>WOXC01007732.1:0-91133 GCA_011680675.1 Gymnobelideus leadbeateri | reverse complement strand
TCCTTCTCATTTTTCTTTCTAATTTTTCCTCCACTTCTCTTATTTGATTTTTAAAGTCCTTCTTAAGGTGCTCTATGGCCTGCAACCCACTCATGTTTTCCCCTGGGGCTTTTGGAGCAGGACTTCTGACCTTACAGTCCTTTTCCCTCTCTATGCCCCCAAAATAGGAGTCTAGGGTTGCATTTTTCTGTTTCCTTTGCCTTGGCATGTTGCCACTTGATTGCTTGACTTTTGGGCTTGTTGACACACTATGGCTTTAAGGCCAGCTAGAGGAATTTTCATCCCGAACGTGTGGGGGGCAACTTCCGTTTCTGGCAAGCTGTAAACCCACCCACAACTTCCACCCTAGATCACAGTCCAGATCCAGGGAGGTTAAAGCAAGAGTGATTACCCCCCAAGACTGATCACTGGATCTCCCTACAAATTTGCAGGCTGGGAGCGGTAGCTGCCTCTGAAAACTACAAAATGGCGTTTGTCCTCAGCGGCTTCTAGCCCCCAGGGGAGGGAGCTGACGCATTCCCCAAATACAGGCCCCAAAGTCCATAGGACACTAACCTCTTACTTTGTCCTAGGCATGTCTATGTTGATAATTCTGGAATCACCACAGCTCCCGGTGTTCTGGGGTTCCTCCAGCTGGCTGCTGGCCCTGCCGCCCTGGGGCTAAAACCTCGGCTCACGAGGACCTGGGCTCGTCTCGGCTCCACTCCTGCGCTCTGCGCGTTGCCGGCTCTCAGACTGCTGCGCTGGTCCTTCCTGCAGGGCTGCTGGGCTGTCCTCAGCGGGAGGATAGCTTCTCTGTGTCGTTCTGTGGGTGCTGGGGCTCCAGAAGTTGTTCAGAGTCCTTTTTTACATAGTTTGTGGGGAATCTGGGGGCAGAGAGGCTTGGACGAGCTGTTTCTACTCTGCCATCTTGGCTCCCACTGTAACTCTTTTCAATGAATATTTCTTTATGTGAAATCAATTAGTCTCCTGGCAACTTCCACCCATTATATAGTTCAGAACATATCTAATCTTTCTCTTACAAGTAAACTATGGTGGCACATGCCTGTAATCCTGGTTATCAAGAAGATTAAGCCTGGTAGGTACTTGAGTTCTGGAGTTCTGAGCAGCAGAAGGACTAAAAAAGATGAGATCTATATACTAAGACCAGCAGCAATGTGCTGAGTCCTGGGGTTTGGGGTGTATGCATGGGGAGAACAATACCATATGAGAGGCTAACTGGATTAGGTCAAAACTTTGAGGCTGATCAGTAGTGGAATTGGACCCATGAATTGGTCACTATACTTCTGAGCAAGATAGGGACAAGTAGTTTCAATCCAATCCAATAAACATTTATTAAGTGCCTATTATGTTCTGGGCATTGTGCTAAGTTCTACAGATACAATTAATAAAAAGAAAGACCCTTCCTGCCCTCAGAGAACTTATAATCTAAAGAGGGAAACAACATATAAAAGTAGGGAGGAAAAAGGGGAGACACCAGGGATACCTAGCATGGGGGGCATCTTGTTCTATGGAGGTGAGATGAAACCAGCCAGAGAAGCAGATGCAAAGTGGATCACACTGAGACCAGTTTCTGCCCTCTATTAATGAAGGTATCAGAAGGAGTTTGGCATTCTACCCTCCAGACTTCTGATCAGAAGGGAGAGGAGGCTGAGGAGCATGTTGTCAAGGTTCGAGTTAGCAGCATCGTGATAAATTTAGAAGTGATGAACTTATGTTGGGAGGGGTATCTTGTTTCATGGAATTGAAATCAGGCAGAGAAGCAAAGGCAAAGGAGTCTCAAAAAATAAAAAAAGATACTACTTCACATCCTTAAATTTTTTACTGTGCCCCCAAAACTTCTCTTTTCTTTTCTTTTTCTTTTTCTTGCTTTTTGGAGGGCAATTGTGGTTAAGTAACTTGCCCAAGGTCATACGGCTAGGTTTTTGTTTGTGTGTGCATTAAGTGTCTGAGGTCAGATCCGAACTCAGGTCCTTCTGACTCCAGGTCTGACACTCTACTCAGTGCACCACCTAGCTGCCCCGAAAACTTCTCTTTTCCAGACTGAAAATCATTACTTCCTCTTATTAGTCCTCATATGGCTTGGTTCTCTCCTCAGTGCTTAGCATATGGCCTGGCACATAGTAGGTGCTTAATAAGTGTTTCCTGGTTGATTGATAACTCACCATCCTAGTTATTTTCTGGACATCCTGAAACTTCTTACCATCCTTTCTATAATGTCATATTTGGGTTTCAGTTTTACTATGAAACTGAATAATTTCCCATTGTCTGAAATTATTCTGTAGAATGGTACACTTAAACCTGATTTCTTATTCTTAAGTTTTATAGGAATATCATCATTAATATCTTTTAATGATGACTCTATGGTCTATGGTAACTTATACTTATCTTTATGTTTGTAAAATTTTGTCACTGATACCATCTTACTCAGTTTCCTAGGCTAGAATCTCTAGAGTCATTTTTGACTCCTTTCTTGTCTACATCCAACCATTAAATGTCATCCTTTCTTCCTTAGCAGTGCATTAACTTAGCTCTTTTCTCTCCATTCCCATTGTCCCTATCCTAGTTCAAGTCTTCATGATATCACACTTAGATTACTACAGCATTCTCTTAGCTTGCTCTTCATACTCCAGATTCTTATCTCCTCTGCCCACAAGTTTTTGCATAGCTTCATGCTATTACCTTTCTAAAATGCCATTTTCCTTATCCATTCACCTGCTCTAAAACTATGAGTGACCCTCCAAAATCAAGCCCAAACTCTTTAGTCTGTCATTTCAAACCCTTGATCTAATTCTTCCTTACTTATCCACATTTCCCATTGTTCTAACCACTCGCTTTAACTGATGGTTAGATTACTTGGTTAATTATTCTCTTCTTCACAGAAGATTTATTAAGCACTCACTGTGTGCATAGCAATGTCACATGTTTGGGGAGACACAAGGCTCATCTTTGAAATATTCTCTGTGCTCAAGGAATTTATAGTTCAGAAGGCAAAAGGACACCAATGCAGTATACAATATTATATCATAAATGAATTAGAGGCACAAAAATGGACACACTCCGTGAGATCAGATAGGCATCATTGTTCCTGCCTGAAAGAGAAGAGGGAAGCACAGGATAGTTTGGAGGAGACCTCTGAAGTAATATAGTCCAAATCTCTCATGTTACAGGTTATGAAAATGAGGCACAAAGAGGTGAAATGATGTGGCCAGGAGGGTCCTAAAGACCAAATAATGAAATCACAGGGAACATAATTCTATACATTCCTCCTTCCTCGTGTCAGAGGTTGGGAGGACTCCTGATCCACGATATTGTATGTGTTCTCAGATGTGATTATTCTATTGGGGGATTTTGCTAAGTTGTTATTGTTTTCAGTCAACAAGCATTTAATGAATTGCCTCAAGATACAAATAGGTGTCATGGTGGCCACAGCCCTGGACACAAACTCAGAAAGACTTTTAAAGTCAGACTCAGATGCTTAGTGCCTGTGTGAACCTTATAACAAATAGGCAGTCATGTAAAAAACAAAAACAAAAAACTCAAACCTCTCACATTGGTCGTGTCTCAAAATACATTTTATTCTCCATCTTGGGTCCATCTCCTCTGGTAAGAGGTGGGCAGCATGTTTCATCATCAGTCCTCTAAGTCTGTGGTTTATCATTGCACTGAGCTGAGTTTTAAGGTCTTTCAAAGTAGGTTGTCATTGTTGTTTTTGTTGTTAAGTTATTTCATTTATGTCCCAGTCTTTGTTACCCCCATATGGAGTTTTCTTGGAAAAGACAGTGGAGTGGTTTGTGGTCATTTTACAGATGAGGAAACGGAGGCAAAGGGGGTTAAGTGACTTGCCCAGGGTCACACAGCTAATAAGTGTCACATTTGAAGTCAGGAAGATAAGTCCTCCTGACTCCAGGCCCAGTGCTCTATCCACTGTGTCACCTAGCTGCCCTCATTATAATGTATACATTTTCTCTTGATTCTGCTCATTTTACTCTCCATCAGTTCATATAAGTCTTCCTGGGATTCTTTGAAATCATCCCTTTCATCATCATTTCTTATGGTTTTCTTATGTAGTGGTATTACATTAAATTCATAAATTATAATTTACCCAATCATTCCCCAGTTTATGGGTACCCTTTTAGTTTACAGTTATTTGCTAATCCCCAAGTAGCTGCTATAAATATTTTCATACATATGACTCTTTTTCCTTTTTTGTTGAACTCTTTGGGCTATAATGTTCTTGCTTCAAGTGATATTGCTGGGCTAAAGGGCAGACACAGTTCAGTGACTTGGAAGCTTGGTTGCAAATTGTTTTCTAGAATCATTGGGCTAATTCACACCTCCCCAGCAGCATATAAATGTGCCCATTCTCCTACAACTCCAATATTTGTCATTTTTTGTCATCTTTGTGATTTTGGTGCATTTTCATGGATCTGTTGATACCTTGAATTTTTTCCTTTGAAAATTCCATATTCTCTTATCATTGATCAATTAGGAAATGTCTCTTTGTATCATGAACTTGTAGAAGGTAAAATCAGCTCAATTTTCTGACTTTTCAGTGGGGCCCAGGAGCAGAATCAGAAAGGTTATATCGTGGAAATGGAATAGGGCAAAACTCCACAGATTGAGAATAGCGTGAGGTTGAGCACCTGCTGTCATCTCTTCTCTCAGATAAGAAATTTTAGAATACTAGAAAGTGAAACATTAAAGTGATAGACAATGGTGTCAAGGCTGGGACATGAGACGTGGAATAGAAGTGAGGGAGATGGAGTAGGAAAACAGTAATAGGTCAGGGGACCAGAGGTCACAGAGAGTCAATTTAATAATTTAATGCAACAAACAAAATGAAGTTACTACTATATGTAAAGCTTGGGGCCAGGGATACACAGATGAAAAATAACATAGTCCCTGTCCTCAGGAACTTTATATTCTACTTGGAGAGACAATATATTCACAAATAATTGTAGTATAAAGGAGACTGTGATGGGGGCAAAGAAGAGATGCTGGGGTATAATTTGAGAATATTGTGAACACTTTCATCCAGGGAGAGGATAAGAGGTCAAGAGAAGGATTTATAGCCTTTACCCACTCCATGGTTCAGCCAAACTGGCATTCTTGTTGTTCCTTATGCATGACAGCCTCCTCTCTCTCTGCCTCTGTACAGGCTATACCTTCCTCTCTGAATTCCTAGATTTTTCTAAAGCCCATTTCAAGGGCACCTCTTACAAGAAGCTTTCCCCAATTTCCCCAATAGCTAGTACCACTTATGCCTTGTGTATATGTTCTATGTATTTGTCTGCATTATTTGGGCAGCTGGAGTGCCAGACCTGGAGTCAGGAAGACTCATCTTCCTGAGCTCAAATATGCCCTCAGATGCTTACTATGTGGGACCTAAGTGGAAATGGACAATTCATTTAATTCTGTTTGTCTCAGTTTCCTCATCTGTAAAATGAGCTGGAGAAGAAAATGCAAACCCCTCCAATATCTTTCTCAAGAAAACCCCAAATGGGCTTATGAAGCATCAAATAAGACTGAAAAATGGCTGAATTTGTCTGGATGGTACTTCTCCCCCGTCAATACCATGTAAGATCTTTAAGAGGGGAATGGTATCATTGATTTGGAGCCTCAATATCTAGCACAGTGCTTGGTATACAGTAGATATTTAATAAGTGTCTGTTAGTTGGTTTATTGATTAAGGATGTAGTCCCTGAACTAAGCCTTGAGGGAAGAGAAGGATTTCAATGGGTGGGGATGAGAAAGAAAGTGCATTTCATGAATGAAGGGTAGTGTGAGAGAATGAATCTAAGTGGGTATCCTTGTTAGCCTCATTTGTACATCATTATTTTGACTGCTATAATACAACTTATGGTTCAAGGTGTTACTGACATATAAATTTCTTTTTTTTTTCTTTTGATTTTTGGAGAGCAATTGGGGTTAAGTGACTTGCCCAAGGTCACGTGGCTAGTTTTTGTGTTAAGTGTCTGAGGCTGCATTTTAACTTAGATCCTCCTGACTCCAGGGCTGGTGCTCTATTCACTGTGCCACCAAGCCTCTCCTGATATATAAATTTCTATCTACAGAAATGTAGCTAAATGATGACCCAAATCACAGCATTTATTACTTATTTTATAGCAAAACTACAAGCACAAACTTCACTTTAGCAACGACTTTTCCAAGTGGAAGCATTTTAACTAAATATGGCTTCTTGAAATCCTTTGTGCTTGCATGTTAATAATTAATGACTTTTATAAAGCATAGTAATTTGTAACCTTAGTTTTCAGGATTAAAATATAACAGTTTACATCTTTCCTTATCACATCTCTAAATTGAATGGGCTTTACTATTGAGTGCATCTTCCTTACCAATGCATATTCATAAACATATGCAGTGCATATGCACACACATGTGCATGCAAACACACACACATATACACAGACACATTAAAATAATAGTAGCTTTTCCCAAGGTCATGCTTAGGATAATTATTACTTACCAGAGCTGTGCAGATTTCTTACTCTGAAATAATTCTCAACTTCCAAAGTTAATGATTACATATCATGCTTAGGCTAATTATGAGAAACTTCCTATCATAGATGTTATCTATAAATCCTTCCCTCTGCTCCCCCTCCTCAGACAACAGCCACCTGGATTTATGGTCTCTGAGGGTTTTGAATCTGTGCAACTACCAAGTTGCCCTGAAAGACTAATTATTACAGGGGCGGCTAGGTGGCACAGTGAATAGAGCACCAGCCCTGAAGTCAGGAGGACCTGGGTTCAAATTTGGCCTCAGACACTTAACACTTACTAGCCATGTGACCTTGGGCAAGTTACTTAACCCCAATTGCCCTCCCAAAAGCAAAATAAAATAAAATAAAAAAGACTAATCATGACGACTTAAAGAAAGTTGTAGGATGTAAGGTTTATTTTACATCACCAACATTTCTATATATTACCAACAAAACCCAACAAGAGGAGATAGAGAATTCTATTTAAAATAACTACACACAATGATTTAAATATAAAGGGTGATATAAGCAAATTAGGGGAGCATATAAAATTTTGCCTGTCAGATCTATGGATAAGGGAAAAATTGATAATCAAGCAAGAGATAGAGAGGCTCTTGGTAGATAAAATGTATAATTTTGATTACATGAAATTAACAAGGTTTTGCACAAGCAAAATCAATGGAGCCAAAATTAGAAGGAAAGCAGGAAACTAGGGTGACATTTTACAGCAAGTTTCTCTGATAAAGGTCTAATTTCTCAAATATATAGCAAACTGAGCCAAATTTATAAAAATAAGAGCCATTTCTTAATTGACATATGGTCAAAGGATATAAATAAACAGTTTTCAGAAGAAGAAATCAAAGCTATCAATAATCATATGAAGAAATCTTCCAAATTATGATTGATTAGAGGAATGCAAATTAAAACAGCTCTGAGGTACTACATCACACCTAGGAGATCAGCAAACATGACAGAAAAGGAAATGATAAATGCTGGAGAGAATGTGCAAAAGTACACTAATGAAGAGTAGAGTTGTGAAATGACTGGAGAATAATTTGTAACTATGCTCAAATGGCTATAAAACTGTGTATACCCTTTGATACAACAATATCAGAAATTGAAGGGATATCAATGGGAATGACTGATCAAGTTATGGAATACGATTGTGATGGAATACTATTGTGCTGTAAGAAATGATGAGCAGAATGTTTTTAAAAACCTAGGAAGACATATGAACTGACTCAAACATGAAGTAAGCAGAACCAGGAGAACACTGTATGTAGTAATTTGTAAGGATAACCAACTCTGAAAGACTTAGTATGAATGATTAATGCAATGTTTCCAAGACGATTTCAAAGAACCCATGATGAAAAATGTTTTCTCACTCCAGAGAGGAATCTGATGAACTCTGAGGGCAGAGTGAAGCATGCTTTTTTCACTTTATGTTTCTTGTTTTTTTTTCAGCATGGTAAATATGTTTTATATGACTTCACATATATAATTGATATCATATTGCTTGCTTTCTCAATGGCAGGGGGGAATCTAAATAGGGGGAAGATATTTTGGAATATTTCCTTTAAAATTAATGTTATAAATAAATAAATAAGAGGGGGCAAGACTAATCATGAGTTTAGAAGAGACTCTGCATGTGCTTATCTATGTTTATCTTGGCTGATTAGTTTCCCTAACCTAAAAGGCAAAACTGATATTGCTGCGAAGAATTGATTTCAGAAGCGAAGCTTTTTCTACAGAAATGGAAGAGGAAACTGGCTTCAAAAACGCATTACTCCAAAAAGTTATTCTGCAATTCTCAGTGGGTGCTTTTACTTCTATGTATGTTTTGAATATTGGTTAAGGAAAAGAAACCAGATAGGCCACAAGCAGCATTCCACTCACATTGAAGTACCCTACTGGGATCTGTGAGCTTTCACAATCTCTACACTCACTCACTAGTTGTCTATGATGTGGCAGATTATATTATAGCCTTCAGTAAATAATGCTGAAATACATGTAAGTTATGCGTTGACTTTTTCCACTTATTAATGGCACAGAGTAGCTTTCATCCACATAATGGCCTATTTAAGGATTATGTACTAATTGTTGAGAAATACATAGGTGAATATTTTCCCCAATTCTTGGAATTAACTCTTTAAGCCTACTGGGTTGTTGAACAGGGTAGTAAGACATACATTAGGCAGATTATTTTGACATGTTTATGAAGGATAGACAAGACAAGGAAGACTGAAAGGACTTAGAATTAGTTAGAACATTTAAAAAATTCAGGGGAGAAGTGAGAAAGACTTGAACTAGGATGGTAGTTATAGAAGTGGATAGGGCAAGGTAAATGAGAGAAATATTGAGGGATTTAATCCACACTTGCAAATTATGAGATATAGGCAGTGAACAAGGAAAATCAGGATGCCTCCAAGTTTTGAGCCAGGGTGACTGGAAGGACGTTGATGCCATCAGTAGAAATAGTTATAAAACCCAAGGTTTAGTATGCATGAGAGGTAGGAAAGTGGGGGGAGATAAGAGGTTATGGTAAGAGAGTAAAATTCCAGAGTTCTGAAATTTGAAAGTGTCTTATAAACAACTGTAAGAACTGGTAAGCTCTAAGGGATGGCTGTGTCAGTGTGTGATTGAAATAGAAACCAGGGGAATGGAGCTGGGCAGGTTGAGAAATTGTGTGGCTGGGTTGCTAAAGTAGGTCATAAAAATGAATGTTGAAGTCCCTGAGGATAGTGATAGAGGAACGTGTGGGTAGGAAGTGGGGAGGAGGACAGTTAAGATTGTGAGTTGTTAATTAAACCACTAAGAAAGTTGTGGAAAGGACCAGGAGGTGTAGGACAAGACTCTTTTTTTTTTTTTTTCAGATAAAGTCAATATGTTGATTTATGTTACTTAACTATGCTTTTCTGTTACAAAATTTCTATTTTTTTGGTGAGAGAAGGTAGCAAATTTATGGATAGTAATTGTGATATTAAGAAAAAGGAAATAAAGGAAAGAACATCAATGGAATATAAACTACAAGTAAGAGAGCATAAGGCTCACGTTAAATTTAATATATACTTCAAAAACAAATTGCACACAATAGAAGTTTGGAGTTTCATAAACAGTTTTCTTTTATGTACTCTGCATACTGAAATGTTCGTATTCATTGATTTTCTACATTCATAAAGCTATGTTGTTGTTGTTGTTGTTTTAAGAAAAAAATGACCTGGTGGTTAATAGAAGACAGCAATGTGGATGGGGAAAGGATAGTATAAGCTAATAGCATGGAACTCTAAAAAATGAAAGATCACTGAAGGATACCAATAGAAGAATGCCAATAATGTAGAGTGAGGAGTAGGCCCACCCTTCCTTCTAACCTTGTGGATAGAGGAAATAGGAAGAGGAATGGCTTCAATGGAGGGTATTGAAGGGATGCAGTATATATAAGGTAGAGGCAAATTTTCTTTGAACTGAATATATAGAAGAAATGTTGGTTGAAAAGTTTGAGGATTTAGGACAATTTCTTGAGAATCCAATGAGTATCCCAATGGTCATAGTAGAATGGGCTATAAGATGCAGGGAATAGGTAGGGGTAAGCAGGATTGAATAAGCAGGAGTCATACTCAAGGTTGGTTAGGAGTAAGACTAATTAGCATGGAGATAAATATTCAGAAAGAATTTGTGTGGGATTGCCCTCCCACCCAAGTCAATAAGACTGCAAGACCAAGATTTGGAAACCAGTGTAGAGGAAGATAGATCGACATGCCATGCTTTCTTAAGGGAGCACTTACAGAATTAATCCATTCCAGAGTTCAGAATAGAAATTGAAATATTGGTATTTTGGCAGTCCTCCACGAACTCCTTAGGTGAGCTTCAGTTCCTTGACAGAGGGAATGACCAGGCCCTAAGGGCTTTGTTGTCTTTACAATAAAACTGTTAGTCCCTACCAAAAATCTTCTAGAGAATTCTGAGAGAATTCTTCTATAAGATTCTATCTTTCAAGTACCTCTCAGCTTCATTTGTCAAGCAGCAGCTGAAGATGATAGATGTTTAGGTTGCCACTGGAAGGGAGTAGAAAAATGGGGGAAAGCTTAAAAAATAAATCCTGAGAAGAATTGGAGATAACCAAAAGAGCAAGGGAAAAGGAAGATTTGGGGGAGGAGATTGGAGGAAAAGAGGGTCACATTACCAGCAATCATTTCTTATTTACCTGGCTATGTATGATCCTATGTTGAATCAAATACAGATTCCCTTTTCTCACCAAGTCTTTCCTCTCTCCTCCATCTACCATATTTATTTGTATAACAGACACCTTTGTGTAATGCACACATTTATTTTCAGACTAAAATATTGCTACAAGTATTTGGTTAATATGCATACTTTTCCTCATCAAGATGGCAGCAGGCTACTCAAACTGGTGATGTATGGATAGTTCAAGGCTACAAACACCAATAACACATATTTATTGATACTTCATTGCCTAAAACTCACTAATGAACTATGGAACTAGTTTCATCTGTCATAGTTATGAAGCCATAATAATGATTGTGTCCCTCTTTTCATTTTCTTTAGACATTTCAAACAATAAACCAAGAACAAAGAAAGATGGGTTGGTGCAAATATGATCTAACAGATGAGAAATAGCTAACATTTATGGAATATTTTTAAGTTTACATGATCTTCTACTTGCATTATTTCATTTGTGTCCTAATATACACTGTGAGGTTAAGTGATACAGTGATGATTAATTTTGTTTTACAGATGAGAAAACATGTCCAGAAATGTTAAGTGACTTATGCCTGGTGATATAGCCTGAAAGTCTCAGAGGCAGAATTTGAACAAAGGCCTTCCTTATTCCGTGGCCACCACTTTATCCACTGTACTACCACCACAATAGGGAGTCACATGAAGCTTTCACTTTACTCAGGGGATCCTTCATCCCAAAAGGTATGGGTATTCTCTCCATTGGTGTAGACCAGAACTCATTGGTGCCTTCTAATCCTTTGAGTATCTTATCTCTCCCTTTCGATACATCCAATTCAGCTGTAGCTTATTAAATATTTACTATGTGCTAGATGCTGGACTATGCAGTAGGCATACAAAGACACAGATGAAATAGCCCTTGTCTTCAAGGAACTTAAATTTATCTTGAGAGGATAAAATCTATAAATATGATTTATTTCAAGGGAAGGCAAAAGGAATAAGCATGTCAGTAACACCTTCTCTGCATCAGGAGTTTTTATAAGTAGCACCTCATTTTTGATTCTCACAACAAACCGGTGAGGGAGATGTTATCATTACCCCCATTCTACAGTTGAAGAAAACGAGCGAAACAGATTAAGTGATGTGCCCAAGGCTTCACAGCTTGTGTCTGAGACCAGATACGAACTCACATTTTCCTGACTCTAGGCCCTTCACTCCATTACACCACCAGCTATGATCAGAATAATGCTTTCTTTTTTATTTTTCTTTTCTTTTTTTTTTTTTTTTTGCTTTTTGGAGGGCAATTGGGGTTAAGTAACTTGCCCAAGGTCACACGGCTAGGTTTTGTTTGTGTGTGCATTAAGTGTCTGAGGTTGGATCTGAACTCAGGTCCTTCTGACTCCAGGGCCGATGCTCTATTCACTGCGCCACCTAGCTGCCCCTGCTTTCTTTGAACCAGAATAACTGGAAAAAAATCATCTCTAGGGGATCCTTCTGTTTGAACTTTGTTCAAGAAAGTCTCCATGATAGTAACAAATGCCTTTGGGGATCATATGTCTCCTATATTGGAGATATATTGACCTTTATGACTATATTGATTGTAATATTCAAGATATCACAGCATAAGGCCATGTCTGCCATAGGGGATGATACTCTTTTTATATGGGAAGTGCTATGGTGGAGAAAAGCTTTGGAGGCTGCATTTTGTCTTACTGGGCTAAATGATTTTTCATATGTGTGATCAATAAACAATAAATGCAGTGGCATCTTATATTCTTCATCCCACTCAACTAATCACATGACTGTGATGATACTGTCTACTCTGGGAAATCATTATGTGCAGTCAGAATTTTTCTTATGTCTCCATCAACGATGCACTCAATTTATGCAAAGATCCTTCTCATAAAGATTCATGGAGATAGTAAAGTAGGCATATGAATAGACAGTTGTTGCTATATTCTTGATCATCTTTTTTTGTGCAATAGTACTATTCATAATCTTTTATTCTTTACATTTATCCCTTTATTTTCTACAATTCACACTAGCATCCCTACCACATTACTATTTTCGCTTGTAAAATAGTTGACACAATTTTTATCAAAAAGTCTAAATTCCTGATTATTGTTCTTTGGTTATTTCAGTTGTGTCCGACTCTTTGTGACCTCATTTGGGATTTTCTTGGAAAAAGATACTGGAGTGCTTTGCCATTTCCTTTTCATTTTACAGATGAGGAAACTGAGACAAGCAGGATTAAGAGATTTGTCCCACTAATAAGCATCTGATATAAGATTTGAACTTAAGGAAGTGAATCCTCCTGATTCCAAGCCCAGTGCTCTATCCACTGCACCACCTAGCTGCCCAGAATTCTGATGGAAGATCATTATTAAAATATAAAGTGATACATTTTTTAAAAATATTATTGGTTTGAACTTTATTATCATTTGTTTTAATTCTGCTTGTTTAATCAAGAAGCACTTTTTTGACTTCCAAATCAATATTTTTTGGTTAGTTAAGCTTTCTGGACCTTATACATTTAAAAATTCATATACATTTTATTCTATATAACAGCATACTTTAAAGTAATTATGATTTATTTTTATGAGTTTATAAAAAGACATATCTCTATTTTAATTAGAGTGAGCCTATTTCTTCAGTTACTAGCTTTTTCTCTAATGAAGGATAATGTTTATGACATTAAAAAAAAAACAAAATTGGAAACCATAAGAAGTTTCTGTGCCTAATCCATCATTAGCTTGTCCTTCTCACAACTCTGCTTTAAAAACTGTTTTTAATTAATATGTGTAAAATATTTTAAACTCTGTCTATATCTGTGTATGCTTGTGTAGGTGTGTTGTTTCATTAGTGAAAGGAGATCTTACTAAGAACCTTTTCCTACCAATGAAGATTGGTGCCCATTTTTGCTCTTCTTTTAATTTTTTTTTTGGAAAAGATCCTTATTGTTTCCTATCTCCCTCCTCACTGCAAAAGAAAGAAAACAAAATACATAGTCAAGTAAAATAAATTCCTAATTACCCACACCAAAAATATGTCTCAATCTGCACTCTGAGCCTATCACTTCTCTGTCAGGAGGTGGGCATTGGCACCATTTTGGTCAGTTAAAATTTTAGAGAGTTCCCTGGAGTGCTGAGAAATTAAATGACTTGGCCAGCATCACACAGTTGGTATATATGGCATAAATAGATATAGATATATTCACACACATATGTATACATATGTGTACATGTATCTCCGTATCTATACATATACACATATGCGTGTGATTATGAAGACCTGGATTCAGTTCCAACTCTTGCTGTGTGACCCTGGGCAAGTCACTTAACCTCTTAGGGCCCCAGGCAAATCACTAAGACTATAGAAGTCGTACAACAGGTGTTGATCTCCATTAGTAGAAGGAATTCTTCTCTGGGAGTTCCCTATAGTGATCCTAGGTCTGGTAAATATTGCTTTTTATCACTTTCCCTGATCAATTTGGTTGAATTACACTTTAAAGAACTTTTAGCATGTATCTTCATCACTCTGTCTCAAAAATCCACATAGGATATAGTGCTGAGGAAATGTACAGAAAATTTGACATGTGTATATAACACAAAGTGCCTAAATCCTTGGTTTTCATTCAAGTGATAAAGTGCTTTGAATTACTTTTTCAAATAGCTGCCCTGAAGATGCATTCCTTCAATAGAGTTTGCTATTATGTCTTGCTCATTTTGCAACTGGTTTTCTGTTGAGCAGAATTTTATGGCATTAATTACTGGGCTGCCTAAGCTTTCCTTTTTCCTTCTTTCCTTCTTTTTTCTCCTTCCTCCCTCTCTTCTTTCCCTCTTCCCTCCTCCTCCCTTCTTCCTTCCTCCCTCTGTTCCTTCTTCCTTTCCTTCCTTAGTGCCTAAGTACATATCTGTCCATTTATACACATTAATCTGGTACTTTCCTGCTTTTAACTTTTAGGTATAGGTAAAACTATCTAGTCACTAGTTGCTACTTAAGGCTAATAGTTACCTGCTAATGTGAACAAGCAGTTTGTTTCTATAATGATTTTCCAGTTCAAATGAAAATAGAAACGTTTAGTGTTATGCCAAATGTCATTATTACATAGGAAAGCTAATTTTTCATATTTATTAAAAGAACACTCTAAGTGCCTGGCTCTCATATTCCTGCAACATTAGTTCATGCATTAATTAATTCACTAACTAGTACAATACATACTAGATACATGATGCCTCACATCCTCAATTAAACCATGTCAGTAATGAAGATTTTTGCAAGGATTTTATATCAAAGAACTTTTTCATCTTTCCTCCCTCTCCTTATTTCTATTTCATTTCTCAGAGAAATAATGATTGCAAAGAGAGGACAACTATGAAGAAACATTGTGGGTGGATAGTATGGCAATGACTACACCGAAGAAAAGTGTTGTGGAAAGGAGAGATGGTGAGAAAAAGAAGAGAGGGGAGAAGGAAAGAAGAGAGGGGAGGAGGAAAGAGGAGAGGAGAGGAAAGAGGGGAGAAGAGGAGAGAGGGAGAGAGAAAGAGAAAGGGAAAGAGAAAAGGAAAGGGAAAGGGAGAGAAAGATTTCATCCAACCCAACTCTTTCTTTCTGGTCTTCATATTAGCTCTACAAATAAGTTACTTATTAGAAAGTCTCACATCTATTGTACACGTATCTCATTCATTAATTTATATTGACATCTAGAAAGACTATAAGGTCAGATATACAGCCCTAGTTATATAAAGGAATATTTTTTTCAACAGAGGTTTGATTTTTAAAAGGATAAATGAATTATTTTCTAACACTAAAATTCTACCATTGTATACCATTATATAATGCTATTAAATTAGATTTTAACTGTGGATGTTTAGATTATTGAAGCCAAGCTTAAGTGGGAGTAAACCAAAATTATTTATTCTTACAGAGAGCTACTATCCTTGGATCTAGGGTTGATAGGAAAAAGTGTTGGGCAGGACTTTGTGTGCAGAGTCAGGATTGTGAGTAGGACATACAAAAACTTTCAGACTAACTTAATTTTTTTTAAATGTAATTTTTTAAAAAAATTCTGGAGTCCAGCACTCTGTCTTCTGCCTGCATGCTTTTGTATATGATTTCCATATTCCTGGAATATGTTTCTTCCCTCAATTCGACTTCTAAGCAGCTTTAGCTTTGTTCACAGCTCAGCTCAGGTCTGAAATTCAATGGGAAGCCTTTTTTGATCCCCCTACATGTTAGAAAAAATCCCTCATTTTTTACTCATTTATCTGTTTAAAACTATACTGTATATCACTTTCTCCCTCTCTATCCCAGTAGAATTTGTTCTTTAATATTAAAGATTATTTTTCATTTTGTCTTTGTATGCCTACACTGAGCAAAGTGTCTTATGATACTTGTAACATGTTTGTTAAATGAATGGATGGGTCTATTATAGACTACTGAGATTTCTACTCTTTATGCCATTTTCATGTTTTCAGCATCAATTTATTTTTAGGGTAAAAGGTCTATGTGATTATATCCCGTTCTGTGAATGAAGATATAGAACTGCCCCCGTGGTTTATCATTACAGTCATAATTCACCAAGACGTGGTCATCACGGCAAGAAGGCCCGAAAGAACATGGCTATGAGATTGTGTTGAAAAAAAATTTAGATGTTTCTCCTTCCTAACTTGTTCTGAGCAAAAGGAAAGTATACACCTCCCAAATCCCAACACTATTGACTCTTATTTTATGAATATATTAATTTACTTCTTTGTTAAGTAGAAGGAAACAGGTTTTGGATTTTAATTTCAATAAAAGCTTTAATTGGAATATTTCTGCTGGCACACGTTTAATAGAATAGCTACCCTGTTATCTGTGGGTTGGTAGTAAGAGCCCATACTGAATCCCTTCCTTCTCCAAACCATATCAATATCCTTACTAATCTCTCCATTCTCTTAGCTCCTATAGACTATATGGTCTAAACTCCACTGTCTTCATATTTCTTCTGGGGTACCCTAATCTTACCAACAAAACTGTAAGAAAAGGAAACTGAGGCAGAAAGTTCTTAAGTGAATTATCCACAATCTCACAGCTAGCAAATTTTAGAAGTAGAAAATGAACCTAGGCCTTCTGACTCCAGGTCTAGTCATCTTTCTGTAGCAAATATATTCTATTAGCATATTTCAAGCCTTAAATTTTCTTGGCCAAATTAGCTTTAGAAATTTTAGTTTGATTGAAAGAACACAGAGGAGGAGCCAGGAGACCTGGCTGTCACTGCTCACACTGCTCACTAGTTGTGTGAGTGGCCTGCCTCTTCACTCTTTCCATCTCTTTTCCTGAAAGATGGGGGAAATGAAACTGTGTAATTCTTTTCATTTGTATTCCTAGATCCCTGCACAGTATTTAGCACATAGTAGATTCTTAATAAATGTTTGCTGATTGATTTGATTGTGCCTTTCCTACAATTGCAGTGTGATGGCAAGGACAAAATAAGTTGTATGAAATTGCTCTGAAAAAAATTAAAAGTGCTCTATAAATGAGTTGAAGGATGAGGAGGAAGAGGAGGGTGAGGATGAAGATGAAGAAGAGGATGATGATGATAATGACAGTGATGGTTATTGAAAGAGCACAGGATTTGGAGTTAGAAGACTTGTTTTCTAACAATTATTTTCTGTAATCTGGAACCATGCACCCCAAATCACTAATCTATGCAAGTCCTTTGTACTGGGCTTTTACCCCAAAGAGATCAAAGAAAGAAGAAAGAATACATACATACACATATCTTTATAGCAAGTCTTTTGGTTAAAGTAAATAACTAAAGACTAACAGAGTCTCTATCAATTAGGGGGATAGTGGAACAAATTATGGCATATGAATACAATGCAATATTGTATCATAAATGTCAAACTAGACTATTTCAAAGAACTCTGGGATGACATATGAAATGATATAGAATGAATTGAGGAGAACTGCAATTAAAATTTATAAATAATAACATGAAGAAAAAAAAACACCTTTGAAAGACTTTAAAATTCTGATCAATGTAATGACCATCAACAATTCTAGAAGACTGACAGTGATGAAGCACGTTACTTGCCTTCTGATGGAAAGGCAATCAGGTCTGAGATATGGAATAAGGCATCTATTTCAGACATAGCCAATAGAAGAATTTGTTTTGCTTGATCATGCGTATTTGTTCAAAGAGTTTTATTGTTGTTGTTTTCTCTGGTTTGGGGTGAAGAGGGAGAGTGGTAAGGATAGAGAAAGAATAATCTTTCTGAGAAAAAGAAAGAATAGAGGGTATAAATAGAAGATATATTTTTAAACACATGCTGAGAAGATAACAGAAGGGAAGATAGAAAGAATCACAAAGAGGACTGCTTTGAAAATTACATGTTGAATTTATTATATATTGTGTATCCCAAATGTCTTAGTGTATTTATATCAATAGCATATTTATATCTTACCCATGGATATTAATATATACATATGTACACATCTATATCTATTTATGCACATATATGTTAAATGGCTATATATGTATATGTGTGTATACATACACATATACATTTATACAAACACAAGGTGTCCCAGTGTTTTTAGTGCAGTTTTAAGCTTATAGCTTAAACTTTGGGCGGCCAGATGGCACAGTGGATAGAGTGCCAGGCCTGGCATCAGGGAGACTCATCTTCCCAAGGTCAAATCTGACCTCAGACACTTACTAGCTGTGTGATCCTGGGTAAGTCACTTAACCCCATTTGCCTCATTTTTCTCATCTGAAAGATGAGCTGGAGAAGGGAACAACAAACCATCCTAGTATCTTTGTCAAGAAAACCTCAAGTAGGGTCATGAAAAGATAGTCATGACTGAAAAACAACTCAACAACAACAATAATAAGCTTAGACTTTAAAACTGCACTAAGATTTTTGGGACATCCTGTATTTAAAAGAAAATTAAGATACTAAGAGTTCTGAAATTTCATATACGTCCCTCTTCTGCTATACTATGTGTATAGAAATGTTCATTTTATTTTTTTAGGTTCAAAATTAAAAAAAATAAAAATTAAGCAACTAAACAAAAATATAGCTATTTGCTTTGTGACTTTGGGCAAATCATTTCACATTTCTAATGTCTCTTTTCTTATCTAATAAAATGCAACACTAATAGTTACAGGATTTCAAATGATATTGTGAAGAAACCATCTCACAAACCACAATCAATTTGATCTCATTACAGAGAATATTCTCCAGGTTGCACTTTCCTCTTGGCTTAAACTATCTCTCTGAGTAAATCATCATGTCTGAAAGTTCTCTTGAAGTCAGTAGGATGTGGGAAGCCAAGAACATATTAGAAGAACCCTGACTTTGGGGATTCAGCAAAGCTGGTCTTTCTTCCTGGACCTGCCATTATCTTGAGGTATAATTTGGGTAAGTCACTTTACCTTTCTGAGCCTCAGTTTCCTCACAGGTCAAGTGAAGATGTTATGATAGATCATCTCTAAAGACTCATCTGTCTTGGAAATTTTTTTTTAATTTCTATACCTGAAACTGTCATTTCAGAAAACTATTTTTAAAGTACATTCCTTACCTTTTGAATAAGTTGATTTGTAATCAGTTTGTAATCAGAACATAAAATGTATTTTTCCATAGAAACTGTTAATATGTGTTAGCTGAATCTTCATGCCAGCCAGCAAAAGTGTATTTCAGCTATAATGTACATGTACCATAGTACTGCCTTACTAACATAAAACTTAATCACCATCTCTAACAGTGTTTCTGTTTGTTTAAAAAAATGCATTCAGCTTTCCAGCTAAGGATGCCAGGAACACATCCATTCCTGATAAACTATTGGCAGTAGAACCAGGGATTCCAATTACCCTCATTGCCCTTACCTGCTGGACAGTAAGAGCAAGGAATTCCTCCCAGCTGCAATGAACTGGTAGGGCCAGGAGAGGATGAACATGAGGATGGGGCTTTAGGATGTCAGAGGCTAAAAAGATATAGGTAACTGCAGCCCTCTTCTTGACTAGCACAAAGGATTCTTTTCATTCTCGGTCAATTCCCTGCCATCTCCTTTGTTTTCTTCCAGAAGCTGAAGTTATCTACCCACCTGAGTCCCTTTTCATTGCTACCAACTATATTTTCCTACTGTGGCTTCCTCTCTTGTTGTCCTGGCTCTTTAGAGGTTTAATATGGGCTGCTACTGCTAGCAAGAAAGGGTTGCTAAGAAAAGAGGGGTAAAAAAAAAAAGATAACGCTCTTTCTTTGTGCCCCACACCCTCATCTGTTCCACTTAAACCATGTTAGGCAAATCATGAACACTGATGATAAAGGTCTGAAATCCATACTCAGTAAGTCTCTCGGGCATTTTGACACCATTGCAGGATGGGGTCTCTAAGGAAGGAGGTGTTGAAAGGTGTTGGGATCCTGTCCAGGAAACTGATAACGAAACCCCCAAAGAGGGTGAACATTCTACTTATCCTTTGACACTTCTAGTTCTCTCACCCATGGGACCTTCTGGGAACACTGCAGCACATTGCCATGAGACATCGAGGCTTGGTAGATGTTTGAGGGGGGTGTAGATAGTCGTTAAATTACAACAGGATTAGGTAAAGAAAAGGGAGAGAAAGGAGACAGAAAGAAGAAGTAAGGGAAACCAAAAGGAATCAGTGTGGGGATGGGGGAGAAAATTGAAGTCCATGGAGGGTATGTATGACCTGTCTCTGAGTTCAATTACAAAGGGGAAATTCAGAATTTAAATCCAAGTTTTCCGACTCTAATGCCCTTTCCTCCACCCCACATCCTTCTTGCTGACAGTGATAAATAAATTTTACAGAAGGAGAAGGTGGGAATGTTCTAATTGGTGTTGAAGAAAAGTTCCCTTTCTCTTTCATGGCATAGAATGTTTCAGAGGAAACCCAATTAAGACACTTGGAAGCATCTGTGACTAAGGGCTAGATAGGCAGAGCTATTGCCTTTTCTGTCTCCTCCTTTCTTGGGTGATAGGAAGACTGTCTTTGTTACTGGGGGTGGGGTATTATTGGGACAGGTGGGAGAGGTTGATAGAGCCAGTGAAGTTCTGGTTGAAGAAGAAAAACTTAGGGCTTGCTGTGAAAAGGGGTTCTGGAGGAGAAATGGCTGCCTGAGCAATCAAATAATCAATGATTTTGGAATCATAAGACAGACCTCAGGAATGCATATAGCTGGAGAGTATTGGGTGTTAAGGGATGACTATTAGCACATCCGATGTGAGGGCTTGCTGAGTCCACTTCAGGATTACTCATCGACCTTTGGTGTCCACCTACACCCAACTCTCACCTGTGGCTCCAAAAATCCATAACACATGCAGTGGCCATACCCCGGTAAAACCATCTCCACATAGTGGCTAGACCAGATTGAGAGTGACCAACAGGCCTCACATCCACCAGTGAACTAGGGGGATGTCAACTCCAAGCATATGAAAACTCTACCTGGGGAATGGGTAGATGAGAACAATTTATTCCGACAACCATGAAGGTAGCTGAAGCAAGCACTCTGGGGTGCTCAGAATGTGGTCAGACTTCAGATGTCAAAGTCATCCACTGCATCTTGGGCCATTGTCAGCCATCCTGACTTTTGACTTGTCCATAGGACTTCAATGACTCTGGAAGAGTGAAGCTGATGACTTTGTGCAACTCTTCCTTATTTAAATCCAATTCAAACACTAGATATCTGGTGATATCTTTGATCTCTTTGAAAATAAAGGACAAACAACAACATGTATATAGCTATGTAATTCTTCATCTATAAAATGGGAATATTATACCTTCATTACATTCAGGGTTGTTCTGAGGACAATACTCTATAAAACTCAAATCAGTTATTATACTGATCATCATTCTTATTCCCACCCTATCATGGAAAATAGAATAGCAGCAGGATGAAAGAGGAAAATTATGCTGGCAAATATGGTAATATCTTACTCAAAACCAACCCACTTATTTTGATTTTTGTAATTAAAAAGAGGACTAATGCAAATGTCTTTGTTTGTGTACATCACATTCAAAAGCAGATAACTAGAGAAACAGGAGTATTCTGTGTCTTTGGAGAGGGCTGGAGAAAGCTTTATAGTATCTGCACAAATTTAGATAATGTAATAAAATGAATGCATCTCACATTGGAATAATTGAGAGCAGTTATTTTCAAATGCCATAGGGCAATTACCAAATTTAAAAAAAGATCTAAAATTAGTCTGCAGCTCCACTGGAATATCAATATAAGATTTGGGGAACATAAGTCTTTTTTAGCTGGAATCAAAATTTTGGGGATAGTAGCTGTCCAGGGTAGATATTTGAAGGGAGCCCTTTTTGAATTAAAATTCTAGAGATACATGCTGAATAATGAAACATAATTACCAGATACTAGGCTTGCATTACCCTGAGTTCATAATAAAAAGTGATTTGGGGTTTCTGGAATACAAAGGTGTTACAAAAACCTTGATTTGATTTTCTAAGTAATCCCATGAAACTTGAAGCAATTTATTTTCTTTTGGTAACTTATTGAGCCTCTGCTCCCATGACCTGAGCTATAACACCTCCAAATGGAACTGAGAGGAAAGGCTGGAAGCATGACCCCCTGTGGGGTAAGGCATCTAAGGAAAGGATGTGAGAATGAGTCACAGTGAGTTCTTACCTAGAGAAGGATCTGATTGAATAACAATAATATTGATTTTTATCCCTGTATGGGCCTACTATCCAATGCTCTAGTACAGTAACTATTCACTTGGACTTTTGTTTATTTATGTATTTTCAATGTTGTGAATTAGCTGCAGCAAAAAGCTACTAGCCACAGAATCAGGAAGACTCAGGTTCGAATTATGCTCCTATTGTACTGGTTGTTTCAGCCTGGGTAAGGCTCTTAAACTTTCGGTTCCCCAGGTAAATTATGGGACATTGAGCTTAACTTTGATTTGACCATTCCTAATTCTCCTGGTGGGACGTGTTACCTCTACTCTCAATCACTGTGTATTTGTTTTGTTTATATAGTATATGTATTTACCTGTGAACATATTATATTCCCTTAATATAATGCAGGCTCCTTGAGGCATACACCTTTTGTGTTTATATCTAGGTGTGTGCTAAGAAATATTTAATAATTGGATCTCTGGAAAATGGATGCACAACACACCTTTAGGTTTGATCTACATTATTAACATTTTCTCCATCACTTTCTGAAGTCTAGGCAATCAATAAAACAATAAACCTGGCCCCAAATTACAGCATTTGCCGGTGTAAATGCTCACATTGAAAAATTTTAACAATTGACTCTCTCGAGCTGTATCAGACTAGTTCCAGAACAGGCCCCTGTGATTCCCAGAATTTAGCACAGTGCCTGCCTGCTACTCAGTAGACACTTAACAGATGCTTGTTGGTAGATTAACAGAAGACATAAGAATTGAAGATGCAAAAGCAAACATGAAAAATGGTCCCTCCCATCAAGCAACTTACAATCTTTTCAGGCAATGATTCTGTTTTCCTTATTTCTGTGAATATGATAAAACTTATTTTAGGGGGATTTTGGAAGTTTCCATCTTAATTTTTCTCCCATTTTCCACTAACATCCGAAAGTGAGTCTAACAAACTGGTTTTGAATCCATCAATTATTCTTTGTTATTATGATCTTCATTGTTAGGGAACTGAAGTTTCAGAACAATTAATGAATGTAAAGAGAGAGTGGGGATTTGAGATCACATGCACCCATTGTCAGACTGGTGCCTATTCTGCAATTTTTAATCTCAGAGAATGTGTTTCTTGATTGGTTTGGAACCTGAAATAAGAATTAATAAGGTAATGAATGAAGCAGCAAGAAAAGAGTTGGGATTTTCTATTGTCTTCAACTAGCATAGTGTACCAAATAGCCCTCCAGATTATCCATAGAACTAGTCATTGATAAAACCCTGCTTCATGTGGGGAACTTACAGATATTTTCTCTCTCATTATAAACCCATTTCAACTCACAGAAATAAAATCATTAAAAATGCCTGTACAGTGCTGCTGTTGAATAAAAACATTAGTTTGACTGTTATACTACATATGACTTTTGTTTTGAGTTAATGGATATACAAATTATCTTCTTAGACCTCTAAAAAGTCAATGAATAGGACAGGGTAAGTGCCCCTTGTTCTAGAGTCTTTAGAAACATAATAACGAAGACCCCCTATCTTAACTTCTAGCATAGGTTTTGTAGGTCCAGTTCAGAATACTTTTAAAAATGTATTCTCGGGGCAGCTAAGTGGTGCAGAGAATAGAGCACCAGCGCTGGAGTCAGGAGGACCTGAGTTCAAATCCAACCTCAGACATTTAACACAGAAACTAGCCATGTGACCTTGGGCAAGTCACTTAACCCCAACTGCCCTCTAAAAAGCAAAAAAATAAAATAAGTGTTCTCATTTATTCATTTTTTACAATGAATATTAAGTGCCTGCATTATACTTGGCTTTGGGAGTAAAGAAAAGTTCATGAAAGAAAGACCCTGCCTTCATGAAGCTTATAGTCTTGTCAAAATAGAATAGTCTTTCTCTTTGGTACAGCATGCTAAGGTTTCCAAAGTATTCTCCTTCCAGCAGCCCTAGGAGAAAGGTAGTTTAAATATTTCTCTCCCCATTTTACATGTAAAGAAACTGAGACTTAGAAGGGTAAACTTTATTTAGTTGGTAGGTGGAAGAACCAGGAATCAAATCCAGGACTTTCTCCTGACTATACTCCCTCTCCTCTAAAGGTAACATCATTCACAGACGAAACAAATACTGAATTATGGTATCTTTTCCTTAGAATGTGACTCCTACTAAACAAGGGGTATTTCCCATTTCAGAAAAAAAAAATGAAAAGGGGCTGGAATTACTGGAATGAAAAGCTGGGAAAGCTCACCTTGCTACTATAGAAGTTTCATAGTAGAAACAGGCCTGCTCTAAAATCTACGAAAGGCAATATGGTATGGAAAGCACTGATATGAGCTGACGCAGATTGTAATAAATAGGATCAGAAGAGCAACAGAAACAATGGCTATAAAAATGGCAATGGAGTTCTTCTAAAAGGGACTCAACCTTTATAATTGAAAATTCCGACCTGATAATTAAGCATGCTGTCTTCTTGGCAGGCAGATGGGAGATGGTGATGGCATTGTTGGATTCAATCACTGTATCAGTTATTTTTGCTAAACTTTTTTTCTGTCATTGTAAAGGAGGATTTTGTTCTCGGGGTTGGGAGACATGGGTTTTCTGAAAGAAATGTGTTGTAAAAACAAAAGACATCTTTGCAATTTTTTTTTCTTTTCTGACCAAAAATCACAACTAAATGAAGAATTTGAGATTCTGGGCTTGACTCTGCCACCAAATAGCAGTATGACCTTAGAATAGTAATTTAACCTACTTGGGCCTCAATTGCTTCAGATGGAAAATGAAGAGAGTGGACCAAGATGATCTCTCAAGACTTCTTCCAGCTCTAAAATTCTGATTCTAATTTAGAACAGCGTTGCTATGGCAATATAGTATTCACCCAAGCAATAACCATGGTAGCAAATGTGTTTATAACTGTTGGGGGAAGAAATCACACCTGTTCCGGAGTGGGCTTAAGTTACTCACTAGCCTTTCTTTGCCAAATTGAAATTGTTCAGAACCCAGGATCCTTGCAAATGAATCCACTGTTCCTATATTCATCACCAAATGTTTATTGCATGCATGCAATATGTGGAGGAGGTGGGGTTTTTAGTTGGGTTTTGAATGAGAAGAATGTGGCTTAGCGAATGTGATGTGGGAGGATTTTCTAGGAGCCTAGGATGGTGTGGGAAGAGGCATAAGGGTAGACTGTGGGAAGGAGCTAGAAAATGAAGAGTGTGGGGGTGTAGAGAACATGGGAGGCTTTTGATAATTGGGAGCAGATTAACAAGGGACCTTGAAGAATCAGAAATCTAAAACATTAAAAACAAAAGACAGGAGCTATTGGCCAGACCTATAGGAAAAGGAAGTGATGGGGGAGGAGATTTGGTTTTCCTCTATTTATTCTACCAGCCCATGTGGTTTAAGATTGACAAGGTTTGAGAAGTGTCTTTGCAGCCATAAGTATTCAGGGCACATACAAGGCCACTGACGGCACAGCGAATAACAATGTTGGACCTGGAGTTAAGAAGACAAGTTCATATCTGCCATCAGACACTTACCAATTGCATGATTGTGAGGAAGTATCTTAGCCCTTCTCAGTTTCCTCATCAGCTATCCCCCAGGGTTATCAAACATTGAAGCTAAAGCTTAAATACTTTGGCCACATAATGAAAAGACAAGACTCATTGAAAAAGACACTGATGTTGGGAAATAAAGAATGCAAAAGGAGAGGGGGATGGCAGAGGATGAGATAGTATCATGGAAGCAACAAATATGAGCTTGGACAGACTTTGGGAGATAGTGGAAGACCAAAGGGCCTGGTGTTCTATGGTCTATGGGGTCATTAAGAGTTGGACATTACTGAACAATAACTGAGTATTATTATGAGGATAAAATAAGATAATTTTTCCAAAGCACTTTGAAAATCTTAAAGATCTATATAGGGGAAGCTAGGTGGCACAGTGAATAGAACACTGGAGTCAGGAGGACCTGAGTTCAAATCTATCCTCAGATGTTTAACACTTACTAGCTGTGTGACCTTAGGCAAGTCACTTAACTCTAATTACCTTGCCTTCCCCACTACGCCCCCTCCCCCCAAAGACATATATGAATGCTGAAGCTGCTGCTTTGACCATTACCTACTAGTACTGGACTCAAATTCACTTCTGATACTTACTGGCTATTTGATTTTAGACAAATTATTTAACTTCTGTCTGTCCCAGTTTCTTCATCTATAAAATGGGCATAAGAGTAACATTTACCTCCTGGAGCAGTTGTGAAGATAAAATGAAATAATATTTATAAATGCTTTGCAAATATAGCTAGCTGCTATTTATTATCTTAGACAGACTGGTTGAAATTATTGAGGTTGATGATGAGGAGTCATTAGTATAACTACATTGAAGTGGGAGGAAGCATAAATGAAAAAGGGAGATAGAAGTCGATTTAAAGGATCCCAAGGATATCTCTAGATGACCGAGAATGCATTCACCAGGTAGTATAGTTACTCAGGAATCTTAGGCAATATTTTATTGCTGTTATGGTTTGTATTAATTACAGAAAATAAAAGTGTGACATATTTTTCTTTGCATAATTCAGGCTCGATTTAAAAAAAATTATTATTAAGGTTGGGGATGTGGGCTTGTTTATTAGATTGGTAAATTAACATTCAGTATTACTTTTTGCAATATGAACAACTATAAAAAAGGGAAAAAGTCTCATGTATCAGAAATTAGATTCTCATAAAAATAATAAAAGAAGTGGGTCTCTTTAAACCTTGGTTTAAAGCATCAACCTAATGAATTAACAAACACATCAAACAGCTGAATGCTGGGGATGCAGAGGTATTGATTCTATCTTCAGAGTGGATTCCCTAAGGAGGTGTGGTTATATTTATTTAACAACCCAATATATGCAGAATGCTACAGGTGCCTTCATCTTTCCCTGGGAATTTTAGATTCAAAAAGAAATAGGTTCTCTTTTTTAGGCTTTCTAAACCTCAAGAATTGCTTTATAGAAGGGCCTAGTGGCAAAGCAAAATGGAAAATTGAGTCAATCATCCAGGGAGGATAATAGATTCAATAGGCTTAGAGCTGGTAAGGACCTTAGAGGTCATCTAGCCCCAAACTAGCCCCAGTTGAGGAAAACGAGGCCTAGAGAGGTTAAATGATTTGACCCCAAGGTAACAGAGGTAGTTGTCACAGGACTAAGATTTGTACCCACATCTTCCAGCTGCAAAGTAATAATGTTATCATACTACCTTCCTATTTCATGCTCAAGCTACTTTGTTCTCAATTTATTATTTTTTAATGGATCTTTGCTTTCATTAGAATAGAGAACTCCCAGTGAAGAAGCTGATCACTCAAGGCTACACTGGTATACATTCTGCAATTTATAGTCTTAGAGAGTTGCCCCAGGGGTCTAAGAGATTGTGAGTTTTCCCAGGTTCACATAGTCAGCATGGATCAGGGGTAGGGTTTGAACCTAGGACTTCCTGGTGGTGACAGAAGTTCTCTATTCAACCCTGAATCCGAATAGGGAGATACTTGCACCAGAAGATTCTCAATCAGGGGGTGACAAGTGGTGACTTTGTATTAGGATAATTATTTTGGCTGTAGTGGGGGCTAGAATGTAGAAAGGCTGATGTGTTCTGTGAATCATTTGCCCCTCCTCTCTCATTTAATAATGAAAACAGCACATTTTTTCTAGAGAATTCATGCAAAATCACATTTTTTTCCATTGAAAGAGGATGCAGAGGCAATTTAGTACAATTCACACACAGCCCAAATGAATCTCTGCTTTAACACCCCTGACAGGTAGTGGGACAGACTCTGCTTAAAGATCCCTAAGGAGTGGGAATTCACCACCTCCCCAGGAACCTACTCCACAATTTGGACAGCTCTAATTGTTAGGACATTTCCCACCCTTTGATATCATTAAGGATGAATTGGGAATTAAAATTTCTATATAATTCCTCTAATTCTAGGTTTTCTTTTGTCATCAGTGATCTATTTCCTCATTAGGTGCCTGCAGCTTCTAGGGATCCTAGAAAAAGCAAATGCATATTTTTTTTTTGAAATTGTACAATGTATAGTGATATATTGATATGAAAATAGTGCATTAGATAATGCTATCAGGTAAAAGGTGTTGATT
The DNA here is from genome assembly GCA_011680675.1 of Gymnobelideus leadbeateri. Lineage (NCBI taxonomy): Eukaryota > Metazoa > Chordata > Mammalia > Diprotodontia > Petauridae > Gymnobelideus > Gymnobelideus leadbeateri. Next base: position 62,670 of record WOXC01007732.1, on the reverse strand, counting down.
TTTTTCATGTAATAAATTTCAGTAAAAAAAATAAATAAAATTTCAAAAAAAAGAAGAAATTGTACAGAGTGCCTGCCCTGTCTTGGGTACTATGGGGAATGCAAGCAGAAACACATGATCCTGTTCTTGTTTTCAAGAAGTTTACAGTATGATTTGTAGCACAAGACTTGTATGTTTAGAATAGAAAGAGCATGATATTACAAATCAATTACAACATTTTTTTTTTGCTTTTTGGAGGGCAATTGGGGTTAAATGATTTACCCGAGGTCACATAGCTAGTTTTTGTGTTAAGTGTCTGAGGCCGGATTTGAACCCAGGTCCTCCTGACTCCAGGGTCGGTGCTCTATTCACTATGTCACCTATCGGCCCCCAATTACAGCATTTCTTGCAGTGTAATATATGCTGAGCTCCATGTTAAGTATCCTTAAAGTACCTACATTCTGTAGAGGAGATTATATAGATGTATATGATACATATGCGTTGTTAACCAAACACTCCCAGGCTCCCAGAGATCTGAAATGAAACAGAATCTGATACACCAATTAAAAGTATTTATTGTCTGAGAAAAGGTGTGTGGGGAGAGAAGATTCCCCATGGGAGCAGAGAGGGAAAGAGCTCTCAGCTGCTCAAAAGGGAAGTAGGAAAAGGGGGTGAGATAATACAGTTCTGAGAAACATTTGAACAGGGAGCAAAGGGAGGGGGGTGGTTAAGGAAGAAGGCATCTATAGATATGATAAACCATGGAGTAAGTCCTTGAACTGTTCAAGGCTGGTCTGACCTCTGCAGGCATCTCCAAGTTCATCTAGAATTCACTTTGCCAAGGATCACTGGTATTTCAAGCAGCTCTGAGTCTCAGAAATCCTTCTAATAGACTGATTGTTATATAAAATTTCTATTGTCTTGCTCCCCTGTGAAGAAGGTAAGTCCCAACTTATCTAACAAATTATCATACTCATTGTAGAGCCCATGTTCACAATACATACAAGCACATACATATAAATTATATACATAATCTATAAATGCAGATACAGATAAATACAGAAGATACAAATAGAGTAGGTGGAAGGTAACTTAAAGAAGGACAGACCTGTAAAAGGTGGTGTCACTGAGCTGAATATTTTTATTTTATTTTATTCTAAATTTGAAGACAGAATAAGAATATTTCCTTACAATCCATACATTTTCATTTTTGTCATGTTGTAAAGAAGAATTATAACCAATGGAATGAACCACAAGAAAGAAGAAACAAAACAAAAAAGAAAAGAGAGAACAAATAGTTTCAATCTGCATTCAGGCTCTGTAATTCTCTCTTTGGATGCAGATAGCTTTTTTCAACGTGAGTCTTTTGGAGTTATCTTGGAACCTTGTATTGCTGAGAGAAGCCAAGTCTATCAAAGTTAGTTGTCACAAATGCAACGTGTTTGTAATTGTGTACAATGGTCTCCTAGTTCTGCTCCTCTCACTCAGCATCAGTTCATATAAGCCTTTCCAAGTTATTCTGAAGTCCATCTACTCATCATTTCTTATAGCATCAAAGTATTCCATTACATTCATATACCACAACTTGTTCAGCCATTCCTCAATTGATAGGCATTCCCTTGATTTCCAAATCTTTGCTACCACAAAAAATATCTGCTATAAATATTTTTGTACATGTGGATGTTTTTCCCATTTGTATGATTTCTTTGGGATATAGCCCTAGAAGTGGTATTGCTGAGTCAAAGGATATGCACATTTTTATAATCCTTTGGGCATATTCCAAATTGCTCTCCAAAATGATTGGATCATTTCACAACTCCACCAACAATGTATTAGTGTTCCAATTTTCCCACATCTTCTCCAGCATTTATAATTTTCCTGTTTTGTCATCTTAACCAATTTAAGAGGTGAGATGTGGTACCTGAGAGTTGTTTTGATTTGCATTTCTCTAATCAATAGTGATTTGGAGCATTTTTTTCCATATGATTATAGATATCTTTAATTTCTTCCTCTGAAAACAGCCTGTTCATATCCTTTGACCATTTATCAATTGGGGAATGACTTGTATTCTTATAAATTTGTCTCATTTCTCTGTATATTTTAGAAATGAGGCTTTTATCAGAGACACTTTCCCAGTTTTCTGCTTCCCTCCTAATCTTGGTTGCACTGACTTTGTTTGTACAAAAACATTTCAATTTAATATAATCAAAATTATCCATTTTGCATTTCATAATGCTCCCTATCTCTTGTTTGATCATAAATTCATTCCTTCTCCATAAATCTGATGGGTAAACTATTCCTTATTCTCCCAGGTTTCTTATAGTATCAGCCTCTATATCTAAATTGTGAACCCATTTCAACTTTATTTTGGTATACGGTGTAAAATATTGGTCTATGCCCAGTTTCTGCCATGCTATTTTCCAGTTTTTGTCAAATAGTGGATTCTTATCCTGGAAGCTGGAGTCTTTGGGTTTGTCAAACAGTAGATGACTATAGTCATTGACTACTGTGTCTTCTGTATCTAACTTATTTGACTGATCCACTACTCTATTTCTTAGCCAGTATAAAGTAGTTTTAATGGTTGCTGCTTTATGATACAGTTTAAAATTTGGTGTGGCTAGACCACCTTCCCTAGCATTTCTTTTCATTAATTCTCTTGATATTCTTGACCTTTGTTCTTCCAGATGAATTTTGTTATTATTTATTTCTAGCTCTAAAAAATTAATTTTGGGTAGTTTGATTGGTATGGCACTTAGTTCCTTGGTTTGTTTTGGCAGGTAGACTCCTGAATATTTTATGTCTACAGTAACTTTAAATGGAATTTCTACTTCTTGCTGTTGGGCTTCATTAGAAATATATAAGAATGAAAAGGATTTATGTGGGTTTGTTTTATATCCTGCAGTTTTGCTAAAGTTATTTATTATTTTAAGTAGTTTTTTTACTTGATTCTCTAAGTATATCATCATATCATCTGCAAAGAGTGATAACTTAGGCACAGTTAGGTGGCACAGTGAATAGAGCACTGGCCCCGAAGTCAGTAGAACCTGATTTCAAATCCAGCCTCAGACTCTTAAAAAATTTACTAGCTGTGTGACTTTGGGCAAGTCATTTAACCCCAGTTGCCCTCCCTTCCCCCTCAGGAAAAAAAAAGAGTGATAACTTAGTTTCTTCTTTGCCTATTCTAATTCCTTCAATTTCTTTCTCTTCTCTTATTACTAAAGCTAACATTTCTAGTACCAAATTGAATAATGGTGATAGTGGACATTTGTGTTTCACCCCCAGTCTTACTGGAAATGCTTCTAGCTTAACTTCATTACACATAATACTTACTTATGGTTTTAGTTAGAGGATACTTATCATTTTAAGGAAGAATCCATTTATCCCTGTGCTTTCTAGCGTTTTTTAATAGAAATGGGTGTTGTAATTTGTCAAAAGCTTTTCCTGCACCTATTGAGATTATCCTATGGTTTCTACTAGTTTTGTTGTTGTATCAAATATGCTGATAATATCAATTATGCTGATAGTTTTCCTAATATTGAACCAGTCTTTCATTCTTGGTATAAATCCTACCTGATCAAATATTTTCTTGATAAGTTGCTGTAATCTTTTTACTAATATTTTACTTAATTTTTTTTTTTTTGCATTTATATTCATTAGGGAAATTGGTCTATAATTTTCTTTCTCTGTTTTAACTCTTTCTGATTTAGGTATCAGTAACATATTTGTATCGTAAAAAGAATTTGGTAGTATTCCTTCTTCACCAATTTCCCCAAATTGTCTTTTAGTACTAGAACTAGTTGGTCTTTAAATTTTTGATAGAATTGACTTGTAAATCCATCTGACCCTGGAGATTTTTTCCTAGGCAGTTCACTGATGGCTTGTTCAATTTCTTTTTTCTGAGATGGGGTTATTTAAGTATGTTATTTCCTCTTCTATTAATCTGGGAAATTTATATTTTTCCAAATATTCATCCATTTCACTAAGATTGTCAAATTTATGGGCATACGATTGGGCAAAACAATTCCTAATTATTGTTTTAATTTCATCTTTATTGGAGATAAATTCACCCTTTTTATTTTTGATACTGGCAATTTGGTTTTCTTCTTTTTTAAAATAAAATTCACTAAAAGTTTATCGATTTTATTGTTTTTTTTTCATAAAATCAGCTTAGTTTTATTTATTAGTTCAATACTATTCTTAATTTCAGTCTTGTTAATCTCTCCTTTAGTTTTCAATATTTATAATTTGATATTTAATTGAGGATTTTCAATTTGTTCTTTTTCTACCTTTTTCAGTTGCATGCCCAATTCATTGACCTCCTTTTCCTCTATTTTATTCATGTAAGCATTTAGAGATATAAAATTTCTCCTAAAAACTGCTTTTGCTGCATCCCATAAGTTTTGGTGCATTGTCTCCTTATTGTTATTCTCTTGAATGAAGTTATTAATTATTTCTATGATTTATTGTTTGACCCATAACAAAGTATACTCTTTCCATCCTGTATTTGTTCAAAGTATTTATTTTAAAGGTTCAGGGATAGGGTTTTATATATATTTTCAAGAAATTGCATCTTAGCAGAATTGGTCCTCTGTTATCATTGTTGGTCTTTGCATTGATTGGGATGCTTAAATATTTCTAAGTTGTTTTCCTTTACAATGTTGTTGTTACTCAACAAGTTGTTACCTTGGTGCTGTTGAAAGGAGATAGGTTAAGTGTATTTCATGAGGTCAGAGAGAAGGGACATCAGAGGGGACTGAAGTGTTTGTTCTAGGCCACCTAGGGAAAGTGGGTTCTTCTTCAGGAGGATGGAGAAAATTTGGGTAGTTGGAGAAAGGAGAACATCCAAAACAGGAGAAATTTATTTCAGTCTTCTTTTCTAAGTTTGTTGATTCCCCCTTATCCTTTTCTCTTCAATCAACATGCTTCCTGCCACCCCCCACCCCCAACACAGCAGTTCTGACCCTTTTAGGAATTACCATTTAGTGCCTTGTTGTGGGTCAGAAAGAGTGGGTGGAAATACTGGCTGGTTCTTACAGACTGAACAAGAAGCTAACTTGAAAAAATCTCCCATGTAGATTAAAATGATCATTAGTGTCTCCTGACAATCCTTTGCCAGAGGGTTAGATGAGATCATCAACTTGTGAGTACATTATGATGTGATCCTACTGCAGACTCAATTAGATCAAAGCATCCTGGCTTCCAGTGTCCAGTTTTAATTTCATATTGGTGCCAGAGGGGATGAGAAAGGATATGGAAGCACAAATGTTTCATACTTATAACTGGGGCATTCAAAAATCCAAATACCTGGTTGGTGATGACCATAATAGGAACTGTAGGGATTTTTAATTAGCACCTTCTCCATAAACTCATTTTTTCTCTAAAAAAACCTATTTTCTTTTTCACCTTGGTTTGGCTCAAACATAGTGTTGTTGTTGATGGTTGTATTTTTGTTTTATTTATTTATTTGCTTGCTAGTGATTTTTTTTTTTGCTAACCATTACCATCAATGAATATTAAATAGAGAATATTGGAACACTCAAAATAAATTCATGAAATTAAATACTTGTTCAACTGGAAATGTGAATATTTGCAAAAGATTTTTTTTAATACAAAAGATTATTAAGGCAGAAGGATGATTTTATTCAGCTTTGCTTGTTTCAGTTGTTTTAAATGGGTGATGTGTTGCCAAGGAAATAGAGTGGATTGTCAGAATTAGGCATTTATCTTGTATTGGGAGCTTTGGCCTTTATCCATAATTATTCATTTAATGCCATGAGTTTGGTAGAACTTACCTTACAACCTACACACTTTATTGAGGATATTTTTTTGTTTCAGACATTTATTTTCATCCCATATATTTTAAGTGGTTTTGAGTACACTAAAACATCTTATATAAACACAAGTTACATTTTCCTTTGATTTATACCTTTTGGGAATTCATTTCATGATCATTCTACAAATGCATGAAGTTCTTGGAGTTTGCATTAATTTCTCAGAAATGCTCAGTCAGTATCTTCACAATTTTTTTCAACTCTCTCCAAATACTAGAAGAATGTCCCTGTATAAACTACTAATGCATATTTAGCATATTCTTGAGATATGTGACCTCTCTCTATCTCTCATCCCCATCTTCTAGAAAAATCAGAGTGGTCAAGGTTTTTATACAAGTTAGCACTGAGTATTGCGCATTTTTAGAAAAGCTGATATTCAGAAGAAGCAATAATTATCTGTTCCTGAATGAAAAATAGTAGAATATATGTAGTTTGAAGAAAGGGGATGTTTGTCATTTTTTAAAATATCCATTGCCTAGGACAATGCCATTCTTTCTCTCACACTATTTCCTCTACTGTAAAAGGGAAAAGTGAGATTCAAATAAGTGATTATATATAAACTTTAAACATTTCTTCTCATTTGAGTCCCAACAAACTGTAATTGTTGTGACTCAAATAAATACTAATTTTAGGTAAATACTATAGGTATTTCTCTATTTTACAACTTAGGAAACTGAGTCAGAAGGAAGCAAAGAAATTTGTGTATGGTCATATGTTGTTGTTTGTCCTTGATACTTGAAGAGGACCAATAACATCATGAGGCTGGGATCAAAGTACAGTGTAGTCATATAGGTGATAAGTGTCACAGCCAGGATTTATATCTAGGAATCCTGATTCCAAATTCAACATTCGAAGTCCTCTGCATTATACCATGCTATCTTGAAAGTGAAGGTGCTAAAGCTAACTCATTCACTTTCAAAATTAAAAATAATGTTATTTTTACAGGAAATCATAGGCTACACTGCACAAAAAGATTAGAACAATTTTTAAAAAAAAATATTAATTTCTAGTTTCTTCCCTCTCTTGTTAGAAATGGAGACTGTAGATACATTGTATTCTCTACTAGGCAGACCATATCTCATGGATTTTCAGATCTAGGAGTCACATTTTATGAAAGGAATTGCCAAAGCAGGGCATACCAGGATAATTAGGAAATTGGAAAGTATGTCATATAAGGGGTAGGTGAAGAACTAGGCATCTTTCATCTGTAAATGGCTTTCAAGTGACATGGCAGCTTTTTTCAAACATTCACAGGATTGTTATGTGGAAGAGGGAAAACATTTGTCTTCCTTGGTCCCAGAGGGCAGATCTAGGGCCACTAAAGGAGGAACTTGAGAGACAGATTCAGGTTTGATATAAGAAAACAAAATTCCTAACATTTAAGCCTTTACAAGGGAGAATGAATTGCCTGAAGAAGATAGGACTTTTCCATCTTTGAAAGTCTTCAAGCAGAGCATAGATGAAGACTTGTTCTGCTGGAAACAGTGCAGAGGAATTTGTATTTCAGGAAATGATTGGACTACATGACCTAACTTAGTGAACTGGAAATCTTAACAAAAAGTGGTAATTAACCATGCAGGTTAAAGGTATTAAGAGGCAGCATTGAATAATAAATCACTGAATCTGGGGTTAGAACACCTGGGTTTAACTCCTTGCCGTGTATGAACTTAGAGAAAAGTAAGAAGCATTTACTAAGTACCTACTATGTGCCAGACATTTTTACAAGCATTACCTCATTTGATTCTTACAACAACTCTGTGAGATTGGTGTATTTACTATTGCCATTTGACAGATCAGAAAACTGAGTTATGTAGAGATTAAGTGACCTGCCCAGGGTCACATAGCTAGTAAGTGTCTGAAACAAATTTGAACTGAGATCTCTCTTATTCTAGGTTCTATGCCCTATCCATTGTGACACTTTGTACCTCAACTTTGAACAGGTTTCTTAACCTCAATGACTTCAATTTTCCTCATCTGTATGCAATAGGAATGCCTTGTGCAGATAGTGGGGCTATGTCCACTGTCCTTAAAGCTTCAGAGTCAGAAGGGGACCAAAAAAAAAAAAAAAAAGCCAAAGGTATGGTAATTAAAAAAGAAGGGCTGAGTATGAGGGGAGGGAGGTTGATGGAAAGGTCTCCTGTGAGAAGAGTCTGTTATTTCTTCTTCTTTGGCATCCTGAACAGGATTGACACAAACACCAATAATTCTAGTGAAGAATAAAATGGGGAATGAGCCAAAGAGACTGATGTTGATGCATAGGTAGATAATAAAAAAACTTGGATTTAAAATATACATTTAGGGGCTGCTAGGTGGCGCAGTGAATAGAGCACTGGCCATGGAGTTGGAAGGACCTGAGTTCAAATCCAGCCTCAGACACTTAACACAAAAACTAGCCATGTGACCTTGGGCAAGTCACTTAACTCCAATTGTCCTCCAAAAAGCAAAAAATAAAATAAAATAAAATATACATGTACCTGATGAACGAAGGTGAAATGGCTGAAAATAATAAGACAGAATGTGCTAAAGCAGATGAATTCTTGCAAAAAATGCTTTATTATTAGGAAAAGGAAAAAAGTTAGGAAAGGGTAGAACTGAGGGATAGATAGGATAATTAAAATAGATGACAGAGAGAAAGTAAAATTATTTAATTGTTACTTTGCTACTGATCTTACCAAGGAAAATAAAATTTAGCTTGGGAATTATGGAGCAAAATTATAGAGCTGAAACTAAGGGGAATGAGAGTTACTCTCAATGAATTAATATCACTAGGCTTGGATGCACTCAATCCCAGGACTGAAAGGCATGCTTACTGAGCTTCTCTTCGTGACGCACATTTGAAAAATCACCCAGAATCAGAGAGTTACAACCAAACTAGTGTTGAGGATACAAATAGCCCAATTTATTTTTCAAGAAAAAGAAATTCTTTAAACCATGGATCAGTGAACTTCACTTAATTTGCTAGATAAATTCTAGGCTGAATATTAAAGAGATGGTTTGTCATCATTTAAAAAGGGAAATATTGATCACAATGGGCTTTATCATGAATACAGACTAAACTCATTTCCTTTTCTGACAATGCTGATTTATAGATTAGGGGAATATCCCAGACATTTCAACAAATACTTTGATGAAGTCTATCATGCCATCCTTGTTGACAAGACAGAGGGATGTACTTGAGATGATAGTACAGTAAGACAGATGTGGATCTGCTTGAATCATCAGTGTTAAAGAGTATTCTTGATGGTTTGATATTTACTTTGAATGAGACTCCAAGTAAAGAGCTCCTGGGATTTATCTTTGGCTCTGTGCCATTCACCAATCAATGACTTAGAACCACCCTTATCCGATTTGTAGTTGATGCAAGTCATCGAGGGATAGATAACACACTGGAGAACAGATGCAGTATTCTAAAGAATCTTAGCTGTACATATAATAATGGACCAATTCTGCTAAGATGCAATTTCTTGAAAATATATATAAAACCCTATCCCTGAAACTTTAAAATAAATACTTTGAACAAATACAGGATGGAAAGAATACACTTTGTTAACAGTTCATGTGGGAAAGGGGCCTGAGAGTTTTAGTAAATGGCAAGTTCAACAGGAGCAAATTAATAGCCTGATGTGGCAGCCAGAAAAAACAAACAAGAAACAAAAAGCCTAACATAATTCAGCACACATTGATATGACTCAGCATGGTTCATAATGATGGAAGCAGTGGTGCTTCTGTATGCTATCCTAGAAAGATCATATCTTTATTGTTGTCTTCAGTTCCAGATAGTCAGTTTTAAAGGGGAACTGTTAAATATTGTAATTACAAAAAAAAAAGGAAACTTGCATGATAAGGAGACTGGATGCCATGGAAAGCAAAGATCAGAGGAAGGAACTAGGGATATTTTGCCAGGAGATGACTCAAAGAAGCCATGATGGCCAACTTTGTGTATTTAAAGGATTGTTTGTCATATGGAAGAGGGATGAGATTTATATTGGATCCCAGAAAGAAAAATGAAGAATGCATGCAGAGAGGCAGATTTAAGCTAAAAATATAAGGGAAAAACCTTTATATTGGGTAATCTCCTTTAGGTAGATTCTTCCATCACTAGAGATGTTTGAGTGATTTTGCAGACAGGATTTATATAAAAAGGAACAACCTTCAAGATCCATTCCAAATATGAGATTCCATGATTCTATAGTTAAGCATTTGGTACATTACATGGACATCAGACAATTAAAATGTCATTTTCTGATTTAGTAGATTATATAACTGTACATTTTCTTTTTTTAATTTATTTTTAATTTTCAACATTCATTTCCATAAATTTTAAATTTCTTCCACCTCCATCCCCTCTGCCCCCCCCAAGATGGCATGCTATCTGATATAGGCTTTACATGTACATTCTTATAAAACACATTTTCACACTAGTCATGATAATTGCATATTTACACCATTTTTATGTGTTGGGGCACTTGAATAAAGTACTTGTTATTTTATTTTTGTTACGTAGAAGGAGAAGGATTTAAAATGAGAAATGTCATAATTCAAGAAGCATTTATTAATTGCTTGCAACATGCTAAGAGTTAGGAATACAAAGAAAGACAAAAATCAGTCCTTACTCTCAAGGAGCCAACATGTTATGCTATGGTCCTACTGTGTCACTTCTTGAACTTGGAAAACATTAAACTTCTTCACTTTTTTTAAAACTTTACATTTCATAGTAATAACTATTCCAAAGTCAATCCTTATCTTTATAAGATTAAGTGAACCTTGCTGAGCAAGCAACATTTTCATATATTATTCAAGATAAAAAAGGACAGAACCATTGCTAAGATTTGCAAAATAATGGTGATTATCCTATATCCTATGTTTTAGGATGATTGTTGATGTTTTGGTAAATTTTTTTATGATTTACAAAATACTTTCTTAAAGAGAGCCCTTTGAGGTAAGTAATGCAAGTATTATTCCCATTTTACATATGAGGAAACTGAGGCTCAGAGAAGTTGTTACTTTACCCATGGCTATCAGCCAATGTGAAATCCAGGATCCTGACTACAAACCCATCACTCTTTCCACTAAGTCAATCTGTGTTTTGGAGGGTTCTTTAAATTGAGAGTAGTAAGCCCCATGGAGAGATTGTAGCCTATAATGGAAAAGACAGTGGAAGAGAGATACTGACTAGGGCTAAAAATGATGTACAATCAATCCATAAAAACTCTTTATTGATATGTAGGCAAAACTGGTAGCATTGACACATCCTTCAATATTCAATCCCTAACTGAAACTGTGTTGGGTTTTTTTCCTATTCAAGTCTGCCATTACTGTCTACTTTATCCTAACTTTACCTTTAGAAACATGTTGGGATAGGACAGCCCCAGGAAGTGTCATCTAAAGAGATGGGCCTTATGCCCTGTATTCTACCTTAGATAGATCTACTATTGAATGTTTCAGTTTTAAAGAATGTGGCAACTTCTATTTTCTCTGTAATTTCTTTAATACATAGTCTACAGTAATCTAACAAGGGTGATCATAATAAGTGACTGAATTTCTTATAATGGAAATGAGATATGTTTCTCAGGGATATTGTACCTTGTGGCATCATGCAGTTCCACCTGGAAAAGCTTTCCTTTTACTAACTCAGGATTTAACCAATAGATAGAGGTGGAAAATGGTTGATTTACTGCTTTTGGTCACTTAAGAGGTTAATTGGTTATCACCAAGAGTATATGTGATCAGAAAAAGAAATAGATCAACCATGTTTCAGGAGTGAGTGATAACAGATGGACACAGCCTGAATCCAACCTTGGTATCCGAGAAATAGTTAAAATCATGTTGGAAAGAATAATTACTTTTTTGTGTCATAGTCATAAGTGGACAAAATGGATCTGTGTGATTAACTTGGCCCCAGCAGTTAATATGTGTCATGATCATAGGTCATAGGTTTAGAGATGTATGGCACATTAGAGACCATTTTACAGATTGCTCATTTCATAGATGAGAAACTGAGACCCAGTTCAATGATTTACCTAAAGTCACATAGGTAGTAAGTATTATAACTGGCATTTGAACCCAGGTCCAACTTGAAACACAGTCCTGCATTTGACCACTCTGTCTCACCAGGTTGAAGATGATCAAATCTGCAGTAGTATATCAAAAGTTGGAGATTGGGTATAGACAACCACAATCAAAATTTTGGTAATAATATTTCAAGTAGTGAAGACAGAAGTCTCCAAAAGAGTAGTTGGAACAAGTCCAATTCTATGGATATTTATAGTGTTTAATAAGCATTCTGCCCAAATGTCTCCTTGCATTTTCAAAGGGTTTGTTACAGGAAGAAGATGGCAATGCCTGTTGCTGAAGTCCTGTGTAGCTGCCTAAGATGAAGAATAGTCCAGGGAAGGGAACATACTAGGTATTTTAGAGCTTTGCTACTTATGAATCAAGGTGGTTTGCAGGACTAATCACAGAAGGCCAAGTTGACTAGTGTTCCAGGTAGGGGTGGGAATTAAGGGGTGCTTGCTGTTCCATACCTGACTCATAGATTAACCCTATAACACATTAAATATAACCCTAAGTATACGTACTTTGCTATTTGAGAAGTGCATCAACAAGCAAGGCGACTCAATTACCAAATCTTATCAAATGTAAGAAATGAATTTTCTAAATATCTAAGGTGTTGATGATATGCAATTTACTTAAAGTTCACACAAATTCACATTTGCACAAAACCATATTATTCCTGATGAATATCATCTTTAGAAAAGGTGACATCCCACTAGCAGGTGAAAGAAAAGTTCTGAAATAAACATTTAATCTGATTCTTAGTTCCTTAGCATAACAGGGATAGGATTGACTTTGGTAACAGACAACCAAGGAGACATGCTCAAACAATTTAGGGAATAGTAAGGGTGCCTACTAATAATATCTTGTGTTTTGCATCATTTTAAACATATGTACGGCCTTGTGATTTCATTAGAATAGGGAATTCTCCACAAGGAAATTCCTTCTACCAAAGCAGATTAGCCACTGCTCTGTAATTTGAAGCCCTGGCTTGGGCATTGTGAGGCTAAGTGACTTGTTCAACAGTCTGTCTGTATAAAATGACTTAAACCTAAATCTTCTAACACTGAGGCCACTTGGTACTATGTCACACTTTCATTAACAAAGGACTTTCCAAATGTTCTCCCTTGATCTCACAACAATCTTATGGTGTAAGCATTTTACAGGTGAGCACAGAGTTAGAGATATTATAACTTTTACTAGAGGGGCAGCTAAAACAACAACAACAGAAACAATAACAGCATCAAACCACTTTTACAGAATAACAGACATTATAAGTGACCAGGACTAGAAACCTGGTCTTTCGAGACCTACCACTAACGAAGAACTGGAATTAGACATACATTTGCTTATAGAGAGGAGTCAGGATTGAGCCCTGACCTATGTTATAAAATAGTTTGAAGGTACTTCTCCAACAAAAGATGCTAAAGCAACCTTCTAACCCCCTTCATTAAAGGGTTAAGACTTTTCAGTTTTCTCTTTTTAAATTGAGAGTCTAAGGAGGGTCACTTTTTATTTTTATCAAATTATGTATATGATGTGTATACACAATACACATATGTGTATGTACAAACATATACATTAATATAGCATAAATATATCATTAATATATATTTATATATCATAAATATATTATTTAATATAATATAGAGCATATATAAATATATTATACATCAACATATATGAACTGATTCTTTCACTTTTTTGAATAATTCTCCCCTTTCTCCAGTGAGCTTTTTTTTTGGGTAACAAAGATTTTAAAAGAAAGTATAAAACCACTTCAGCAAAACTATCCTGTACATCAATTATGTTGGGCAATATATTCAGTATTCCACCACCATAGTCCACTACCTTGCAAAGAAAGGAGGGAAGAACATTTTCTTCACTCTTCTTCAGCTTTAGTCATAATAATTATATATTTTTCAATTTTATTCTATTGTCCTTTCCATTCACATTGTTAAAATTGTGTAAATTGTTTTCTTTAATCTTCTGACTTCGATTTGCCTCATTTCATTTATCCTCCCATATTTCTCTGTATTCTTTTCTTATGGTCATTATTATTACATTCATGGACCATGTTGTCTCCTTTTTATTTCTCTCAGGCAGCTCTCCTTTATGTGAGGATCCAGCATTACACATGCTTAGCTACTTCATGTATACAAATCATTTCACTATAGTGTGAGGTGGTCTTAGATCACAAATATTCACAAGAAGGGACAGGGCCAAGATGGACTTCCTTGAGATCTCCCCCACACCCCTCCAAATACCTGTAAAATGACTCTAAACAAATTCTAGAGCAGCAGAACCCACAAAATGACTGGGTGGTGGTTCTGGGGCAAGGAGGAGCTCTGGCATGATGGAGTTTATGGCATCAGTGAAGAGGGAATCCTCCTCATAGTTCCAAGCAGAAAAGACCAATGTTATGGATAAAGAGAAATCATAAGGGACTTATTGAAGTTAAACTGTTTACATTCCTATATGGAAAGATGATATTTGTAACTCATGAGACCTTTCTTAGTATTAAAGTAGTTGGAGGGAATATCTATATCTATATCTATCTATCTATCTATATCTATATATATGTATATATATATATATATATATATATATATATATATATATATATATGGAGAGAGAGAAAGAGAGAGAGAGAGAGAGAGAGAGAGAGAGAGAGAGAGAGAGAGAGAGAGAGAGAGAGAGAAGGTACAGGGTTAGTTGAATATGAAGGGATGATAACTAAAAAATAAAGTTAAGGGGTGAGAGAGGAATGTACAGGGAGAAGGAGAGAGGTAGAGGTAAAATGGAATAAATTATCTCACATGAAACAGGCAAGAAAAAGCTTTTACAGTGAGGGGAAGAAGGGGGAGGTCAAAGGGAATGAATGAACCTTACTCCCATTAGATTTGGCTGAAGGAGGGAATTACATACACACTCAACTGGGTATGGGAATCTATCTTACCCTACAGAAAAGTAGGGGGGAGAGCCCTAAGAGAGGAAGGAGGGGGATAAGAGAAGGGGTATGATAGAAAAGAGGGCAAATGGGGGTGAGGGGTAATTAAAAGCAAGCACTTTTGAAGTGGGACAGGGCCAAAGGAGAGAAAAGAATAAATGGGGGGCAGGATAGGATGGAGGGAAATATCGTTTAGTCTTTCACAACATGACTATTATGGAAGTGTTTTGCATGACTGCACATGTATAACCTATATCAAATTTCTTGCTTTCTCCATGAGGGTGGATGGGGAAGGAGGAAGGGAGAGAATGTGGAACTCAAAGTTTTAAAAACAAGTGTTAAAAATTGTTTTTATATGCAACTGGGAGATAAGATATACAGGCAATGGGGTATAGAAATCTATCTTGCCCTACAGGAAAATAGAAGGAAAGGGGCTAAGAAAAGAGGGCAGTGATTTAAAAGGAGGGCAGATTGGGGGAAGGGGTAATCATAATGCATGCTCTATTAGGGTGGGGGGAGAGGAGAGATGGAGGGAAAATTTGGAACTCAAAATCTTGTGGAAGTGAATGTTGAAAACTAAAAATAAGTAAATTTAAAACAAACAAAAATATTCATTAAACTCTAATTTCTTTGAAGGGACAGCCAGATGGCACAGTGGATAGAGCACTGGACCTGGGAGTCAGGAAGACTCATATTGGTGAGTCTAAATCTGACCTCAGACACTATTAGTTATGCAAACCTGGGAAAGTTACTTTGTTTACCTAAGTTTCCTCACCCTCCAAATGATCTGGACAAGGAAATGGCAAACAATTCCATTATCTTTGCCTAGAAAATACCAAATGGAATCGCACAGAGTTGGATATGAGTGTGACAATGCAGCAACAGCAACAACAAAATAATTTCCTTGAAGGAAAGGATTGTTGGATTTTTTGTCTTTGCATCTTCAATGCCCAATAAACTTTCTGTCACATAATAGGCATTTAATAAATGCTCGTTTTTGGTTGCTGTTGTTAGCTAAAGTTCACGTGCATTCTACATTATCTGAACCTGCTTGATACAAGAGGATCAAATATCAAATTCTCAGTATGACTCTTCAAGCCCTCCATAACCTTACCCCCTCCTTTCTTTCCAGTCTTCTTATGTCACTCTCTTTCATGTATCCCAGCATCCACGGACACTGACTTCCTAAATGATGCCTGCAAAAAAGAAAAAAAATCCCTTCATCAACCTACTTCAGTACATTTTCATTGACTGTCACCTTTGCCTGGCATGTTTCCCAGTTGTGTCTCTACCCTTGGTTTCCCTGACTTCCTTTAAGTCTTAGCTAAAATTATACCTTTTTTTTTTTTTGATTAAACAAATGCTTTATTAACTTCTGGTTTACATCATTCATTTCCACCAGATTATGAGTTACATTTTTCCCCCATTTTTTCCCTACCCACCACCCCAGAATAGCAGTCCCACTAGATATCCCCTCATCCAATCTGCTCTCTCCCATATCTTCTCCCATACCCCCTTTGACTTTGCCGTTAGGGCAAGGTGAATCTCTGAGCCCCACTGCCTGGACATCTTATGAAACATTTAATTTTAAAACTTTGATTTTCAGATCCATTCCCCTTCTCCCTTGTCACCCACTCCCTCTGAGAAGATAAGCAATCCAGTATGTGTTGTACATGTATATCTATGCAAAACATTACCATAGTAGATATATTGTAAAAGACTGCTTATATTTCCCTACCACCTGTCTCACCTCCCACTTGGTCCATTCCCTACTTTGATCCTGTCCCTCTTTGATAGTGGGTACTTCCAACTTCCCCTCCCCCCAGAATGCCCTCCCCTCCATCATCCCCCCTCTCATCCCCCTTTCCCCTACTCAGGAGAGTGAGTGAGGGTAAGATATTCCATTTAGTATGTATGTGATTCTCTCCTTGAGCCAACTTCAATGAGAATATGCTTTTGCCTTTTTGCCTTCCTGTTCTTCCCCTCCCCTGCAACTACTTCCCCTTGCCTCTTCTACATGAGATAGTTTGCCCTACCCTGTCTCTCTCCATCTCCTCTTGCCACTTTCCTCTCCCACCTCTTGACTTCACCCCTTAAGAATGATCCCTTCCTTGGGGCGGCTAGGTGGCACAGCGAGCAGAGAGCCAGCCCTGGAGCCAGAAGGACCCGAGCTCGGATCTGGCCCCAGACACCCAACACACAAACAAAAACCCAGCCACATGAACCTGGGCAAGTCACCCAACCCCAATTGCCCTCCAAAAAAAAAATAATAATCATCCCTTCCCATCAAATTCAACCTGTGCCCTCTGTCCATGTATACCTGTGAACATATGCCATGTACCCTTCTTCAATTATTTTCATAATGAGAAAGGTTTCATCAAACACAGTTATTGTTTTTCCATGTAGGAATGTAAATAGTCCAACTTTGATAAGTTCCTTTTGATTTCTTTTCCTTGATTACCTTCTCAAGCATCTCTTGCTTCTTGTGTCTGAATGTCAAATTTTCTATTCAACTCTGCTTTTTTTATCAAGAATGCTTGAAAGTCCTCTATTCCACTGAATTACCATATTTTCCCCTGAAACAAGATACTCAGTTTTGCTGGGTAGGTGACCCTTGGGTTCATTCCCAGTTCTTTTGCCCTCTGGAATATCATATTCCATGCCCTTCTATCCCTCAGTGTAGAAGCTGCCAGGTCCTGGGCTATTCTGATTGTTTCCACAATATTGAAATTGTTTCTTCCTGGCTGCTTGTAGCATTTTCTCCTTGATCTGGGGATTCTGGAATCTGGCTATAATATTCCTGGGAGTTTTCTTTTTGGGATCTTTTTCAGGAGGTGATCTGTGGATTCTTTCAACCTCTATTTTGCCCTCTGGGTCTAAAACGTCAGGGCAATTTTCCTTGAGAATTTCTTGAAGGGTGATTTCTAGGTTCTTTCTTTGATCATGGCTTTCAGGTAGTCCAATAATTTTTAAATTGTCTCTCCTGGATCTATTTTCCAGGTCAGTGGTTTTTCCATTGAGATATTTCACATTGCCTTCTATTCTTTCATTTGTTTGGATCTGTTTAATAGTATCTTGATTTCTCATAAAGTCACTAGCTTCCATTTGCTCCAGTCTAACTCTGAAGGAATGAATCTCTCAGTGAGCTTTTGAGATTCTTTTTCCATCTGGCAAATTCGACTTTTTAAGGCATTCTTCTCCTCATTGCCTTTCTGAGCCTCTTTTGCCATTTGAGTTAGTCTATTTTTTAAGGTGTTATTTTCCTCAGTCAGGCTGTTGACTGTCATTTCATACTTTTCTTGCATCTTTTTCATTTCTCTTCCCAAATTTTCCCCCACTTCTCTTATCTGCTTCTTAAGGTCCTCTATGGCCTGTAGCCAGCTTGTATTTTCATTTGGGGCTTTTGGTGCAGGAGTTCTGACCTCACAGTCCTCCTCCATGCTTTGAGCTTCTTTGCCCCTAAAATAGGAGTCCAATGTTGAACTTTTCTGTTTATTTTGTTTCATTTGCCTAGGCATATTGCCACTTAATTGCTTGATTTTTGGGCTTGTTGCCACAGTAGGACTCTGCCACCAGACAGGGGAGCTTCCACCCAAATGTGGGGTCTTCACAACTTCCGCCAGTTGGGTGGCCTCTGTAAAGCTTCCACCCACTCTGGCAAGTTGGATACCCACCCCAAACTTCCCCCCCAGACCACAATCCAGATCCAGGCAGTTTAAAGCAAGAGTGATTAACCCCCAGACTGATTGCTGGATCTCCCTACAGTTTGCAGACCAGGAGCTAGACCCACTGCTGATGCTGCAAAATGGCTTCTGTGCAGCAGTTTCTTCAGCAGCTTTTTGCCCCCAGGGGAGGAAGCCACGTGTTCCCCAAATACTGGTCCCAAAGTCCATAGGGCACTAACCTCTCACTTTGTCCTAGGCATATCTGTGCTGATAATTCTGGAATCGCCACAATTGCTGGTGTTCTGGGGTTCCACCAGCCGGCTGAAGGCCTGGCCGCCCTAGGGCTAAAACTGCGGACCTGGGCTAGCTCTGCGGGCTGTGCCCTGCAGGGCTGCTGGGCTGTCCTCAGCAGGAGGTTAGCTTCTCTGTGCCGTTCTGTGGGTGCTGTGGCTCCAGAAGTTGTTAGGAGCTCCCTTTCACATTGTTTGAAATTTGTGTGGAGCAGAGCACATTGGAAATGCTGTTTCTACTCCACCATCTTGGCTCCACCCCCTAAAATTATACCTTTTTAAAGAAGTCTTTCCCTGGTCCCTTTTAATGCTAGTACCTTCCCTCTTAAAGTATCTCCAATTTATTATGAATATATATATATATATTGATTGTACATAGCTATTTACATGTTGTCTTCCTCCATTAGTTTGTTATTTCCTTAAGGGTAGGGACTGTTGATTGTCTTTTTTGTAATCTCTGCACTTAGCATAGTGCCCAACACACAGCTGTCATTTAATAAGTTCTTATTGACTTGACTAATGGCAAAAATTCAGTATTTTTAAATAATATACTCTTTGTTTACCTGATCATAGGCCCACTCTTCCTCCTGACCTAGGGAGGTCTTTTCTTGCCAGCCAAAAGGCATCATATGTTCTCTCTAGTATTTCAAATCGTGAGCCAATCATCATATTATGCTACCCGACCACAGAAGTTTGTTGAATAAAAGCAATAAAGGTAATCTAACAGATGTTAATGATTTATCGTTATACAACAAAATAATTAGGCATAAATGAGAAGAAATTAACATAAATGCCTGCAATTAGCAATATTTCAATGTTGCCAAATCAGGTTTTAAACCATCTCTTCCTAAGCTATAAACTTCTTGAGGTCAAGAAAGAGGTCTTTTCTAAATTTTGTGTCTCCTCCCAGGGACTAACACATGGCTCTTCACACAGTGGACATGTCTTACTTGATTGGTTGCCTCTTTGTTATTTTTTTCAGTCTCTATAAACAGTGACATTATTGGCAATTTTCCTTGATGCTTGATGCCATAGTTTAATCCCCATCATGGACATTCATTACTGTTTACATTCATTGGAAGACAAAGATACTGGAGAAATTGGTATCTTGCAGTGAGATTGAGTCTGAGAAGTAGTGGAAGGAAGAAGATAGAGAGAGCACAATGAGAATGTAGTCTGGCTATCAACCACCTGGGAAGAGGAGGCAGAGAGAAAAGAAAAAATGGGTGTGGTACAAATGACTTATCTTTTCCATTAGGAAGCCCTTCTTGTGTCTTTCTGCTGCCACTGTTCATTTCTAAACTCAGCTCCTTCTTGGCCCTCAGGAGAGAAGACAGACTCCTTTCCTTTCTGGACTACTTGAAAATGGCCCATCATTTTACTCCTCTTCAGTGGAGTGATAATTGTTATTCCTTTCAGAAAGGTCAAGTAAAACTATGCTGATCTGAGAAGTCAACCTATCTACTCTGGCTCCAATATGTCTATTTGACTCTTGTCTATCTGTTTGATATAGCTGATTTGCTTTTATATAAAGTATTTACCTGACATGATCCTTTGAGGCTAGAGAATTATAGAATTTTAGAACTAGACGGGACTTTAGAGAGTAATAGGACTAGGATTCTCCATACCTCAGTCTTTAGGCCCAAGAGGTGAAAAGTATTTGGCCTCCCTCTGGGGACCAAACCTAACAGGGCTAGTTGGAAATGGGCAAGTTGCCATAGAGTGAGTGCTAAGTAGAGTTATATATACTTATGAATGAATATGTTTATTCTCTAATAGCCTGTAAGCTCCCTGAGGGCAGAAACTCTTTCATATTTGTCTTTGTATCCCTAATGCTAGTGACTGACTGCCTGTTGCCTCTAGAAGTACTTGATTCCAGTCAGTTATCTGACTGGGAGTTAGCAATAACTTTTAATTTTGATTGTATTCCTGATGGTTAGCTAGTATTTTTGAAACCTGTTTTGGCCCCTCTAACAAAATTGCAAAACAATAGTGTGTAAGTGGTATTAAGTGCCTGTCTTCAAACTCTATAATGCTCCAATTGCCTTATAAAGAAACATGGTTGCCAAAAGAAAAAAAAGAGCTAGGTTAAGCCTAGCCTATCAGGCTAAACATAAGTCCTCTGGCCTTTATTATGCATAATTATCATTCATCAAATCAACAGTCTATGTGCAACATTCTTACATGGGCCAAAATCTCCATGGTCTCCCTATGTACAGATATAGAAAATGGAATCCAGAAAATTGAGTGACTTGCCCAAGGTCATAAGTGGTAAAATGGGAATTGGAACCCACATCTTAGGAATGTAAGTCAGAGTTATTTCTACTTCCACAATTTGAATTTTTATTCCCTTGCTAGACTATATGATTAGAAATCCTATCCAACACTTCCCATGAAAAGCAATGACTAGGGGCTCTCTCTTATATCCTCCCCCATGAACCCACTAACTTTCTAGTAGGGCAAGATGGATTTCTATACTCCAGTGCCTGTATATCTTATTTCCCAGTTGCATGTAAAAACAAACAAACAAACAAACACTTTTTTAAACATTTTAAAAACTTTGAGTTCCAGATGTTTTTCCTTCTTCCCTCCTCAACTGCCCCCACTGGGAAGATAAGCAATTCAATATAGGTTGTACATGTGTAGGTACCCAAATCATTTCCATAGTTGTTATATTGTGAAAAACTAACTATATTTCCCTATATAGGATATCCTGCCCCCCACTTATTCTATTTTCTCCATTGACCCTAACCCTTTTCAAAAATGTTTTGCTTCTAGCTACCCTCTCCCTCAATCTTCCTTCCCTTCTATTATCTCCCCTACCCCCTTATTTTTCTGTAGGGTAAGATACCCAATTGAGTGTGTATGTTATTCCCTCCTTAAGCTAAATTCAATGAGAGTAAGGTTGTCCCATTCCCTTTCACTTTCCTGCTCTTCCCCTCCATTGTAACATGTTTCTCTTGCCTCTTTTATATGAGATAATTTACCCTAATCTCCCTTTCTCCTTCTCCAAATAAATTCATCTCTCATTTTATTTTTTAGATATCATCATTTCATATTCAACTCATCCTGTGCCCTCTGTCTATATATACATGAGCATATGTTTGCCCACACTCACATATATATTTATATACATATACACCCTCCTATACATACACACACACACACACACACACACACACACACACACACACATATTCCCTTCAACTATCCTCATACTGAGAAAAGTCTTATGAGTTACAATGATTGTTTTTCCATGTAGGAATGTAAATAGTAAAACTTTAATAAATTCCTTATGATTTCTTTTTTCTATTTACCTTCTCGTGCTTCTCTTGCTTCTTTTATTTGAAAGTCAAATTTTCTGTTCAGTTCTGTTTTTTTCACCAAGAGTTCTTGGAAGTCCTCTATTTCATTGAATAACCATATTTCCCCCTGTAGAATTATACTCAGTTTTGCTGGGTAGGGGATTCTTGGTTTTAGTCCTAGCTCCTTTGGCCTCTGGAATGTCATATTCCAAACCCTTTGGTCCCTTAATATAGAAGCTTCTAGGTCTTGTGTTATACTGAGTGTGTTTCCACAATACTCAAATTGTTTCTTCCTGACTGCTTGCAGTATTTTCTCCTTGACCTGGGGACTCTGGAATTTGGCTATAATATTCCTAGGTGTTTTCTTTTTGGGATCTTTTTAAAGAGGTGATTGGTGAATTCTTTCCATTTCTATTTTGCCCTCTGGTTCTAGAATATCAGGGCAATTTTTCTCGATAATTTCTTGAAAGATGGTGTCTAGGCTCTTTTTTTCATCATGGCTTTTAGGTAGTCCAATAACTTTTAAATTATGTCTCCTGGATCTATTTTCCAGGTCAGTGGTTTTTCCAATAAGATATTTCACATTGCCTTCTATTTTTTCATTTGTTTGGATCTGTTTTATAGTATCTTGATTTCTCATAAAGTCATTAGCTTCCATTTGCTCCAGTCTAATTTTGAAGTATTTATTCTCTTCAGTGACTTTTTGAAATTCCTTTTCCATCCAGCAAATTGGGCTTTTTAAAGGATTCTTCTTCTTGCTGGCTTTTTGGGACTCTTTTGCCATTTGGGTTAGTCTATATTTTAAGGTGTTATTTTCTTCAGTGTATTTTTGGGTCTCCTTTAGCAGGCTGTTGACTTGCTTTTCATGATTTTCTTGCATCATTCTCATTTCTCTTTCCAATTTTTCCTCTACTTCTCTTACTTGATTTTCAAAATCCTTCTTGAGCTCCTCCATGGCCTGTAACCAATTCATGTTTTTCTTGGAGTTCTGACTTTGCTGTCTTCCTCCAGCTCTATACCTTGATCCTTTTTGTCCCCCCCCCACAAATCGTCTGTTTGTGCTTCCTTGGCTTGCTTATATTGCCAGCCAATTACTTCATTTTTGAGCTCTTTGCCATGGTAGAACTCTGCTTCCACAATGGAGAGAGTTTTGTCCCAAATTCCTGGGGTTTTCACAGCTGCTGGAGCAATCAGGTGGACACCCTCTCTACAGCCCCCACAAGCTCTGTCACCTGGCCACACACCCCAGGACCACCACCCAAGACTGTGATCCAGATCCAAGCCTGTTAAAGCAAGAGTGATTACCCTCTGAGTGGTCACTTGGTCCCCCTACAATCTGCAGACCATGAGCTCCTGAGGAATCCAGGCAGTGTCTGCACAGCCACTGAACCTCCACTGCTTCTCACACTGGGGGCAGGAGCTGGACCATGCCCTTCCATTGTCCCCCTCCCACCCCTGTTCCAACTGAGTTGCACATTGACTTTTTACTTTGTCTTTGGCATTTATGGTTTGAGAAGTCTGGAAACCTCCATAGCTGCTGGTGATTTGCTCTCCTGAAGTTTGCTCTGGATGCCCCTGGTTGGGGCTGCTCTGGGGCAAGAACTGCAGGGCTCACTATGGGCTACACTCAGCTCCCAGCAGGCTGTAATAGACTTTTCCTGTTGGCCTGCCAGGCTGTGTTCAGTGGGAGATTTGTTTCTCTCTGCCACTTTGTGGGTTGTATAGCTTTAAAATTTGTTTAGAGTCATTTTTTTACAGGTATTAGAAGTGGTTGGAGCTGGAGCCCACTCCAAGTTTGTGCTTATACTCCACCATCTTGGCTCTGCACCTCTAATATTATTGTTTTCATAATGTTGAACTGCCCTTGCATAGCTGTTATAAATTCAAATTGTTCATAATGAATGATACTGACTCTAGTAAGAATCACTGTAATCCTTTTGACAGAATTTCATTTAATATTTTTTGTCAATATTCATTGATTGTGTTGTTCTATAGTTCTCTTTCAGTGCTTTATCCTTCCCTGGTTTAAGTAATAGGACTATATTTCTTTCTTTCTTTTTTCTTAAAGCAATTGGGGTTAAGTAACTTGCTCAAGGTTACATGGCTAGTTATTTATATGTGGGTGCTAAGTACTGACGCTGGAACCAGTCCCGGGTCATCCCAACTCCAGGGCCAGTGATCTTACCCACTGCACCACCAAACTGCCCCTATATTTATTTCTTAAAAGAAATCTGCTAAGGAGTTTTCTTGCTTGATTTTTGAGAATAATTTGTGTAGAATTTGTACTAATTATTCTTTAAAGATTTAATAGAATTTTCCTATGAATTCATGAGTGCCAGTTGTTTCCCCCCCCCCCTTTTTGTATATTCTTTGCAGTTAGTTTTATTTTATATTTTGAGATTGAATTAAGTTCTTTATTTGGTCTTGTCAGTTTGGATATTTTATATTTTTGAACATATTCCTTTATTTCTTTTATTGTTTTTAATTTCATTACCATATAATGATAGGAACAAAGAGTAAGGTTAAGTTTCTGATAATCATTTTATTCCTTCTGGTTTTGTTTTGCTTTAAAACTTCTTTGATATTTTGGTGGTTTGACTTCTCTCTTTAATAAGATTGGCTAAAGGTTTATCAATTTTATTAGTTTTTTCAAAGAATAGACTTTTAGTTTCATTTATCGTTCCTATAGTTTTTGCCTCTCTTTTATCTATTTCTTCTCTAATTTTAAAATATTTCTGTAAATTCCTTTTCTAGTTTCTGTTAGCATGGTGATTCTATGGAGGACTTAGGCAGCAACATGGTACAATCAGAGGGACATTGGCTCTGGAATCAGAGCACATATCAAATTTTGTCTCTGCTTTTTATTATCTGTGTAGAAGGTTTGTGAACCTGGGTAATTAGAAAGATGGCTTCTTTGACAGAAGAAGGGGGATTTGGTTTAGGGGCAGGTATTGAAAGAGAATGAATTCCTTTTTTAGACACTTTACATTTGATCCTTATGGAAACTTCAGGTGGATGCCCAATAGTTAGTAATAAGTTGGGCAAGTTAAGAATTTAGTTTAGGAGAAAAGTTGGGAGTAACTACACATATGATAATTAAACATATAGGAACAGATGGAATAACTAAAAGGGAGTAAAAAGAAAACAGTCTAGAAACAAACTTTTAGGAGAAATTCATTTTTAGCTAGTAGGCTAAGCATAGTCACCTATCAAAGGAGACTGAGAAGTCCTTTCCAAAAACCAGGAGATTGTGACAGAAGTCAATGCAAATCAACAACATTTATTAAACACTTACTATGTGCCAGCATAGTGCTAATTGCTGAGAATAAAAATAGAAGTGGAAAGAAAGGCAGTCTCTGCCCTCAAGGAGCTTAAGCTATGTCTTAATTAGTACAAATAAAGAATTCCCCGAAGTGTTGCATGTATTCGAATTTCTACTATTCTAAATTGTAAAATATGGTAATTGGTTCCAGTCTAATGGAAATATGCAATACAAATGTGAATAGTGTGGCTCTTTGAGGGGATCTTTTATTTCTACTAATTGGACCTAGATGTACAGTCTAATGAGGAAAGACAACAAGCAAAAGGAAGCTGAAAGGGGGAGAGAAAAGTATCCCTTTAGTGGTAGGATGGAGAGAGTTCAGAGTCACCAGCACAGAACACTGAAAGGAATGAATGAAGGCTAGTCTGAGCACTTCCCTTAAAATGGAGGCTCTGTAAAGAGCTAACCAGTAAGAAGAAGGGGCTTCCAATGTGAGAAGACCAGAGGTGGAATGTATAGCCATCCTGGTGAGGCTTCTTTTGGGATCATCTAGAGAGTGAAGGCTAAAGCCCAGAGATGAATGGGTGGCCTCAGAAATATTGGATTCAAGAATATCCAGCAGGAGTGGATGGTTGACAGTGTCAAAAGCTGAAAAGATGCCAAATATGATGATGGATAAGAAGACACTATCATATTTAGAACTTAATAAATCACCAAGCTGGTACAGTGGATAGAGTGTCAGGCTTGGAGTCAAGAAGACTCCTCTTCCTGGGTTCAAATCTGGCCTCAGACAGTTACTAATTGTGTGACTCAGGGCAAGTTACTTAACCCTGTCTGTTGAAGTTTGGGGTGCTAGCAACCCCAAAATGTAAGGGTACAAGCAGTCTGCCTTGAAAGAATTTAAGCACTCAAACTCTCTTTCTTTTTTTTTTAATAAGTCTTGTGGGTATTTAATGTTACAAATGGAAAGTGGACAGCAAACTAAATAAATGTAAAATAGTTTTATTATTAAGTTAAAAAACTATCAATGACAATATTTCCACCACATTTAAATGTTAATGTGACAGTCTAAGACAAAGGTGTGAAACCTGCGGTCTTCATGCCACATGTGACCTGCTAGGTCCTCTAGAGCAGCCCTTTGACTGAATGCAAACTTCAAAAAATAAATTTATTTGGATTCCGTGAAAGGGCAACCCATATTTAAGAACCCCGAGAGCCACATGTGGCCTTGAGATGGTAGATTCCCAACCTCTGGTCTAGATGATCAGTATATTATTATGTGATACTCAGTTGGTCAAAGAAGTTAAGAACTAGAGCTTTTATGATGGAAACCATAAGGTAGCCTCACCACCCAAATATAGTTTGTACTTTTTTTTTTATATTTGAAACATTTAATCTTAAGACCTTGAATTTCAGATGCATTTCCTTCCTCCCTTGTCACCCATTCCCTCTGGGAAGATAAATAATTCAGTATATGTTGTACATGTCTAGCTATACAAAACATTATCATAGTAGATATATTGTACAAGGCTGCTTATTATTCCCTCCCACTCATCCCACCCCCCACCTGGTCCATTCCCTACTTGATCCTGTCCCTCTTCTATAGTGGGTACTTCCAACCTCCCCTCCCCCAAAGGATGCCCTCCCATCTATCATCCCTCCTCTCATCCCCCTTCCCCCTATTCTGCTGCAGGTTGAGATATCCCATTTAGTATGTATGTCATTCTCTCCCTGAACCAAATTCAATGAGAATGTGGTTCTGCCTTTTTGCCTTCCTATTCTTCCCCTCCCTTGCAACCACTTCCCCTTGCTTCTTCTGCATGAGATAGTTTACCCTACCCTGTCTCTTCCCATCTCCTCTTGCCACTTTCCTCTCTCACCTCATAATTTCACCCCTTGAGTATTCTCCCTTCCCAACAAATTCAACCTATGCCCTCTATCCGTATAGAACTGTAACCATATACACACACATTCACATATGTATTCATATGACCACACACCCTTCTTCCATTATTTTCATAGTGAGAAATATTTCATCATTCACAGTTATTGTTTTTCCATATAGGAATGTAAATAGTTCAACTTTGATAAGTTCCTTTTGATTTCTTTTCCCTGATTACCTTCTCAGGCATCTCTTGCTTCTTGTGTCTGGATGTCAAATCTTCTATTCAATTCTGGTTTTTTCCTCAAGAATGCTTGAAAGTCCTCTATTCCACTGAATGACCATATTTTCCCCTGAAACAAAATACTCAGTTTTGCTGGGTAGGTGACCCTTGGGTTCATTCCCAGCTCTTTTGCCCTCTGGAATATCATATTCCATGCCCTTCTATCCCTCAGTGTAGAAGCTGCCAGGTCCTGTGCTATTCTGATTGTGTTTCCACAATATTGAAATTGTTTCTTCCTGGCTGCTTGTAGCATTTTCTCCTTGATCTGGGGATTCTGGAATCTGGCTATAATATTCCTGGGAGTTTTCTTTTTGGGATCTTTTTCAGGAGGTGATCTGTGGATTCTTTCAACCTCTATTTTGCCCTCTGGATCTAAAACATTAGGGCAATTTTCCTTGAGAATTTCTTGAAGGGTGATTTCTAGGTTCTTTCTTTGATCATGGCTTTCAGGTAGTCCAGTAATTTTTAAATTGTTTCTCCTGGATCTCTTTTCCAGGTCAGTGGTTTTTCCCATGAGATATTTCATATTGCCTTCTATTCTTTCATTTGTTTGGATCTGCTTAACAGCATCTTGATTTCTCATAAAGTCATTAGCTTCCATTTGCTCCAGTCTAACTCTGAAGGAATGAATCTCCTCAGTGAACTTGAGATTCTTTTTCCATCTGGCAAATTCGACTTTTTAAGGCATTCTTCTCCTCATTGCCCTTTTGGGCCTCCTTTGCCATTTGAGTTAGTCTATTTTTTAAGGTGTTGTTTTCCTCAGTCAGGCTGTTGACCCTCATTTCATACTTTTCCTGCATCCTTCTTATTTCTCTTTCCAATTTTTCCTCCACTTCTCTTATTTGATTTTTAAAGTCCTTTTTAAGGTCCTCTATATCCTGCAACCCACTCATGTTTTCCCCTGGGGCTTTTGGAGCAGGACTTCTAACCTCACAGTCCTCTTCCCGCTCTATGCTTCGACCCTCTTTGCCCCCAAAGTAGGAGTCTAGGGTTGCATTTTTCTGTTTCCTTTGCCTTGGCATGTTGCCACTTAATTGCTTGACTTTTGGGCTTGTTGCCACACTATGGCTTTAAGGCCAGATAGAGGAATTTTCGTCCCGTGTGGGGGGCAACTTCAGTTTCTGGCAAGCTGTAAACCCACCCAAGACTTCCACCCTAGATCACAATCCAGATCCAGGGAGGTTAAAGCAAGAGAGATTACCTCCCAAGACTGATTGCTGGATCTCCCTACAATTTGCAGGCCGGAGCCAGAGCTGCCTCTGAAAACTACAAAATGGCGTGTGTCCTCAGTGGCTTCTAGCCCCCAGGGGAGGGAGCCGATGCATTCCCCAAATACAGGTCCCAAAGTCCATAGGACACTGACCTCTTACTTTGTTCTAGGCATGTCTATGTTGATAATTCTGGAGTCGCCATAGCTCCTGGTGTTCTGGGGTTCCTCCAGCCAGCTGCTGGACCTGCCGCCCTGGGACTAAAACCTCGGCTCACTGGGACCTGGGCTCGGCTCGGCTCCCTGCGCTCTGTGCGCTGCCCACTGCCAGGTCCCAGACAGCTGTGCTGGTCCTTCCTGCAGGGCTGCTGGGCTGTCCTCAGCGGGAGGTTAGCTTCTCTGTGTCGTTCTGTGGGTGCTGGGGCTCCAGAAGTTGTTCAGAGTCCCCTTTTACATAGTTTGGGGGGAACCTGGGGCAGAATGGCTTGGACGAGCTGTTTCTCCTCCGCCATCTTGAGAACGTGTACTTTACTCCTTGTTGCACCTGATGTTTTGAGTCCTATTCCTGGTGGAGAACCTCACAGGAAAGGCCTACTATTTGAATGTTACAGAAGTCTGAGACAATGCTACTTTTCTGTGACAGTTAGTGAAGAAAGGCCAGGTAGGTAATGCATTGAGGAAATTTGTTTTACTCGACTGCATATTTATCATAAAAAAAGATTTTTTAATGCGTTGGTAGGGAGAATAAATAGCTTTGTTAATGTATGGGGGAAGGTACCTTACAGATGGTAAATGTTTCATGCACTTTCACAGGCCTTCATCAATTTTATGGTTTTACATAACTGTTTTACTCTGTTACAAGAGACTTCTCATGAAGTGGAAGTAATCTGTAAATGTTTATGATGTAAAAACCAAAAATATCAATAAAACTTTAGAAATAGGATGAAGGGAGGATTATATGCTGGGACAGATTTGAAGTGTTGGTAGAATTCTGCAGCGGCTAGGTAGTGCAGTGCTTAGAGTGCTAAGCCTGGAGTTGGAAAGACTTGAGTTCAAGTCTAGCCTGAGACAATTATTAGTTGTATGACCCAGGGAAAATCACAGCCTCTGTTTGACTCAGTTTCCTCAACTGTAAAGTGGGAATAATATTAGTACTTCTCTCTCAGGATTTTTGTGAATATCAAACAAGATAATAATTGTACAGCACTTAGCATCTGGCATTTAGTAAGTATTCTATAAATATTATTGTTAGTATTATTACCCAGACTCCCCATGGTTTTTGAGGGATGAACAATTATTATTTACTTAGAATGTAATGGCAAAAGCAAAGTAGAATATATACCTCTTCCACATATTCCAGCTTACATGCTAAGTGTCTTACCTACTAAGACACTCAATACCATTGTTTTCTAAGACACATTTGATTACAATGGGCAGAAGAAGTAATGGTGGTATGCATAAGGCAATGGGTTTTAGCTTGAACTCAGGACCAGAGTAGCCCTAATTCCCTGTGTGAGCAGCAAAGGGAGGAGCTTAATAAATTCCCATTCCTTTTCCTTCTTTATTAACCTAGATGGACAAAAGCTGCTGCTTCTAGCTTTTGCTCTCTTAAACATGAAAAAATAACAATCTGACCTTTCCTTCTGTCATCAAAAGTCCTAAAGGTGCTTTTCTCTCTCTCCTAGTTAATTAGGACTTCCTCCATCCTTTGCCTAACAAACTTTCACCTCCTCCTCCCCTTATAGCTGTGATTGACTCTAAAGTGAAGCTCCCTTCTCCTTCTGACATTTTCTTTTCTTTCTTTCTTTTTTTTTTCTTTTTGGAGGGCAATTGGGGTTAAGTGACTTGCCCAAAGTCACATGGCTAATAAGTGTGTCAAGTATCTGAGGCCAGAACCCTTCTGACGCTTTCCACTAAACTGCCCCTACTGCTGCCTCCCTCCACTCCAGTCCCTATCTTTGTTTGTCTTTCTCTCCAATTGTGCTTTCATTCATTACCAAATACCTTTTCATCCCAGGCTTCTTTCTTTCTTTCTTTTTTGTCCTATTTTTTTGTGTTAAAAGATACCTGGTTACCAGAAACCAAGAAGGAACTTGATTTCTGTGATGTTCTCTACCTACCTAAGATCAAGGGAAGGTGTAGATATTCTTATTTCCTCAGTTTGCTAACCTGCAGTAGAGTAGATTTACCTTCTGGCAGTGTCAGGGTAAGAAGTTCAAGGTTGGTGAGTTCTACAAATCCAGACCCTGAGAGCTGGAGTCTAGTCATCCATCCTCTCACCTCACATTCAAGAGTCTGGCCTGGTAGATGACCATGCCTTTCTGCTGTCAGGCATTCACCTCAATTCTGTCTCTTTCATCACTTTTTTTGTGTGCCCATTATTGCTACAAACATGTAGTCTATTTGTTCTCACCATGCATCTCTCTATTGACCTTTGAATACCTTCAATGTGGATTCAGGTGTTCTAAGCTTTGTAACCATACTGGGAGAAGCCCTGACTTTGGAATCATTCCCAGATGAATGCATGGTGGAACAATAGGAAAGAGGAGAGAAGCATCATTGGGAAACTGATGGCTTCAAAACAACACTATTACTTTCCTCCCTTGAAGGATAGCACCCACTTTGGCTAATTGTGGACCCAGCCTTTTATTCATATTAAGGCAAATATTCTACTTGAGTTAATGACATTGGGACAAGACTCTTCCCTTGACCAAACTAAGGATTAAAGACCAAGCTGATCAAAATTATGGAAGGCCAAAATATGCTTGCGTATTACCTACATTCGTCTCACCCATGCACGTTAGGCTGGAGTTTGAGACATTACTGAAGATTTGACTGTCTCGTAGATCTAAGGGCTCAAACAACTGACATTGCTTCCTCATTATCTGACTACAACTACAGTCCCAAAGAGTGGCAGGGGATGTCAGGTACTTGGCTGTTGGATTATGATGAGTAACTTAAGGAAGGGAACTCCACTCAGATGAACGAAATCAAATGATACTTAATGCTGATCCCATAGGTGGGAACCTGTGGCCTAAAGGCTGCATGTGGCTGTCTAGGTCCTCAAATGCAGTCCTTTTCCAGTCAAGGGCCACACTTGAGGACCTAGAGGGCCACGTGTAGGTCCACAGGTTCCCCACCTTTGCTTATCCTTTTTGAATATCCTTTTTCTATTTCTAAGTACATCTCCTTTTGTTAACCATTAAGTAACCTATGGATGCCTTATTCTGTTCCAGTATTAAATCTGGACTACCAGGAGCTTAGCCTAAACAAAGCACACCACATTATGTTATTATCCTTGAAACTTGTTCCTGTAAATATAGAAAAGATGAACTAAGTAGAGAATTTGTGATTTACCAAATAACCAATTATGAGAGAACTGTGAATACAGGGCTTTATAGCAATAATGTATATCTTCCTATGATATGAAAGAATTAATATTAATGATATATATATATATATTTTGAACTTTGAGGAAAATATATATATTGAACTTTGAGGAAAATATAGAACTGAAGAGCAAAGCTGGCACTAGTTGAGTTGGGAGAGGTTCAGGAGTCAGCTGGTCTCTTTTAAAAATTTTTTTTGGTCTTTATTAATTTGTTTGTTTACTTTTAGTTTACAGGATTCAGCTCCACAATTCCTTTAGTTTCAAATTTTCTCTCCCTCCTTCCCCTCCCCGCCCCCAATGGCATACAATCAAGTATAGGATCTGCAAATACTTTCACATTAGACATTAGTCAGGTTATAAAGAAGGATTGTATCAGATGGAATGAACAATGAGAAAGAGGAAACAAAACCAAATAAGAAAAAGAAAAAGATCAGGTAGTTTTCTGGATTCAAACTCAGTTCTTTCTAGTTCTTTCTCTGGATGTAGCCATTTCCCTCCATCATGAGTTTTTTGGGGTTGACTTATAACCCTGCATTGCTGAGAAGAGTCCAGTCTATCAAAGTTGGTTGTCAAACATACGTTGTGTCTGTAATTATGTACAAATTATTCCTGGTTCTACTCTTCTCACTCAGCATCAGTTTGTATAAGCCTCTCCAGGTAAATATGAAGTCCATCTGCTCCTTGTTTCTTATAGCACAATAATATTCCATCAGCTGGTCTCTTTTTATCTCATGTTTGGTACTAATATAATTTTGGGGAGTCCCACTATTTCTTAGAGTTTGATTTAGTGTATATTTCGCTCTGCCTGGGAGTTTGCTCTTCATGAGGGCTGGAAGACTGAGACTTCCTGTAGCAACAAGAAGTTTTTAGTAAGTGCAAGGCCCTGGAAATTTAATAAGGATATGTGATTTCTTTGATATTGGAAGATGAGAAACTCCCTTCACCAAAGCAGTTAGTCACCTTCTCTGAAATTCTAGACCTTAAAATCTCAGATAGTTACCTAAAAATCTGAGATATTAAGGGGCATACCCACAGTCTGTGTCAAACTTGACCCAATATGGGTCAGAGTTCAGACTAGAACCTAGGTCTTCCTTGTTTTGAGGCCAACTCCATATTGCCTCTTAGAAGTATAATATTATGCAAAGAAAGAATGTAAAACAATACTTACCTTCAAGAGGTTTATATTCTACTGGGGAGAAATGGAATGTACACATATCAGTGAATATAAAATAATTTGGAGACAGGCAAAGAGAGACATAGAGAAATATATTTATTTGTAGCATCAGGAAAGGTTTCTTAGCAGAAATTGACACTAGAGATAAGCCTTCACAATCAGGAATTTCCATGAGTACTATCTAGAATTGTCTAACAAGAGCCTGGGAGAGATTTCTTTTTTCCTGGTCTTTCCTTTCTAGAGGTATTTTCTGACAAGTTGTAACCTCCATTTGTCACCACTTTTGTATCTGTCTCTTTCTGTATTAATGTGCATATCTCTTTCCTTTATTGGTTCATTTTCCCTTTTATATGTATCTTTTCTATCTGACTGTAATGTTATTGTTAGAAGTTATTAAAACGAGTATTTCATGTAAAGCAGTTATCTCATGGAGCTAATTTCTCATTTTTGATGAAAAATCATTTGCATATTTGTCTTTGAGCTAAAATTTCCTCCCTTTACACTTAATAAATTTGCATTTTAATTTTCCAAGAAAGACTTACTTATGAGTTTGTGAGTTGTTGGAAGCCCTCTGTCAAGATGCACTATGGACAAATTCCAAAGATGCTCACTTTGTAAGATTCATGGAACATGCATAAGAGGGTCTGATGTTGCTGAATGACAGCTGAGGTTTATTAGCTCTACATTGGTGAAGCAGGTTTGAAACAGCTGAAAAGCAGACAGATCCTGCCAATCCTTGAGCAAATAAATGTCTTCTCCTTTGTTCCTACAGCTCCAGATTCCTCTCCAACTCTGTCTTATCTGCTGGGAGTCCCCAAACTTATCTTGGTCTGATCCTTTTAATACAGTCCACCCTGAAGTCATTCATCCCATGCTCCATGGACAGAATTCCAGCCCAAGGCCATGGTCTGTACTTGGTAAGGCCCAACTCAGCTTCTTTGTAACTCCTTGTTTCCTGCCCAATTTTTAATTGGATGATTGAGGTTTAAGAAACTCCACATATTTGTTCTGTAAAGTTTGGATTCAGTCAAAGGACCACACTTCAGGACCTAGAGGGTCACATATATGGCCTCAAGACCACAAGATCCCCAACCCCCATAGCAGTGCCATAATAGAGTCATAATGACTTGGTTTCCTCCTACGTAAAGTGGGGTTAAAGACTTTCCTCAAATGTTATTTTGAAAAACATCTGAAATAATATATTTGAAGCACTTTGCAAACATTAAAATGCTGTATAAATGGGAGCAATTATTATTATATTTCTTATTTAAATTTTTAGTTTTTATCTTGCAGAGCAAATTATTCCCTAAACTTGAAAGGGCTTCAGAGATTCCTTCTAACTCCAAATTACATGGTTCTATGATTCCTCTCCCTGCCTCTTCCCTCCTTTCTTTTTTTCTGCTTCCCTCTCTTTTCCTCCTCTACCCTGCCTTCCTTTAAATTCTCTTCTCCTCTCCTCTTTACTCTGCTCCACTGTTAAAAATAGTTTCATCCCCTCACATACTTCAGTAGAGATCTCCAAACTGGTTAATTAGACATTCAGTAAAAATTCCCCAAGTTCCTACTATGTGCCAAGAACTGTACCAAGCACTAGGGATACAATAAAAAGCAAAAGACAATCCCAGCTCTCCAGGAGGTCACAGTCTAATGCAGGGGCAATATGTAAATAAGGAAGTCCAAACAAGATACATACATAATAAACTGGAGATAATCAGTAGTGGGAGGCATTAGAATGAGGAAGAATTGGGCTTCCTGCAGAAGGGGGTATTTTAGCTGGCACTTGAAGGAAGCCAGGAGGTGATGATGAGGAAGGAGAACATTTCAAGCATGGGGGAACAGCCATTGAAAATGCTTGGAATCATGACATGCACCATGTTGTTTGAGGAACAATGAGGAAACCAGTGACACTGGACCACAGAGTCTGACGCAGTAAGTTAAAAAACAACTGAAAAACGTTATGTGTGTGAGAGAGAGCAGGTTATGAAGAGCTTTGAATACCAAACAGAGGAAGAGTGACTGGTCACTCCCTGGTCAATTTCAAATACTTAGTGTATAGATTGCAGGATAGAGGAGTATCCCTGAGAAGCAGGAATGGGCTTCTGCCTTAAAGTTAAGATAGGGAGCGTGTCCACAGACTGACTTATCTAACAGAAAAGGAAAGACTTGATTGGTTGCATCCTTCTTCCTTCTCTGTCTCTGTTTTCATCTTTCCCTTACTTCTGACAAGTTAAGACTTACTTTGTCTAAATACACACCACAGGCTACTTTTTTTCCTCCTAAGTAGTAAGATGCTAATTATTTAACTTGTTAGTGTCTTGGTTGTGTCCAAACACCATCAAATATTTTCTCAAACTGTCCTGGAGAACAGCTAACAAAAGTGGGCTTGTTTTAGAATTGGCCTATGGGGGAAATTTTCAATTAGCTCATTATCTAGACATTTTAGAAGCAGATTCCATGAAGACATAACAGACAGTTTCAGCAATTTCAACAACTCAGCTGTATAGTGGAGTATACAGCCTCCCCAGAATGGCAAATTTCATTTACATTAAAGATTTTTAAATGGAAGCTCTAATTAATAGACTCATTAGAACTGAAAAGTTTACCTCTTGTCTAGTAGTTCAGTCCTTTCCTTTTACAGATGGGAAAACTGAGACCCAGAGAAATGTAGTGACTTATTGGAGGTTTTATAGTGGACTAGAAAGAACCCAAGTGTCCTGCTTCCCTATCCAGAGCTCTTCCCACCAAGTCACAGGACATAGATATCAGTAGGACATAAACCGTTGGGTATCAGGATAAAAGCTCAGATGTTTAAGAAACACCTACATGAGCCATAGACTATCATTGTAAAACTTCAGCATAAGCTAGTTTTAAAAACGAATCAATCTTCAGGCCTCATCAAACCAGTAACTTAGCTCTATGCTTCAGTTGCTGCTATTTCTTATAAAGAATTTTCTCTCCCTGAGATAGAACACCTGTCTTGCTTGCACAGCTCTCCGATAAACATCAATTCTTTCTATGTGACTGAGTATTCACTTCCTGGTTAGTGAAGTGATCACAGAAAAGAAGAGAAAGTCAAGACAAATAGGTTATGCCCTGGGTCAATAACCTAGCCTCCTGATGACTTAATTGCTCATCCATGAACTGGAAATTATTATTTTCTCTCCCAAGGTGCAGTTAATCAGAGGGAGCTTTGTCTTATCCTTGGTGTGAAGAGTAGTACCGAGTCCTGAGTCAAGAAGGATGATATGCTACTCTGTGGTCCTGGCCTTTCTCATTCTCCCTTATCCTCTGCCTCCCCAATCCCTGTCCAATCAATATAAATAGATTGGGAGGAAGAGGTCAGATTAGTTAAAGCAGTTCCTGGATGGGAGTGACTTCCAAGGAAAGCTTACATTTACTTTGGGAGAGCAGTAGGTAAACTGCAAACAAGTGAAAGTTGTCATGGGAGTTGTATCACCCTATCAAAGAGCTTGTTCCTCTACCTTTCTTGCCTTCCTTTTAATGTTTATTCTTTTCCAGACTGTATTCCAGACTACTATGTCCAAGCTCTTCATCCTGAAGCCTCACTCCAATCCTGGAATTTGAAACATTTACAAATTGGAAGTGTTCTCCACCCCTGCATCTTCTCTCTCTGATTGTCGGGTCCTCCCAGAACCTCCATTTAAGGAAGGCATTTAAGCCAGCCAGTGGCATCTCATTCCTTTCTAGCCTAACCAACACTTCATGTTGGGTGCCTTTGTGTCCCCACTGCCTTTTTCAGTTTCCCTTAACTGCTGTATTTCTGCAGATCAAAGAATACATTTAAAAAACTATTTTTCTTGTTTTTTTTTGTCTGTGTTTTCTTTTACAACATGATTAATATGTAAATATGTTTTGCATGACTGCACATATATAACCTATATTAAATTGCTCAATGGCTGGGGAAGGAGGTGAAAGGTAGTGAGTGAGGGAGAGAATTTGGAACTCACATTTTTTAAAAAGATGAATGTAAAAAATTGCTTTTACTTGCAATTTGAAAATAAAATAAAATATTTACTATTGCCTTTCTGTACTAGAATGTAAACTCCTTGAGGGCAAAACTAACTTTTCTACTCAGTATTCCTAGCACTTAGCATAGGTCTTGGCACATAGAAAGCACTTAAAAAATACTTGTTGACTGACTGATTAATGCTATTTCCTATGCTTAAAAAGGTTTTTATAGATGAGGAAACTGAGGGCCATCTTTCATGCTATTTTCAACTATTTCCTTTCATACTTAACCATGTTATATTCCATTCACTAGAACCTAGTTCCCTCAGGAAGGCAGCATCATAAAGTAGGACAAGCATTCTTTATAGAGTCAGACCTTGGTTCAGATCCTGCCTCTGACATTTACAGATTAGACTTTGAGCAAGTTAAATGGTTAAATCTCATTTTCCAGTTCTGTAAAATCAAAGGTTTTGACTAGATGGCTTCTGATATCTCTTTCAGCTCTTTATCTGTCATCCAAGATCTGATGATTTTTTTTGTCGTTGATTTACTAATCTATATTACAAGATGTCAATTTACATTGAAGACTCTCAAGTTATTTTAGAAATAGCTATCATGATCAATTTCCTCTTTTTATTTTATTGGGAGAGGGGCAAAAACTATTAATACATGTTAATGGCTGTTTTTTTTAACCATTCTCAAGTAAAATATTTACATTTTAATAGGTCCCTTCTGTAGCTAATACCTTAACCCCCAGGAATAACTCCAACATTGGGAATTTAAGAAATAGCAATGGGCTACTGAGAAAGAGATTTGAGGGCAAGTAGGCCACCATGAAGATGCTCTTCTGCCTCCTTCATTAATTCAACAACCATTTATTAAGCATCCACTACCTTATGTGTTGGCAGCTAGTTGGCTCAGTTAGATAGACTATGTTATAGTTAGATAGATAGACTAGATAGATAGATAGATAGACAAGTCAGGAAGACCTGAGTTGAAATCCAGCCTCAGACACTCACTAGCCTTGTGACCCTGGGCAAGTCACTTAACCTCTGTTTTCTTTAATCTACTGGATAAGGAAATGGTGAACCACTCGAGTATCTTTGTTAAGAAAAACCCAATGGAGAATATTGATGTGCTGTAGTCCACAGCGTCACTAAGAGTCAGAGACAACTAAGGAACAATAATAGTTATAAATGAAGCACAAAGATAATAAATGTATGGCCCCTGCCTCATGGAACTCTAGTCCTAGCATCCACAAGTCAGGCTGGCTCTGACTTTGACCCTAGATTTTTACCATTAGTAGGACTGACAGAAGCTCACATTGGAAGGTTGCTAATAGAAGTTATAGGTGGATTGCGGCATTGCTTTGCTTCTCAGTGAACTATAGGGGAGGGGGGACTATATACATACAAATATGAATATTATACCTTGTATGCACATATATGTGATAGTTTCATAGGGAAGTTTTTTAGGAGGAGTTTTCGTAGGGAGATCTCCTTCATGAAGTAAAAACAGGGAACTGAGACCTTCTTGAGTACAAAATGAAATCTTTTTACTAATGTAAGATTTAAATTTGCTTCTGTATTGCTGTTGTTTTGCCAAAATGCATGCTAAGCTATCTATTAATTTAATAACTCTAGTGTTCTCTTCTCAACACAGCTGAGTTGCTAAATTTTGGCCTGTGTGTCTTCACAGAATCTGCTTCTAAATGTTCGGATAATAAGCTAATTGAAAACTTCCCCCCACAGGCCAGTTCTGAAACAAGCCCCCTTTTGGCAGCTGTGCTCCAGGAGAGTTTGAAGAAATATATGATGGCGTGTGGGCAGAACCAAGACACTAACAATATGTTAAATAATTAGTAACTTACAATTAAGGAGAAATAAGGAAAGCAGGCAAATAATAGCAATCCTAACATTTTGAAATGCCTCACCAGGAATGGAAATACAAATATAATTGTCTTGACAAAGCTGAAAGAAGGTACATTTCCAAATTACATTCTAGAACTAGAGACAAAATGAGGAGATTTAATAGGGAAAATCATTCAGTTGGAATTAAAGCAAAAAACCCCACAGTAGCAGCAGCAGGAGGAAGAGCAGATGAGTAGAAAATAATTGAAACTTATGTTTCAGAAAATATCACCTGCTCCAGCCTCCGGATTATGAATCATGTTTTTGACCAATGTTTTGAGATTTGTCTGTCTTTTGATACTTCTCCTTCATCAAATTGATCTTCCTTTACATCCCTGCATTTTGACCTCAACTTTTTCTACTCCAGATTCATAGAAGCAGCTAAATGGTTCAGTGGATAGAGTACTAGGCCTCTGGCAGTCAGTAAGACCTGAGTTCAAATCTGATCTCAGATGCTTATAAGATATATGATCCTGAGCAAGTCACTTAACCTCTGTTTGCCTCAGTTTTCTTATCTGTAAAATGGGCATAATAACACCTATTTCCCCCCTTCCAGGATTGCTGTGAGGATCAAATGAGATAATTGTAAAGCATTTAGTATAGGGCCTGGCACATATAGTAAGTGCTATGTAAATGTTGCTGTTCAGTCGTGTCCAAGTCTCCATGATCCTGTGTACTACATCGTCCATGGAGTTTTCATGGCAAAGATACCAGAGTGATTTGCCATTTCCTTCTCCAGTGAATTAGGATAAACAGAGGTTAAATGACTTACTCATACAGCTAGTAAGTGTCTGAGGTTGGATTTGAACTCAGGTCTTCCTGACTCCAAGGATAAGGTTCTATCCACTGACCCACCCAGTTGCCTTGAAGGCAAACAGAGGTTAAGTGACTTCCTCAGGGCCACATAGCTATTAAGTGTCTGAGGCTGGATTCAAGTTATAGTTTACCTGACTCTGGGCCCAGCACTCTTGCCCACTGAGGCACCCAGCTGCTTCCTATATAAATCTTAATTATTATTATTCAAAGAGCATTGCAGCTATAAGCCACCATAGAGATCACCTAGGCCAAGCTCTTGATTTTGAGAAGAGGAAACCGAGTCCTAGAGAGATTATGTGGCATATCCAAAGACATGCAAGTAAGATGCATTCCAGCTGAGAATTGAAAACAGGTGCTCTAAAGTCAGGATTAATTCTCCTTCCTCTACATAATAGCTCTTTATTCAAGAAGCACATTGGTAGAGAGTCCGGCTTATGGTAGTTG
Organism: Gymnobelideus leadbeateri; assembly: GCA_011680675.1. Lineage (NCBI taxonomy): Eukaryota > Metazoa > Chordata > Mammalia > Diprotodontia > Petauridae > Gymnobelideus > Gymnobelideus leadbeateri. The sequence continues at coordinate 22,258 of WOXC01007732.1, read as the reverse complement.
ATAAATAATTGTTGATTAGGTTTGTGGGCACTCTGCTACCAGGCATGTTCACAGTCACAATAAGGGCTGGAGGACAGCTTTACAGCTTCATCAGAGATGTTTTGATGTGGTTTGATTTTCATGCAAAATAGTCTCTATCCCTACATGTGTTCCCCAGCCCAGGTACAAATCTAGGTTCCGGCCACAAACAAATAGGGGACTCTTCTGTGACAGGATGTAAGGTTCTTGAGAATAGGAAAATATTGTGTTCTTTGTATTTGCATCTCCAGGTCCTGAGCATAACTTCTAGTACATGATGGAGCTTAGTAGATGCTTTCCAATATATTGATTATAATGTACTTCAGATAAGATAGAATATAGTAGTTAAACAATATCCTTCCTCCTTTAATTTTTTCATTAGTGTGTGCTTAGTCATTGATTTAGTGCTGAGTGACCTGCAATGTCAAGTGTTCTAGCCTCCTCACTTAAAGGGATGCCCGGGGCTTAGGGTGGTTAAAGGATTTCTCTAAGACAATACATATAGAAAGATGGCAGAAAGGGGTTTTGAAATGAGATTCTCTGGCTCCAATCTAGCACTCTCTGCAATATCATCTTACTTAAAAGAATCTAATGAAGAACATAAAATTGATGCCCTGTGACTTCATCTGTTCTCCTCATCTTCTGGTCTTTCTCTAAAACAGGTTAGAAATCTCCAGACTGTTTCCAGACCAGGCCATAGTCTCTATAGTCTCTGGATTCCAGACTATAAGGCTCTATTAACCTAGAACATTTTGACCCCATGCCCTTACATCTTACAAGGGTGGGGAGGCAATGTGATAGGATAGAAATAGAGTTGTATCTGGAGTCCTAGTACCTGGCCTCTATAGGTTATAACTTGTGTGACCTCGAGTAAGTCACTTAACTTTTATGCCTCAGGTTCTTCTCATCTGTAAGATAACAGGTTGGAAAAGGTAGCCTCTGACGGTGCTTCCAGGTTGCAATGTATGATCAATTGGTAAGCATTTATTGAGGACCTACTATGTGCCAGGTGTTTGTTGTTATTCAGTCTTGTCTGGCTCTTTGTGACCCATTTGGGGTTTTCTTGGCAAGGATACTGGAGTGTTTTTTCCATTTCTTTTTCCATTTCATTTTATAGATGAGGAAATTGAGGAAAACAGGGTTAAGTGACTTGCCCAGGGTCACACTGCTAGTGAGTGTCTGAGACTGGATTTGAACTCAGGAAGAAGAGTGTTTCTGCCTCCAGGCTTGGCATTTTATACCCTGTACCATCTAGCTGTCCAGGTACTGTGTTGTAATCTGACCCTTGAAAATTGAGACCACCTTGCTAAGTGAATGTAGCAATGCACATACTTCATATTGGCTAGGGAATCTATGGCTGTTCCCAGGAAAGATCCCAACACCTAAGGACAGGTTATTGTGTTCCTACTACAATGTTATAGTTACAGAACATTCTTCCTCTAACTTCTTCCTCAACGTGTCTGTAAATTCACAATGGAATTGTGATATAGGACTCAAAAATTGCCTCTAAGACAACTGAGACCAAGTTCTCAGGTGAGGAGAAATATTAGCAGGAACTTGGAATATTGGCACCATCCCTGAGCAGTGTTTCTCAGAGTGGCTGGTAAGGGGGTGATGGTGAAGTCCCCAAGGAGTGCCAGGGCAAAACTGCCAGGCTGATGACAAATGGCTGTTTAGTGCTAGTAGTAGTTGTTGATTGGGGCTGAGAAAACTTCCCCCATTCTGTCTGATTCCCCTCTGGGAGATGATATTGATTAAGTTACCTTTAGTGTATTCAGAACTGCTTATTATCTACTTCCCTTTCCCACATCTCCTCTGGGGGCCAGGATAGTCTCTCCAATGAGGCTAAAGAAAGGGAAAATTACTGTGATTCCTTCTCAAGGATATGAAAACCCTAAAACAAAAATGAAAAACAAAGACTTAGGGGGATGACCAGATAAAAGAGTTGATAACCATAGAAGGTTGGTACCGATAGTATACCAAGGACCAGAGTGAAATGAGAATGGTTATGTCTTACAGCCAGTGATGCCAAAGAATGGGGAGGGTCATGATGGACAATTTCATCACTTCATCAAAGCATCTAATTTAGAGTTAGAAAGGCTCTTAGAGGTCATCTGATGGACCCCCCTCATTTTATAGATGAGGAAACTGAGATCCAGAGAGGTTACACGTGTTTCTCTAAATTCTCAAAGAAAATAAGAGGCTGAGTAGGGATTAAAAGCCAAGATGTCTTATTCATTTGTTGTATTTTTTAAATAGTATTTTCAATTCCTAGAGATCAGTCTGGATATGCTCAGTTCAGGAGACAGTATTCCTATAGACACTCAGTCAATCAGAGAATGATTCAGTCAGATATTTATGATGATGATGATAAATAAATAAATAACATTTATATAGCCCTTTACTATGTGTCAGGCACTGTGCTATTAAGTACTTTACAAATATTATCTTATTCGATCTTCACAACAAACCCAAGGGGTGAGTGCTAATATCACCTCCCCTTTTGTGTATGAGGAAACTGAGGCAGACAGAGCTAAATGATTTGCTGAGGATCACACAGTTAGTGTCTGAGGTAGTATTTGAACTCAGGGTTTCTTGAGGCCAGGCCCAGCACGCCCTCCATGATGGTGCCACCTAGTGGCCAGTTAGGTAGAACATTCAGCACAGCTACAAGTTATGAATGAATGGAAAGATCTCTGGAATGTAAGCAAAGGTAAGGGTGAATGAGCAAAATGAAGCACCATATCCTGGCTAAGAAAGTTTGTCATTTCCTGATGTGCCTCACCACACCGTGCCTTCTGTGAGTGGGTGACCCGGATAGTCCAGAGACTGCTGATAGCACTAGTGGAGGAGGTATGTTTTGTAGAAATGAAAGCATCTCTTACTGGCTAGTGACCCCACCTAGATTCACCAACAAGCACGTTTTAGGTATCTACTATATACCCATCATTGTGTTTCTAGGAAACAGGGATACCAAATTTTTTTAAAAAATCAAACAATTCCTTCTCTCAAGGAGCTAATATTCCATTGCAGGGGGAAGGAATACCATGTGCGTATATAAGTAGGTACAAAATAGATAAAAATCAATACAAGTGATCTACTTCAGGCTCACTAGCACTTAGGGAGGGGGAGTCTGGCAAAGGTTTCATGTAGAAAGTGGGGGTGCTTGAGCTGAATTCTAAAGGAAGCTAGAGACTCCAAAAGGCAGAAGTAAGGAGGGGGAGCATTCCAGACATGGGGGATGTAGAAAAGATGGTATTAAGAGCTAGGGAAATATTCAGAATAAATTCAGGAATAGGGAATTGAGGCCACATGTGACCCTCTAGGTCCTCAAGGGCAATCCTTTGACTGAATCCCACTGTGTAGGGTACTGGGACCCCAAAAGCCCCTTACCCAAATTTTAAAACTCAGGCTTCTCAAGGAAGGAACAAGAATCATTTATTCAGTTCTCATGAGAAGAGGGAATCACCTCCACTAGGATGGATAAGTGGAAGGAAGTGTGTTATAGAAGACAAAGTGAAGTTATATCCCCTAGCATAAAACCCCCTTCCCACCACTATCCCTTATTCCCATTGGCTGGGAGGCGGCTTACAATCTAGGTGCAAAAATTCTTTCCAAAGACAAAGAACAAGGAAACAGGGCACAGCCAATTCAAACGTACATGTCCTTATTTGGCAAACTTAATGCTGAGGTGTCAGGAAGGGGGGGAAGGGTCACAAATCGGGCAACTTCTAGGAAACTGAAACTTAGGTCTGTCGGATCTTATCAAAGCCTGTCTTTAGTTTCAAGACAGTCTCTATCCTACCACTCTGAGGAGTCTTCACAGAGGTTATATCCCACTCACAAACTTCAAAGAACATTTGTTAGAGTCAGCCTCTGACCCTAAATGCCTCTGACTATGACTCTAACGCTAACCCTAAATTTATTCTGTGAAGTTTTCACACACACACACACACACACACACACACACACACACACACACAAACACACACACACACCTTGCCTAACCTTAAGACCTTGGCCTATTTGGAATAAAACTCATAAATGTACAACTCTGAAAGTAACTCAGTCTTATAAAAAAACCACACACAAATTTAGAATGTGTGTGTGTGTGCATGTGCATGCCCAAGTGCCTATGCCTATGTGTGTCACAGGTGGCTGGAAGGGAAGGAGACCAGTCAGAATTAATAAAATACAGGAGTCATGGGATATGCTGAAAAGATGCAGTTTTATTAGTACATAGGGAAAATAGGCTAATAAAGTGATGCCAAGGTAGAAGTCCTATGGGAACTGCTATAATAAAAAAAAGAATATTTCTTATTAGGACATCAATATTTTGCATGTAAAGAAGTGGTGCCAAAGTATTTGAAAAGTGTTTTTCTGTAGGTTTTTTTTCCCTTGTTCCTAGCTGCCCGCTCACCCTTGAGAAAGCTCTGCCCCAGAGCTTCACTTGCTTGAGCCCTTACCACTGCTTCTGGAGGACTCCCTCCCAGGCTCACTTTACTTCCTTCACTTTAGTTTGATTCATTCTCAAGACTTCTCCAGAATTCTTCTCTTCCTCTCAGTAGTCTGGCTTAGTCAGTGTTTTTCCTCTTCTCTTTCTCTCATCATTCTCCTCCCCATTTTCTTCTCCCCTTTATGTATTGTATTTCCCCATGAGAATTTTTCCCCTTTCCCTAAAGGAATTTACATTCTACTGGGAGGATAAACCATGTATACAAATAAGTAACTTGAGAAGGGTTGAAGCATTAATGGGTGGGAATGTCAAGGAGAAAGTACTTTCTAAGCACATGCTGTGTATGATGCCAATGTGGTATCAATAGCCCACTTCTCTTTCTCTGCCTTGGTTCATTCACCCTGACATATACTCCTATGGCAGGTCCTTGATTGGTTTTAATTCTCATTTTATTTTTTTTTGTCATCACCATTAATAACCTCCCTGTTTCCTGAATATTCTCCCTACTAATTAACTTTTAAAAAATGGAAAACAAAACAAAACCTTGTAAAGAGTAGTTGTAGTCAAGCAAACCAGATCTCCACATTAGCCATGTACACGGATTTATGTCTTTGCATCTTATGTCCATAACCTTTCTGACAAGAGGTGGCTCACATACTTTAGCATAGAGCCCTGGGGGAAAGGGGGATGATGAGCCATTGCTTTGATCAGAATCCTTAAGTCTTTCAAAATTATATTTCTTTAAAGTGTTGTTGTCTATAACATTCTCAAAATTCCACTCATTTTACTCTTCTTCAATTCATACTACCCAGGATTCTTTGGAATTGTTTCTTTCTTAATTTTTCATGGCACCATAATATTTCATTATATATATATAATATATAATATATAATATATAAGAGGCCATCTAAAGTATCCTCATAGATTTTATATATATGTGTGTGTGTGTCTTTTTTTCCTTTTTCTACCCCTTTTTGTTTGTTTTGCTTGTAATTATTACCTCATGGTATCATCATCTCTTATTGCTTGCTCCCTGTTCAGTTTGATATATTTTTATACTAAATTCTGTGTGTGTTCAACCCTTCTATGTCCATTTCATATCAGAGACTTTATCTGAAACCCATTTCCCTTATCCCTTCCTTTTTCTCACCCACACAAAATTTTGAGAAATAGCAAAACCCATCTCCTAGTTTACCTTCCTACACTTGTATATTCTTCCTCTTCTACTCCTTTCTGTCACTCCTCTTAAATTCTTTAAGACAGAACCAATCTACTTTCAGGACCTTCTGTTTTTCTTATTCAATTCTTTGGATACATTTTGAAGGCATTAATATTCTAAAGAGAAACTTGTTTTTCTCCCCCTGTTAGAATGTTAGCACTACATCATCACACATCTCCTTCCAATTACTCAAATTAATTTATTTTTTTAGACTTACTCTTGTGTTTGTATTTCAGAGTTCTAACTTAGCTCTGGTCTTTTTAGCAGAAATTTTCGAAAGTCCTTTGTTCCATTAAAGGTCCATTTTCCAGCACTGTAGCATTATGTCAACTTTTTCAGGGTAAGTTATTCTTAGCTGTAAGCCTTTTGAAAATTGTCTTTTTTGAAATATTGTACTCCAAGATCTCCTCTGGTTTTTAGTGGAAGCTTCAGGTCTTATGTGATTGTGACAGTGGTTGCTTGGTACTAAAATGTTTTTTTTTTTTCTATATGGGTACAGTATATTTTTCTTTGAAGCTGAATCTGAATTTTGGCAATGATATCCCTTGGACTTTTCCTTTGGGGAAGTGATTGGTAGATTCTTTCTAGCTTTACTTTGCCTTTTGGTTTTTATAATACCTGGGTGATTATTATTTAAGATTTTCAAGGTTTCTTTTTTGTTTATTTTTTTAAGTCATGATTCTTGTGAATCTAATGATTCTTAAATCCTAGGTCAATCACTTTTATATCAGATATATTACATTTCTTCTATTTTTCAATATTTTTCTTATGTTCTAATATTTTGCATTATCTCATGAATCCACTGATTTTCATTTGGTCTATTCTGATATGCACAAGAGCCCTTGTAGGTAGCACCTCCTTGACCACAGGGCCTGCTTCCATTCCAGCCCTCCCAATCATGATCAAGGAAATCATCATCTGTGGAGAAGGAGGGCCTTCCCATCAATTGCTAACCAACTTCCCATCAGTCAACAAGTATTTATTAAGTACTGACTATAAGCCAGGCACTGTGCTAAACACTGGGAAAGCAATTAAAGCATAAGGAAAGCCAGTCCTTGACTTCAGTAAGCATACCTTCTAGTAGGAGAAGACAATTCATAAAAAGCTGAAGCTGAAAGTCAGAGTTGGGTGGAGGGTGGAGGAGAAGGAGGGGAAAGAAAAGGTCAGCAGTAAGAAACAGTTTGCCGAGCAAGTGAACCTGGCAGAGAAAGAACTGGAGGGAACCTGAGAGAATGAAATGAGACATTGCTGGCCTGGGTTCTCTCCTTGAATTAAGGTTTAGGGGTGACTATGCAGTCAGAAACAGAGGTCTAAGGAGCAGAAGTTGCTTCCAGTGTGTAAATTTCTGGCCTGCAGTGATTTTCCAGGATATAAAGGTTTCTGGAGCATGGTAAAGGGAGTCCAGAGTGCAGCCTGGAACCATATACAGGGTGGGTAAACCAGCTTAACTGAAGCAGCAAGGCACATTTAGGGACAGAGAGGCAGCAGTATGTGCCAGGGAAATCAAACTACTATCAGAAAATTGACTAACATTTCCCCTTAAACCATGATAGAGACAGCTCAGGACCCCCAACCCAAGTGCCTTGGGAAGAGCAGTGACTCCCCCACCCCAAACCATCAGACCTTCTTTAGGGCCCACCTTCCTCATCACCAGCAGTGGCAACTATTGGCCAGCTGCCACCACCAGGTAGATAGACACGGGAGCCCTGGGCATGGCAGCACCTCCCAGAGCACCAATCTTACTTCCAACACAGCCCTCAAGTCATCATCCAGTAAAACAACTCCTGTAAAGAAGGGGCCAATCATCCCAGTAACTGCCAACAAACACAGGGCAGGCAGCTATGTATGCAGCTCTTGCACTGCCTATCTCCCATGTCTAAGGTCCTATCCCTTTGTCATATGAACATTTTGGCTGTGGAATGACCCAGGAAAAGGACATTTGGACAATTTTTGTCAATTTGTCCTAAATTGGCCTTGATCCCAATTTTTTTTTGTTCATTACCATTGATAACTTCCCTGTTTCCTGAATACACTCCCTCCAAAATAACTTAAAAAAAAGGAAAACAAAATAAAACCTTGTAACAAATAGGTGTTATCAAGTAAAACAGTCTGAATATAAGTATAGATAGGGAAGAAGGGAAATCAAGAAAAGAATGACAGAGTAGAGAAGGAAAGGGAGAGGCGAGGGAGAGTCTGATGGTAGGGAGTGTATGAAGAAAGCCACTGCTCATGGGGTGAATACATGGCAGAGACCAGCTTTGGGGCCAGGGCTTTCTGACTCCCTGGCCAGTTCTATCCACTATACTATTCTGCCTCTCACCTTACACATAGGAAGCAATTAAATGTTTGTTGATATTGAATCACTGATATTTATATAATAATAATAATAATAATAATAATAATGATAATAATAATAATGATGATGATGATGATGATAATAATAATAAAATGTACATAGCACTTTTAAGTTTTGCAAAGCACTTCGTATACATCCTCTCATTTGATCTTCACAACAACTCTGTGAGATAACTACTGTAGGTATCCCCGTTTTATAGATTCAAATTATCCCTATTTTACAGATGAGGAAAACTAAGGCTGAGAGACATTGTGACTTTCCCAAGGTGTCCTGGGCAGAATTTGAATCCATATCTTCCTGACTCCAAGGCCAATACTTTATCCACTATTCCAATAGAAAACTATATTCATAATAGCAAGCATTTACATAATGCTTTAGGTTTGAAAAAGCACTTTACAAATATGTCATGTTATCCTCATAATAACTCTTGGATGTATTTCTGTTATTCCAATTTACAGATTCAGAAACTAAGCCAGATAGCAATTAAGTGACTCGCCTAGGATCACACAGTTAGCAACTGTCTTAGGTTATATCTGAACTCAAGTCTTTTTGATTCAAGGCCCAGCATGCAATCCACTGCATCACCCAGGTGTTAACTTTTCACAACCCTATGAGAAAGGTATTGATGATATTATTATCCCTGTTTTATAGATGAGGAAACCCAGGATCACTGAGGCCAAATGATTTGCCAAGGAACATACATCTAATTAGTGTTAAAAATGAGATTCTGATTTCATTTTCTCCTGACTCCAGGTTCAGGATTCATTCTACTCCACCACACTGATTTAATTTATAAAGGATGAATTCTTTAGATTTAAAGTGGGGGGAGGGGGAGAATGAATCTAAAGTTGCTATCCTTTTTTTTGTTGTTGTTGTTTTTGTATCTGTCCCCTGCCCAAAGATGTATTTGGAAATAGGGTATAAATAGTTAGTTGCCATAGCTACCCTCTTATGTAATTTTCTTCAAAGAAAACTCTGACCCAGAGTTCAGAATATATTTAGTCGTCCTCCAATTCATCGGTCACAATGTCTTCTCATACAGAATGAGAACCCCATGACTAAGCAGACCTTGGAAATAGTCACTTAAAATGCCAAGCAATATACATTTTATGCTAATCATCTGTATTAAAAGTGTATAATAATGATGGGAGGGGAAGGAGACACAGATGTAGTGCAAGGGCAGGTTAACCATTCTTCTAAAGATGTAACATTCCATGTTTGATAAATGGAATATCCTTTATTGCCACCCCTTTCTAAACTAGACCTTCAGGATTCACGTTTAGATAGCTATGTGCTTTATAACAAACTTTGAGTCCCTTCTCATATCCTCATTTTCCTATAGTTTGTAGCATCTTAGGAGCTGTGATTCTTTTTTACTCAATTCTATCCTTGAGTTTTCATTTTAGAAGTGTTCTCTCTCTCTTCTCTCCCCTCTCCTCTCCTCTCCTCTCCTCCCCTCCTCTCCTCTCTTCTCTCTCCTCTCTCCTTTCCTTCCCTTCTCTCTCCTCTCTCACTCACTCCTTCCTTTCTCCTCCTCTCCCTCCTTCCCCTGATCTCTTTCTCTCCTCCCTCTCTCTCTCCCTCTCCCTCTCCTCTCTCTCTTCTTTCTCCTATCTCTTTCACTAACTCCCTCCTTTCTCCTCCTCTCCCTTCTTCCTTCCCCTGAATCCTTGTCTCTCTCTCCCTCTGCCTCTCTGTTTCTCTCTCCCCATCTCTTTGTCTTGTCTTTCTTTTAGAAGTATTTTTCTGAGATGCAGGCAGACTTATTTATGCTCCAGAATTTGTAAACCATTCCCCAGAATAAAAAATTGGGCTCTTGTGCCATCCTTTCAGTATTCATTTATCTTTCTCTTCTCTAGATAAGGAAGACACATTGAGATCCACAAATGGAATTCAGACCCCAGAGGGCTTAAGTGAGGTTTCTAAACTTAGCACTTAGTAGGTGTGAATTGCCTGTGAAATGAACAGCATTCATAACAAGAAATGATTCTATTTTATGGGCAAGTGTGAGCAAATACAAATTTGGGATCCTGAAAATATTGCTCACCAAATCTATTAAGTAGTTTCTTTTTGATGCAGTTGGGGGAATGGAGGAAACAAGAGAGAGTGTCCCTAACTCATTAAGTGCTATAGTCTGACCTGTACTTTTGATGTAGGAATTATTTGTCCCTCACCTAGAGGGCAAGCGCCTTCCATAGATACTTGAATACAGCACCAAATAATGTACAGAGTCCTGCCCCCAAACCGTATTTCAGCCTGGAGTGTTTGTAATGTCACTGTTTCACAAAAGGCATTTCCTGAGGGAGATTATGGCATTTATAGCCTCCATCTCTAAGGGCACCATACTCTCTTACAAAGGATTATAAACTGTTGCCTGTGATAATCCTCCAAGTTGGAGTAATAACCAGTTTGTCAAGTTTTCTTTCTCATTCTTGGTAACGTACACTTAGCAAATGGAGAGCCAAGTACTGTAATGGCACCTGTTGTCCCACTTTCCTTTTCTCATCCCTGCCAATGAGTATACACAAACATAGGTGCTAGTTGATGCTGAAAATATGAAAAAAGGAAGAAAGAGAACAATGTCTGGGTAAGGTGGGATCCAAACTATACAATAACAAATATTCAGTTCAAGTATTAAATACAACTAGTTTTCAAAAATGATTAGATGTCATATGTTTGGTGATGAGACTTATTCAGGATATTAATGTTTGGGTAGGATTGATACTCTCTTGCTCTAAAACCTATTGCCTCTAGGGAAAAAATGCTTATCTCAGCTAGGCTTCTTTTGCCCTTTACAGTCTAGTGCCAATATTATTTTCTACTCTTACTTAACATTATTCCCCTTCACACACTGTATATTTCAGCCTATGTAAACAACTACCTATTCTGCTTTTCTAATATCTCAATGTACCATATTCTTGCTTCACATATTTGCACAGGCTACTCCTCATACCTGGGATGTACTTTCATTTCCTCTCTTCTCATCTCAGAACCATCTTTAAGGTTCAGCTCAGCTTCCTCTATGAAGCCTTTTTTGATTTCTCTCCAACTGGAAATGTTTTCTCCCTATTACCTGAGACACAATACTCTTGGAATCAGGCTAATTAATGACCCTGTAGTGAAAACTTCATTATTGTCTTATTTTGAGAAATTGCCACAGCCACCCCAACCTTCAGCAACCACTACCCTGATCAGTCAGCAGCCAACAACATTAAGGCAAGACCTTCCACCAGCAGAAAGATTACAATTTGCTGAAGGCTCAGATGATGGCTTGCTTGTTTTTTGTTTCTTTTTGGTTTTGTTTTTGGCTTTTTTGGATGGGGGATGATAGGGCAATTGGGCCAAGTGACTTGCCCAAGGTCACATGACTAGTAAGTGTTAAGTGTCTGAGGCTGGATTTCAACTCAGGTCCTCCTGATTCCAGGACCACTGCGCCACCTAGCCACCCCAGATGGTTTGCTTTAAAAAAAAATTTTTTTTTAGTGATAAAGCATTTTTAAATTAAGGTTTATAACATTTTTAAGACATAATACTATTACACACTTAATAGACTACAATTCACTGGGAAACAAAAAAAAATGTGTGACTCACTTTATTATGATATTCACTTTATTGCAGTGGTCTGGAACCAAATCCACAATATCTCCAAGGTATTCTGGTATCTTCAATGCTAGAACAGTTCCTTGGACAGAGAATGTTTGTTGACTTAAATTAGGATTCATTCTTCCATTTGATATTTATTGAATGTCTACTATATTCAGGGTAGTATGCTAAATGCTGCAGAGGATACATTGATGAATGGCATAGCCTCTGACCTCAAAGAGCTTACAATCTAGTATTCAGAATAAAGCATGAAAAGTATAATTCTAATGAAAGTAGAAACTAGCTAGTACTATAAGAGAGATACCAGAGGAGAGAGAAAGATGACTTCTAGCTGAGGGAAGTAGGGAAAACTTCCTATAGGAGATAACATGTAAACAAAGCCTTGAATGATAAACTGAATCTGACAGATAGAAAGAAAAAAAATTGAAAGAAATTCTGGCATGAGACAATGATACATGGAAATGCATGGCACAAGCAAAGTGGAGGGTATATTAGAGAAATAGTGAGTATGTCTGGAACAATGAAGATCAGGTAAATCTAGACCAGCCATGACTTCCTAGGGGGTTAGTTATGGAAAAGACCAATTTACTGAAGAATCTTCTGAACTCTACGATGCTACATTATGCAGATAATGCCACCTGCAAAAATTGGAATGTATAAGGGAATGAAAAAACTGGTGAGGCAACTCCAAACCATGCCACATGAGGATTGTTAGATGAATTGGTATATATGGGGTGGACAATGTTTGGCTTAGCAATTAGAAGATTTGTTGAGGGATATTATAGCTAATTTCAAATATTTGAAAGGTTGTTATATACAAAAAAGATTAGATAGAGAGATCGATAGATGGACAGATCAATCATTCATTAAGTATTTACTATATGCCAGGCACTATGTTAAACACTGGGCATGCAAATAGAGGCAGGCAAGCCAGTTACTACCCTCAAGGAAATTGGCATTCAGATGGGGAAAATAGTTCATAAAAGGTACTGGAAAGGCAAGATGGCTGGCAGGTACACATGAAGAGCCCTGGTGAGGATACCTCTGGGAGGTATTGTGGAGGCCTGGACACAAGGCAAAAGAGCCCATCCAATAAGGCCCAAATGACCAAGGCAGGGGGAGAATCCAAGTTTCCATTTGGGGTGGAGATGATAGGAAAGTAGGGTTATCATGAAATATGGGTAGGAGATGGCATATAGACCTGGGCCTTGAAAATATAAGGAAAAGTTCAGTTGTTAGAGCCAGAGAACCTAGAACTATGTGAAAATTGTTCTGCTTGGCCCCAAAGGGCACAACTTGGAGTAAAGGGCATAAAATATAAGGATACAAATTTTGGTTCAAACACAGGGAAATACCTACTTACAAATTATTATTTAGTTATGTCCGACTCTTTATGACCCCATGGACCATGGACCATTTTGTCTTCCACTATTTCTTGAAGTCTGTCCAAGTTCATGTTTGTTGTTTCCATGATATTATCTATCCATCTTATCCTCTTCTGTCCCCTTTTCCATCTTTTTCTTCAATCTTTCCCAAAGTATTTGTTTTAGTACTCACAATTAGAGAGTGCAAAAAATATAGAATGGCTTACTTCTGTGGGTTGTGATTTCCCTATCAAAGAAACTGTTCAGATGGATACTAAATGATCTGCTGTTAGGGATCTTAGTGATGGAATTCATGATTTGAGTTGGAACTTAATCTGGACAAACTCTGAAGTGTCTTTCAACTCTAAGAGTTTATGACTCTCAGATGTCTGTCAGGTACCTATGAAAAGCAAAATAAATTGGATGAAAGTGGTTAATAACCCATAAAAAAAGAGATGGCTGGAATCAATTAGGTTCTTATCAGTTTATAATTCTCTCTCTCTCTCTCTCTCTCTCTCTCTCTCTCTCTCTCTCTCTCCCCCTCCCTCTCTCTCTCTCTCTGTTTTGCTTTTTGGAGGGGGAAAGGCAGGGCAATTGGGGTTAAGTGACTCGCCCAAAGTCACATGGCTAGTAAAGTGTTAAATTCTGAGGCAGAATTTAAACTCAGGTCCTCCTAACTCCAGGGCCAGTTCTCTATTCACTAAGCCACCTAGCCACCCCCATAATTCTCTCATTGCATGATTCAATAACAACAAGAATTTATTAAGTATATATAATGTTCAAGATACTATCCTTTGCTTTTGGATATAAAATATTTCCTGCCCCCAGGGAAGTTACAGGGTTTTTTCGAGGGTGGGTAGGGGAGAAATGGATAAAGCACTGGGCCTGGAGTCAGGAAGACCTAAGTTAAAATCTAGCCTTAGACAATAGCTGGTGACCCTGAGCAAGTCACTTAACCCTATTTACCTATTTCTTCATCCATAAAATGAGCTGGAGAAAGAAATGGCAAACCACTCCAGTATCTTTGCCAATAAAACCCCAAATGGAGTTACAAAAAATTGAACACAAGTGAAATGACTAAACATCAACAAAAAATATACAGAAGTAGGGGATTAATCAGAGAAGTTTCTGTGTCAACTTAATGGTGAATTAATAGGATTCTATGCATATATACATACACACGTACATATACATATATACATACATATATATTTGCATATACATATGCATATATATTATATCTGACTCATCTATCTATTATTTCTAGTATTGACCTTATAGAAAGCAACATCTTGGGGAAAATAGGCACAAAATAGGAAAATAGGAAAAAATATCACTCTAACAGATATAATGTTTGGCTTCCATAGCCAGACTCTTTGAGGATGAACCACTCATTTGTGCTGATCTATAAATGGGAGCCCTTTGGTCTCTTATACTTTCTTCCAGAAAGAATCCTGGGTGTAAAGTAGACTGGAGAGGGGAAAGGGGGAGAGGAAGATATGGACAAATAATGACAGTTCCTGAGGGTTGCTTCTAAGGTTTATGTTTGACACACCCAGAATACAGTTTTTTAGATTAAAAAGGTAGCATTTCCTGGGTAATGAAATCCTGGGTTTCTTGATCAGCCAAGCTCTGGGACTATCGTGCAAATAATTGCAAGATTGTGAGTTTGGAGATTTGGCTTTCTATCAAGAAAAAATCCTAAGCAAACAAAGTAGCTTGAGCATCATTACTCAGAGAGAGAAGGGTATTCTGCATGTGGCCCCAAGTGCAGTTAGGATCAAGAGCAAAGCAGTATAACTATTGGAAGAACAAGGTACCTGCATTTTGTGTTTGGGAGTTAGTTAGATATTGTGAGTATAGAATAGAGGAATATCATTAATATTAAAAAGGCAGGAGGAGTTTGTTAAGGGATTAGGTAATGGAGGAGGGGTCCCATCTATGGTTCAGTGCTTAAACATTCTGGTCATGCTGCCCTCCTAGCTCTTGTGGTCCTGTGGTCCTGTCTTGGGCTAGATAGATGATGTGATTATGATTGAGTACAAGAACACACCTATTTCTGTGAGAATGGGTCTGGAGGCAGTGACTAGGTAGAGGCAGTAGTTGGATTCCCCTCACTTGGACACACCTGCTGTTTCTGTGGGAACTAAGAGTTCAGGAACATATCCGTCGTTTTAGTGAGCAGTGAGGCATATATGAAGAAGTTAGGACATTGACAGGGAGTGGGGTTAGGTGGGTATAGTGGGGCTACTGTTCAGTGGGGCTTGGCCCATAGTGAAGTTAGAATATTGGGGCTGGGGGCAGCTTTATTAGGATTCCATCATTCCCCCCTCAAAGAGCTGGGGCCCAAATTCATTTGGGAGAGGGGACAAAGGTCTTAGCCTCCATAGCTTCTTCAGGCTGAAAAGAGGAATAGAGCTGTCCCTGTCTCAGTGGGTCCCAAGGAGGAGGTTAACTTAAACTTAGCATAGGCCACATCCAGGGGATAATGGATGAGTATGGACTGGTATCCACTATTTGCTGCCAACTGTAGGTGAATTGACTCGTAATCTGAGAGACACAAATCTGACAGGCTAATTCAATGTGCAGGTCCTAAGATATAAGGAGAAAGACATGTGTATATATATATATATATACACACACATATATATATACACATACACACACACACACACACACACACACACACACATATATATATATATATATATATATATATATATATATATATATATATATATATATATACACACATATACATATATAGTAATAGGCAGTTGACTAGGTCAAGTTTTTACTTTTACTTTTACTAAATTATTTAGGCTGTAGAAAGGAATATAACTTTAGGCTGAATAGCTCTATTGTATAGCTCGAAATGTATCCTAGACTTAATATATGGGATAATGATTAGCATTGTGTTTTTACCTCCATTTCACAAACTTGTTTTCCCTTTGTGTAATTGTTCCCATATCATTCAGAAAAAAAATGTTCTATTCCAGGGATTTAACATTTCACTTGACTATGCAGGTAGGTAGATGTCAAGCTCATGTATTAATTTACCCAGTTGTTTGGGATATGGAATGACTACACATTCAGATTTGAAAACAGCAAAATTTTACATACCTACATTGTACTTTTACTATCTTTTACTGATCACTTGCTCTAATTAGAGAAATTTGTCATAAAAGGAAAAAGCAGGGATATGATAGATAAAGACATGATAAAACATCCTTAACTCTGTTTAAATTCAGGTAAGAGTCACTTTAATTCCATCTCATAGCCAGACTCAGGAATAGCCAGGTAAGAAGCATTCCTTTTCTTTTTTTTTCTTTTTTTTTAAACAAATGCTTTATTAACTTCTGTTTTATATCATTCATTTCCACCAGATTTTGAGTTACAATCATTTTCCCCCCATTATTCCCCTACCCAACCTCCCAGAATAGTAGTCCCACAAGATATCACTTCCTCCAATCTGCTCGATCCCATACCTTCTCCCATACCTCCATCGACTTTTCCATTAGGGGAAGGTGAATCTTTGTGTCCCAATGCCTGCACATCTTATCTCCCTATTACAAGCGAAAGAGTATTAATAATAGTATTTATATATATTTGAAACATTTAATGTTAAGACCTCGAATTTCAGATCCATTTCCTTCCTCCCTTGTCACCCATTCCTTCTTGGGAGATAAGTAATTCAGTATATGTTGTACATGTCTAGCTATACAAAACATTATCATAGTAGATATATTGTAGAAGGCTGCTTATAATTCCCTCCCACTCATCCCACCCCCCACCTGGTCCATTCCCTACATAATCCTGTCCCTCTTCTATAGTAGGTACTTCCAACCTCCCCTCCCCACAAGGATGCCCTCCCATCCATCATCCCTCCTCTCATCCCCCTTCCCCCTATCCTGCTGCAGGTTGAGATATCCCATTTAGTATGTATGTCATTTTCTCCCTGAACCAAATTCAATGTGAATGTGGTTTTGCCTTTTTAGCCTTCCTTATTCTCCCCCTCCTTTGCAACCACTTCCCCTTGCTTCTTCTACATGGGATAGTTTACCCTACCCTGTCTCTCCCCATCTCCTCTTGCCACTTTCCTCTCTCACCTCATAATTTCATCCCTTGAGTATTCTCCCTTCCCAACAAATTCAACCTATGCCCTCTATCCATATATAACTGTAACCATATACACACACATTCACATATGTATTCATATGACCACACACCCTTCTTCCATTATTTTCATAGTGAGAAAGATATCATCAGTCCCAGTTATTGCTTTTCCATATAGGAATGTAAATAGTTCAACTTTGATAAGTTCCTTTTGATTTCTTTTTCCCTGATTACCTTCTCAGGCATCTCTTGCTTCTTGTGTCTGGATGTCAAATTTTCTATTCAATTCTGGTTTTTTCCTCAAGAATGCTTGAAAGTCCTCTATTCCACTGAATGACCATATTTTCCCCTGAAACAAAATACTCACTTTTGCTGGGTAGGTGACCCTTGGGTTCATTCCCAGTTCTTTTGCCCTCTGGAATATCATATTCCATGCCCTTCGATCCCTCAGTGTAGAAGCTGCCAGGTCCTGGGCTATTCTGATTGTGTTTCCACAATATTGAAATTGTTTCTTCCTGGCTGCTTGTAGTATTTTCTCCTTGATCTGGGGATTCTGGAACCTGGCTATAATATTTCTGGGAGTTTTCTTTTTGGGATCTTTTTCAGGAGGTGATCAGTGGATTCTTTCAACCTCTATTTTGCCCTCTGGATCTAAAACATCAGGGCAGTTTTCCTTGAGAATTTCTTGAAGGGTGATTTCTAGGTTCTTTCCTTGATCATGGCTTTCAGGTAGTCCAATAATTTTTAAATTGTCTCTCCTGGATCTATTCTCCAGGTCAGTGGTTTTTCCCATGAGATATTTCACATTGCCTTCTAATCTTTCGTTTGTTTGGATCTGTTAACAGCATCTTGATTTCTCATAAAGTCATTAGCTTCCATTTGCTCCAGTCTAACTCTGAAGGAATGAATCTCCTCAGTGAACTTTTTGAGATTCTTTTTCCATCTGGCAAATTCGACTTTTTAAGGCATTCTTCTCCTCATTGCCCTTTTGGGCCTCCTTTGCCATTTGAGTTAGTCTATTTTTTAAGGTGTTGTTTTCCTCAGTCAGGCTGTTGACCCTCATTTCATACTTTTCCTGCATCCTTCTCATTTCTCTTTCCAATTTTTCCTCCACTTCTCTTATTTGATTTTTAAAGTCCTTCTTAAGGTCCTCTATGGCCTGCAACCCGCTCATGTTTTCCCCTGGGGCTTTTGGAGCAGGACTTCTGACCTCACAGTCCTTTTCCTGCTCTATGCCCCCAAAATAGGAGTCTAGGGTTGCATTTTTCTGTTTCCTTTGCCTTGGCATGTTGCCACTTAATTGCTTGACTTTTGGGCTTGTTGCCACACTATGGCTTTAAGGCCAGCTAGAGGAATTTTCGTCCAGAACGTGTGGGGGGCAACTTTCGTTTCTGGCAAGCTGTAAACCCACCCACAACTTCCACCCTAGATCACAATCCAGATCCAGGGAGGTTAAAGCAAGAGCGATTACCCCCCAAGACTGATCGCTGGATCTCCCCACGATTTGTAGGCTGGGAGCCGGAAATGCCTCTGAAAACTACAAAATGGCGTGTCTCCTCAGCGGCTTCTAGTCCCCAGGGGAGGGAGCTGATGCATTCCCCAAATACAGGTCCCAAAGTCCATAGGACACTAACCTCTTACTTTGTCCTAGGCATGTCTATGTTGATAATTCTGGAGTCGCCACAGCTACTGGTGTTCTGGGGTTCCTCCATCCGGCTGCTGGCCCTGCCGCCCTGGGGCTAAAACCTCGGCTCACGCGGACCTGGGCTCGGCTCGGCTCCTGCGCTCTGCGCTCTGCGTGCTGCCGGCTCCCAGACTGCTGCGCTGGTCCTTCCTGCAGGGCTGCTGGGCTGTCCTCAGCGGGAGGTTAGCTTCTCTGTGTCGTTCTGTGGGTGCTGGGGCTTCAGAAGTTGTTCACAGTCCTTTTTTACATAGTTTGTGGGGAATCTCGGGGCAGAGAGGCTTGGTAGAGCTGTTTCTACTCCGCCATCTTGGCTCCGCCCCCCCAGAAGCATTCCTTTTCAAAGGAAACTGAGCCAGGAGGATCCCATTTTAGATTGAGGCTAAAATTGCCCTCAACTTTTCCGAAAAGCAAGTCTTCACCTGTAGCAGAATTCCCTCTGAGTAGATTGTGGCATTTCTCTCAGATACTGATTTAATGCAGACAACTATATCTAAATTCAAACTCAAATTAAAGCTAGTTGTGGCCCCAATAGCTTTTACCTCAAATGGCAAGTCTTTTCTCCTCATTTCTGCCTCCTAGTTTTCCCAGCTTCCTTTAAGTTTTAGCTAAAGTCCTGCCTCCTATAAGCAGCCATTCCCAGTCCTTTTTAATCTTAATGCCTTTTCTCTGAGCCTATCCCCAATTTTTTAAATGTTGTCCCCTCCCTTCGACTGTAAGCTCCTTGAGAGTAGAAGCTGTCTCTTGCCATGTTTTTGTATCCTTAGAACTTAGCATAGTGCCTTGTACATAGTAAATGCTTAATAAATGTTAGTTACCTGACCAACTGATGCACTGAACAGAAATTTGGATGTTAAGAGTAAGGATAGTTTTAGGAGGAAAGATAATGACTTTTGTTTGAGATATCCTGAAACTGAGTTACCAGTAAGACATCTAGAAAACAGATGAGGACTGAATTAATAGGATTCTGTGCATACATACATACATATATTTGCATATATACATATATTATATCTGACTCATCTATTATTTCTAGTATTGACCTTATAGAAAGGAATGTCTTGGGGAAAATAGGCAAGATATAATCACTATAAGATAGTTGCGTAGGTAAAAATATCACTGTGTTCAGATATTAATTCAGAGAATTATAAGGATTCACCACACTAAAATAGCTCTCAACCAGAGAACCCCTCCTTTCTGCATGACTTGAGGTCAATTATTTTTCTCTGCACCATGGATTCTTCTCCATTGCCATTTCAGCCTTGAAAGTGCTTCTATCTGCTTCTAATCTAAGACATCTGAAAAGCCAAGGTTTGCTGCTATTTTTCATTATGCTGAGACTGATCTCAGAGGCTCACCATGGAAATCACAAATGCTAACCAGGCGGGAAGTAAGGGCAATTTCATTACAAGTTCATGCTTGCATTTCATGCTCCTTAAACACTGCTCCAACTCAACCAAGCAGCACATGCCCCCAGCTTATATTGTTCTCCACAATATCTCCTTTTCAGGCAGGGGCTGCAGTGACTGCAGTGGCAGTGAGGGCCAGGGACAGCAGTATTCAGTTCCAAGCCCTGTCTCCCTGGTCCCTGAATGGGAATGCCCAGAGCCCTAACCAGAGTGAAGACATTAGGGGCTTTGCTCCAGAGCACTGAATTTAGAGGATACTGACAATAGTTGAATTCATTCAAGAATATGGAAACAGTAAAGTTCATCACATAATTAGCAATCAAATCAATCAACCAATAAGCATTTATTAAGTGCCTACTGTGTGTTAGGAATTGTACAAAGTACTAGGGATGCAGTAAAGTGTCTATTTTCAAGGAATTGACATTCTCTTGGCAAGAATAATTAGTTAAAATAGAATACTACCACATATTGGGTGCAGGTAAGCTCCTAACCCCCTATGGCCTCCTCTACACACACACACACACACACACACACACACACACACACACACACACACACACACACACAGAAAGGGTCTCTTGAGATGGAACCTTGCATCAGTATCCCAGGATTTCTGTTTCTCCACCATGGCAAACTGTCCTGCACCCATTCAGCTAAGCTAAGGGTACACATAGTATTACTTGATCTCTTGTACTTTTCCTGGTCATAAAATCTCCAATTATGGTTCTAGTGCTAGGCATACTCATGAGTGGTTAAAAGAGCCCTATGGGCTGCTTACACAGATATAACTGGCAATAACCACCTTATTCAAGAAGGCAGTGCCGTAGCTTCAGATGTTTAATGGGGACCATTGTTGGCTTCACCGGGGTATTTTGGGAAACACAGAAAAAAAGGATTTGCATCACTGCAGATTTCAGTGTCCAAAGGCCCTGAGATTCTCTCTCCTCCCCCCCCAACTCAACTCACTCTCTCTCTCTCTCTCTCTCTCTCTCTCTCTCTCTCTCTCTCTCTGGGCGGGGGTAGAGGCAGGTAGGAGGCATGTAGGCCCCATGAAAGAGGCCCAATTGTTTTGTGTTTTTTTTTTCCCCTCCTAAATGCAACTATTATGTCTGAAATTCTAACATTAACTAAGCACTATAGAATACCTTGGAAATCATTGTCCAACCTCCTCAATATACAAATGAGGAAACTGAATACCAAGGAAGTGAATTCACCTCCCTAAATAGTGAACAGAACCAAATATAGAGTCCAGTTTTCTAAGTCCAAATATGATACTCTTTTCGCCATACAATTATTGAGCTACAATAATGAATGCAATTAAGAGTTCGACACTTATTAAACAAATACAATATGAACTATATTTGATGCTAGGGAAAGAAAAATGGGAAATTTGCATAGCTCCTGTCTTCAAGGAGCTTGCATTCTAATAGGGGTGGTATGTAGATGAGCTAACATAAAATGTTATTATGGCAAAGGAATTCTCTAGACAAAGGACTCTAGGAAAATGTGAAAATAGAGAAATGAATCCTAGTTAGAGGGACTGGGGAAAGTTAATTGAGAAGATGATTACCTATATTAAAAAACATTAAGAGAATTTTAGACCTGCCAGCATAGTAGGTGGGAAAACACACAACAACACTGAAATGAGAAACAAGAAATGTAGGCTCCAATCCCATTTCTTCTATTAATTAGGTGAATATAGGCAAACCACTTAACCTACTTGCCTCAATGTCCTCACCTGTAAAATGAGGGGTTGACTAAATACCTACAATGACCTCTTCTACTTCTATTGGATCGTGATCAAGGTGGTCAGATCAAAAACCCTGAACTCAGGTTTCCAATGACAGGTCGGGCATGATGGTGTTAAGAGGTCTGAGTCACTGAAATTCAATTCATGTGTCAGCTTTGTCATATAATGTCATAGGTTTCACCCCTCTTCTAACCCTACTTTTAATATCTTTCTGTTGCTTACACAGGCTACAGCATTACTGCTCCCATGCCTTTGCACTAGCTGTTTTTTATTTTTGGTCTAGAAT
>WOXC01007731.1:125000-240177 GCA_011680675.1 Gymnobelideus leadbeateri | reverse complement strand
ATCTATCTATCTATCTATCTATCTATCTAATCTATCACTCTTATCCCTTAAACCAGGGCCTCATGGTCACATGTTGCCCTCTTCATTGAACAAATCTCCTAAATAAAAGGATTTGTTCAGTAAAACTTGGAATCAGTCAAAAGGCCACACCTGAGGAACTAGAAAGCCATATGTGGCCTTGAGGCTGCAGGTTCCCCAGCCCTACCTTAAACACAGTGAAACTGATAATAGGTACATATCCCAATGAGTTCAAAGAGAGAAGGTAAAGGACTCATATGGACAAAAAATATTTGTAACACTACTTTTTTGTCATAAAATAGAAGTGGAAACTAAAGGAGTGTCCGTCAGTTGGGGAATGGCTCCATGGTTATTACACATGGATGTAAAGGAACATTATTGTGTTATGAGAAATGCTGAAAGGGATGGATTCAGAAATATCTGAGAATATTTATGTGAACTAATGCAGAGATAAGAGAGAACCAGGAGAACAATTTACACAGTAACTCTAACATTTTAAGGAGAAACAAATTGGAATGACTACAAAACTCCCATCAATGCAATGATTAGCTTCAACTGAAGAGGACCTTTGCTGAAAGGTCTGATAGAGCTTCAGGCTTGTACTGCAGATGAAGATATACATTTTTGGATGTGGCTGATATACGGGTTTCTTTTGCCTGTGTTATTTGTCCCAGGATTGTAGCAGGAAGGGATTCAGGAGGGAGAGGAGGTTTAAGGTAGTCATGCAAAAAAATAAAGAAAAGAAAAAGATAGAAAAGAGAAGTATTGGGGAAAATGTTAATGTATAGAAAATAACAGAAAGAGGTTCAGAAGGAGATGCAAACAAGCAGGACAGGTAGCTTTGACCTAACATGTTGAATTGATTATATACTTTTAAAAAATGCAAGTTGGACTTACTGTACCTAATCTTTTTCCTTCCCTTTTTCCTTTATGTGACAATCCTTTCTGTGACTGTCCAACATCCTGGCAAGTGTCAGATCTCCCTCCTCCACCTCAGATCCCTTCCCCCCAACCCCCAAATTAAGCCTTTGTTCTGTTTCCTTTAGGAATACTTCAGTCTCTCTAACAGCCTTCAGTGAAGAGAGGCATTCTTTAAGTCCTTTCAGCTGCTACTCTAGGAGGAAGATCAGCCTACACTTGGAACGCCAGTAACAGTCACTTGTCTGTGGCAGAAATACCAACATCCCACTGTCGATACAAGTCACTGCACATTTCCTCTAGTCTTCTTATTGGCCAATATTTTCAACCTTGCTTTTTTTGAAATGCAATTCAATTCTAAGCATCTGATTAATGTTTACAATCAATTATCATTTCTTAATAACTTGATAAACCTTTTCCTTAGATTCCATAATAATTCAACCACCCCAGCAACCTCCCCCCACCAGTCAATTTTGTACAAACTTTCATTTTGATTTACATTTGCTCCCACTTATCAGTCTACCCTACTGAATTGCTTTTCTCTCTAATTGTTCAACCTATCTTCAATTGCTTACCCTGTCTCCTCCTACCAAATACTTTCTTTTTTTTCCTTCTTGAGGTTCACTTACCTCTTCAGGTTATACTCTATTATTCTTTTTGATCCTTCTTAACCCTTTAATATCCTCTTTAATTATCCACGATGCTGCTCCTCTTCCTTTGGAGGAGAAATATTATTAGTGCCTGGTGTGTGCTTTTTAAAAAATATTTGATTATAGGAAGCTATGAATCCTTTGACTGCACTATATGTTTTCTGTGGAGTGTAACAAAAAAGACTATCCTGTAAAAAACCGAAACTTAGATGTTGATTTTATGTAAGCTATAATAGCATATCTTCTTGGAGTACATACTGGGTGGATGCAATAAACCAAAACTGAGAAAGAGAGAGAGAGAGAGAGAGAGAGAGAGAGAGAGAGAGAGAGAGAGAGAGAGAGACAGAGAGAGAGAGAGACAGAGACAGAGAGAGAGACAGAGAGACAGAGAGAGAGAGAGAGACAGAGAGAGAGAGAGAGACACAGAGAGAGAGAGACAGAGAGAGAGAGAGAGAGAGAGAGACACAGAGAGACAGAGACAGAGAGAGACAGAGACAGAGAGACACAGAGACAGAGAGAGAGCCAGAGAGAGACAGAGAGAGACAGAGAAAGAGAGAGACAGAGAGATGGAGACAGAGAAAGAGATAAACAGAGAGAGAGACAGGGACAGAGACAGAGAGACAGAGAAAGACAGAGAGCAGAGACAGACAAACAGAAAGACTGATGGATGGACAGAAATACAGACAGAGACACAGAGAGAGAGACAGAGAGACAAAGACAGAGAGAGACATATATATGTATATATAATAATTTATAATTATCTTTATAATATAAATTAATATATTATATATTATAATTATATATATATTATAATCTTATACATATATATTATAATCATATATATATATATATATATATATATATATTTTGTTTCCCAAGATTCAGTGTTGTGATATAGTCAACAAGACTATAACCTTAGGTTGAGAAAGTAGTGTTCTGACTGATCTAAATTGAGGAATGCCATGAAAACCTTTCCGCTCCAAAATATCTTTGAAAAATCTACAAGATTAGAGTAGGGGTTCTCAGTCTGACCTTGTGTGTTTCCAAAAATATAACCTGTGTGTCTATCTTTAGTGGTCAGCTAGTAGAAACAGTTACCATGAAATAAAAGTTTTTTGTATGAAAGACGAGGAACCAGGAGGATATTGGTAAGTAACAAAGAGTTTCCCCATAAACTGGGGACACACTATTCCCAAATTCAACATAGCGTTGGTGGGGTGAGTGGAGTCAAACACAGAGTACACACTAGTGAAGATTCATACACATAGGAAATCCATATCACTTTTGCCCTTCAGATTCCCACTATCCTTCCTCTCCTTGTTGGGTCCTCACCTTGCTCCTCTTGCACCCAATATCTACTGAGTAGATCACTCATCTGAGCTCCCTGGGCCTTTGTCTTCCCCACTTTGTCCCCACTCCTTTGTCTCCTCTGTTCCACTCCTCTCTTCAGCTCAGCTCAAATGCCAATGACCAAGGCTAGCCCTCTTCTTGACTCACAGAAGTCATGGTCCTCAGAGACATCTCCTGTTTTCACCTACCTTAAAGAGTGCAGTTCACTTTGTAAAGAGTCACCGAGAGAGTAGCTAATTCTTGGCCAGTCAATTAATAACTGCCTTCAAATTCAATCACTTTTCATTGAGAATTTCTCCTTAGCTCACAAAGGGGTTATAATATAAAGTTCTTCTTTGTACTTTGTTTAATGCCTTGATGGTTCTCATCTGTCCTTTAACTTCTGTGATTTTACAAACTGAGCTGGGTGGAAATCAATTGATTAAGGATGTCCTTATGAACCCTCTAACACTACAATTTTATTTATCAATTAGTGATGAATGGTTTATTAACAATGACAAAGTCTGTGCTTAGATACAGGTAAAGAGAAATTAGTTCAGGAATTTTTTTTGGGGGGGGGCGCGTCTTTCTTTAGCCACTTTGAATTTATCTTCTTTCAAAATATTTCATGGACTTTGGTCACTTTTCCCCCCTTGAACCTTTCTTTTTTTTCTTCAATTCAGCTCTGTATTGAGGGCTACTCAATACCCTTCCATGAACAAACAAGCATAAGACACGAGCACGCTCATTTATTTTAGCTTTAAAAGAGGAACACCGGGAATTTATTCAGGCTGCCAGGAACCTGAAATTTGCTGATGAATGGATGTTTGGCTGAGCAGAGTAAATTTTCAGCTAATTGAAAGCAGATAAAAGAGTAATGTATCCACCTTGAGAAACATCAGATTTCTAATAAATAATTGGGAATGGCAATCTTTTGACATATGAACTGAGGAGGAAACAGCCTTAAATAAATTCAGGACTAATTCCTATCCCATAAATTATACTGTATTTAGCAGTTCTGCTATGTGAGAAGATTAAAAGCCATAAATCTCTTTGCAACACAGCCTGTGACAGTGTTTTAAACACAGAACACATGGGATATGGAGTAGAGTTTTTATGGTGTTTGATAGTCTATGAGCTTTCATGGGTTTAAGTGAGTGAATTTCTGTTTTTTGTTTTTTTGGAGGGAGGGGAACTCCATTTCCTTCTTTCCACTGATCTGGATTCAAAGAAAGAGGAGTTTAGAATACCATAATAGGTTGATCTGTTTGATCTAGAGCCAGCACGAGTGAATCTCAGAGTGAACTGGCTAATGTTCAATCCAATCTGGATATTTTGAGTGATACCACAAATGACAGGATGAATCATATGGTGGGAATTTTCATTACCATCCATAAACAAATTGCCTCCTGCTCTAAATTTCTCAGTGGTGAAATCTAGAAAGGGTCCAATGATATTATCTGACCAAAATTATCATCTTCTTGGGAGAAGTCTATGAATCAAAAATTCAATTTGAGTAAGTCTATGAGAGTGTTGACAGGGGGATAGATCTGTCAGATTTGTGGACAAAACACAGCCACTGACAATTCATAGTAAGTACATACTCAGATGTAAAAATCATGGCATATTGGAGCTGAAAGGGATTTTAGGTTCAAAGGCTTAGAGCTAGAAGGAAACTTTAAGCTGATCTAGTCAAATTCTTTTGTTTTGTAGATTAAGAAATAGAGTCTAGAGCTCAGGAGGGTAGAGGTGGGGAACCAGGGAAAGCTTCATAGAGGAGGTGAAACAGCAAGTTGGCTTTGGAGGAAGCTGTGGAGCAGACTGCATGGGCTGGGAGAGCCCTAGGAAGCAGTGTAGTTTAGCTGTCAAGTAGATTCCACAGTAGTCTGATATGAAGTAAGGCTAGTAAGCTAGGTTGCAGGCAGATGGTATTGTTGTTGAATTGTTTCAGTCATGCCTGATTCTCTGTGACACTGTTTGGGGTTTTCTTGGCAAAAACACTGGAATGGTTTGCCCATTTCCTTCTCCAACTCATTTTACAGATGAAAAAACTGAGGCAAACAGGGTTAAATGACTTGCCCAGGGTCACACAAATAGTAAATATATGAGGCCAGATTTGAACTCAGGTCTTTTTGACATCAGGTCCAGTGCTCTGTATTACCAAGCTGCCCACAGACAAATGGTAGAGAACCTTAAATTTTATCCTTTGAAGTTTGTATTTTATCTGTAGGGATGTCCTGTAGAGGCAACAACTAGGTGCTTAGCATTTTTCCTGCAAAAAATAATATAGTTGGACATGAGTATGTTAACAATGGGGCAGGTAGGTGATGTAGTGGATGGAGAGCTGGGCCTCTTCTTCCTGGGTTCAAATCTGGCCTTACTAGCTGTGTGACCCTGGGCAAGTCACTTGACCTTGTTTGCCTCAATTTTTTCATCTGTAAAATGACCTGGAGAAGGAAATGGCAAACCACTCCAGCATCCCTGCCAAGAAAACCCCAAATTGGGTCATAAAGGGACAGACACAACTGAAAAATGAGTCAATGATAAAAATAACAAGCATTTATGTAGTACTTTTAGGTTTGTAAAGTACTTCACAAATATTATCTCACTTGATCTCAAAAACCCTGAGAGGGAAGGTCTTATTATCATCCCCATTTTACAGATGGAGAAACTGAGGTCGAGTCAGATTAAGCAACTAACCCAGAGTCACAATATCAATAAATGACTGAGGCCAAATTCAAGCTGAAAACTTCCTGACCTTGGTCCAGTGTTCTAAAGGTTATGTATCTCACTGCCTTAAGAGAAGGATATCACAGAATTACTCTGGATAGCCCATTCCAACGTGTGTGGGCTCACAATGTCACAGAATTCTTCTTTCCATCTAACACAATTCTTCTTTCTTCAGCTTAAACTACTTTTCTTTTGTTCATTCCTTTGCAAAGACCGACAACAGCTGAGTGCCACTCTTGGTTGGTGATTCATATGCTTGGAGACTATTATTAAAATGACCTTTTCCCTTTTTCTTTCTCCGTATGAAAAATCCCAATTGCTTTATCTTTCTTCTCATAGGTCATGTCTTCTGGATATTTAATTAGCACTATGGTATAGTGGAAAGAGCACAAATTTTGGAGTCAGAGGACCTCCATAAATCATTTAACCTCTATAGTCCTTATTTTAAAATAAACTTCCTTATTTTAAAAATAGAAATAATATTAGTACCTACCTCAAAGGGTTGTTGTAATGATAGAATGAAATAGTTTGAACCTTAAAATGCTATGTTCTTGTAATTATTATGTTTATTCTGTAACTTTTAGGTGGTGCTTCAAAGGGAAGAGTGGACCAGCTGGTACTCATGTGTCATCTCCCCTCTCCCAGTGGAAAGGAGGAAGGCTTCTTGCCAGCCTATATACCTATCTACACCCACAGGGCTGGCTCAGAGGTGGGGATTTCTTTTCCCCCTCACCCCACCCCACCTATACGCCTCCTTACCTTCCTCTGTCAGACAGGAGGAAACTTCAAATTGTCCCATTCAAAGTAATCCAGCTATCCAGAGATCAGGAAGATAAGCTTAAAATTTCTGCTAGAGGTGGTGTCCCAAATCCACGAAGATTCTTTGCTCTACTGTTAGTACAAAATACAAATTTTTAATACTGGCTATTAATCAAATATAGTAGTACAAGAATCCCAGATTAAAAAAGAGATCAGCTTTAATCAGTGGCCAGAGACTCTCTGCCCTTGTTTTATGTTCTGTGTAAAAATGTGTCCCTGTTTATTCACCGAATCTGCTCTTATCCTAATACCATTGCACAGCAGCCATGGTCAGTCACAGATGTTTTTGGGGTCACAGATGGTTTGAATGAATACTGATGGCAAAGTAAAGAAACATCAGAAACAGGTAGGCACCCAATGTATCTGAAGTAGGTGAAGCATCCAGGAAGGGACAAGCAAAAAAAAAAAAAAATAGCAGTTTTTCTGTACTTTACTAAGAGAACAAGATGGAAAGCTTTATCTGGAGTTTTTGTCTGAATGTAGGCAGGTCCTGAGCTCCAATTCTAATCTTGGAACTAACATCCCCAGGAACCAGGAAGCCATGGTGCTGCCTGCTTGGCTCCCCAGATGCAACTTCCCAGGCTCATCATCCCTTCTTTGGCTCCTAAATGTCTCTCCCAAGCTTCTATTTAAACTCACTGTGGAGTTGCCCTGATGTTCACTGCTTGTAATGAACCAAGGCATTGAGTCGCAACTGCCATTCTGACCCTAACCTGGGAGAAATCTAACCCAAGCCCCAGTTACAAGTGTGATTTATAATAAATGGTTTATATGCTACTTTCTAACTCTATATCCTGTCCTCTAGAATCTAGATTCAGCTGTAGATTTTCTGAATTCTTAAAAATGTTGAGTATATATATGTGTGTGTGTGTGTGTGTATGTATGTATCTACATATATACACATATGTGCACATATATACTCAACATTTTTAAGAATTCAGTTGTGTCTATATATGTATATATACATATACATATGTATATATACATATATACTCAACATTTTGAAGAATTCGGGGATGTGTATATACACACATGTGTATGTGTGTTTATATGTCTATATACATACATACTTATATATGCTTACACATACACACATACATACATGCATATACACATGCATATATACATGCAGATAGATAGATGGATATATATGTATATATATATGTGTGTATATATATATATGTATATATATATATATATATATATATATATATATATATATATATATATATATATATATATATATATATATATATATATATATATATATATATATACATGTAGGCAATCTGGTGGTCTGGTGGATAGAGGACCAGACTTGGCGTCAGAAAGAGCCGAGTTCAAATGCTGGGAAGCTGCCAACTCCCTTTTCAGGACTCCTTTCTACCTTTAATGTTCACTTACCCCTTAAAGCTAACCTGTGGCTCCAAGAAGCTGTAGTGTGAGTGACTGCCTCACTCTCATTTCAATAAAACTGTTTCAATAGATGGGCTAAACCAGGTAGAGGGCATCAGACTTGTTGGTGAGTTGGGGGGTTGTCTACCTCAAGCATGTGAAGACTTTCCCTGTTGCAATAGGTGGATGAGAACAATTTGTTCCAATGGGCCATGAAGGCACTGGAGGCAGGTGCTATGATGTGCTTGGAGCTTGGTCAGACATTGAAGATGCCAAGGTCATCCACTGCATCCCAGGCTATTGCCAGTCATCTTGACTTTTCTTGCCACTAGACTTTGATGACTCTGGAAGAGAGAGTAACACCGACAACTTTGCTTAACTAACTTATTTAAATCCAATTTACGTGTGAGTCAAAAGACATCTCCCTACCATTTTCCCATTTTTACCTGCCTCAAAGTCCTGTGGCAATGGGCAAGTGATGAACCAGCAGGTGTAAACACACTGGGAGCTGTAGTCACAACTCTGCATACAGGTAGTCCAGGGCATGGGGTCATCTTCTCACTGAACTAAAGCAACAGTAGAATTTGGCCACCTCCTAGGTGTCTGAGCAGCCTTTTTTTAAGGACCATGCTCCCCACCTCCTAGCATGATGAAGGGGCTAGAAAAGATGCCCTAAAAATCATCTACCTCACCTAACCTAACCCTGGTCTACTTCCTGTGGCAGGCAGCAATCCTATCCTGTACAAAAAAAACATACAAAAACTTTTGTGAAGATGACTTCTGTCCCAAATCTTCATATGGACTATGTGTGCCCAACTGTGGTAGAGTCTTTTGAGCTCATATTGGTTTGATCAACCACAGTTGGACACACTGTACATTGCCCCTGACATAAGGATGTCATTTTGGTCTTCTTCAAGCACGAAGGACAGTAACCACCACCATACTGGCTATGACCCTGAACAAGTCCCTTAACCTCTGCCTGCCTCAATTTTCTCACCTGTAAAATAGGGTAAATAATAACACCTACCTCCTAGAGTTGTTGTGAAGATAAAAATGAGATTATATATATAAAGCATTTTGCAAACTATAAAGGGCTATAGAAATAGTTATTTTTAAAGCCCAAAGTACATAGTAGGTGCTTAATAGATGCTTATTCTCTTACCTTCCCCCTCCTCTCTCTTCCCTTTCCCAGCTATGATGATGATGAGGTGATAATGATGATGAGGAGGGGGAGGAAGAAGAAGAAGAGGAAGATGTGCAAAACTAGACACAGCAAGAGGATTTTTTTATGGGGTTCCTCTATTTCTTATTCCTTTTTTAATATAGCCTACTGTTGGAAATAGCCTACTTTCTACCTGCTTCACACTTCATGATTTAACCTCTAGCATATTTTTATATGAGGTCTTAGACAGTCAGCTTGAATTCATGTGAACTGTTTCTCAACTCAAAATTTACTGACCAGCAACCAAATCAGTTATGACCTTTCCATTGGCCTCTCATCATTTTTCCAGCTTACTAAGGTGTTTTTGGCATTCAGAACTCAACCCTCAGGTTAGTATCACATGCAAAATGTCAGAACCAATTCAATATTCCATTATTTCATCACTCTGGCCATTGAGGAAAAGTTTGAGTGATTCTGGACACCAAAGTGACTAGATCTAAGAGTTTCCTCATTTATAAAATGAGATATTTGAAACAGTTGATCTCTAGGGGCCCTACCAGCTCTGGCACACTATGATTCTTTGTCTGCAATTTCCAAGGATATTTCTTTTTTCTTTATCTTTTCTTTTTTTCTTTTTCTAATATCTACCTTAGCTCTGGCACTTTCTTTGCCCTCTACAGGGTCTTTGGATAATTACCCTATTAAGGACATAAAAATATCAAGCTCTGTACATTCGACTATAATAAGGTTATTTTATTTTATTTTTTTAACCATACTTTTGCCTTTGTCACATTGATTTCCCCACTCTCCTAGTCCAGACACTATCCATTCTAGTTTCCAGTTCAGTGATCACTCATTCCTGTGCTGTTTGGCTGACCTTCTAGGTCATTCATAAGGACTTTAAATAAGTACTAACCTGATGGTGACCCCAACTGCAGCCTCAAGAGATGCCTCCCTCTTATTGGAAAGATGCTCGTTTATCATTGACCTTTGTTTAGAGTTTTTGTACCTGCTTTCAGGCCACATGAATGCCCTCCAGCATGTGTAACTAGACCAAGCTGAATCCATTACACACAAAACATTTCCCAAGGCACTGTGACAAATCCTCTATTAAAGACAAAACATATAACATGCCTAAATTCCTTGCATCTGCTATTTTTGAAATTCTTCTAGAAGAGGAAAGCATGCTGGTCTGGCAACAAACTAGTCTTTCTAATTCCTCACTGTTCACCATTCCAGGGCCTTAAAATTATTTACTATTCTTTCTGTCATTTGTAATTGAGAATAAAAATTCACAAGGTGCCATTTCTTTCCAAACCACCAGCTATTATAATAATTTATATTTACATAGAACTGGAAGATTTTAAGGGTTGGAAGATACTTTAAAATCATCTAATCCAACTCCCTAATTCTGCAAATGAAGGAAAAGAGTTCCAAAGAGGTGAAGTAATTTGTCCAAGGTCATTCATATAGTAAACTGACCAATGCTGAGAGTAGAATGCTGGCCTTCTGTCTCCAAAATCTAGTATTCTTCTCACTGTAACACCATAGTCCATTATAGTCCCCACAACAATCTGGTGAAATAGACTATAATAATATTTGAGCTTTAAATAGTGCTTTGAGATTTTCCAAGCATTTTATCGATATACATCTTTTCTTACACTGGTTCTTTATGATTTCACTATGTTATAATTACTCAAGTCCTTGTCACTAATCAATGTGGCTCCATCAGCACCGAATAGTTGAGTTGTACCATAGATCTTTGGCTCATAAATAGCCTTCAGGGCATCACAAAAGCACATTGGATTGTTACCGTCAGCATAAAACTGAATTTCATCTGCCTTCTTACTGAGCCAAGAATCCTGCATCTCGCTAAGCTTTGCTTGTACTTTACTTTTGATGGGATTAGACCATCATCACTCAGTGCTGAAGCCATTGACCATTTACCTCAGGTCGAAGTCAATCCCTCCCTAGCTAGAGTTCTAACTGAAGTAGAGGTGTTGAATGCCATTAGGCATTCATGTGGCGAAACACCTGGTGCTGATCTATTCCACCAGAGATTTACAAGGTGGGGGATCCATTGCTCATACAAAAGCTGACTGAAATTTTCCAGGTTATATGGCAAGAGGAGGTTATCGCCCAGGAGTTTAAGGATGCTTCCATTGTCCTTCTCTAAAAAGATAAAGGAAATAGGTTGCCCTGTAACAATCACAGTGGGGTCTCTCTCTTAGTCATTGCTGGCAAGATTCTTGCCAGAATCCTCCTTCATAGGGTGATCCTTCACCTGGAAGATGGTCATCTATCTGAGAGCCAGTGTGGTTTCAGAAAGGGCTGAGGAATGGTCACTATGGTGTTTGCTGCAGGACAGCTCCAGGAGAAATGTCAGGAGCAGAACAGAGGTCTGTACACAACAATTATTACTACAGGGGCTATTATTTCTGTTTTACAGATGAAGAAATCATAACTGAAAGAATAAGTGATTTTTGCCTTATAAACATCAGAGTCAGAAGCGGAACTCATATTTCCTCTAATTCAAACTCTGTGCCTCTTTTTACTATGCTGCCTTCTGGTTTCACCTACAGCATAGTTCACCAAAAAGGTGACCAATGTGTCCTTATTCCATTCATTGGATATTTGAATGGATTTGGGAGGCTACACTTGCCTTTTAGGGGAAAAGAGTGAATTGATATTAGGCATTTAATTTTTTAATTTCTTTTCCTTAATGAATATTTACTAAAATAGTATAGTAAGAATAGTTGTTATAAACATCTTCCCCAAACGTCTGAAACATTTTCTCCTACCAGAATATTCAGGGTCCAGGGAACACTGGGCTTATGATTAAAAATCATGTGTCAAAAGGATAACTCATAGCTCCCAGTTGCTGGATGTCCTTTTTTCCCATTCATGGGGTCCTCATGAAGTTTATATTCTTTTAGAAGCAATTTCTATGGTATGTCTTAATTCAATCCAGTCTCTTAGACCCCTTGCATCTACCTTCCAGTATAAAGAAAATTAATTCAAAATTATGACCCCCAAGATACTGCAACATTCTAAAGAGAAATCAGTGGATATTTATTGAGCATTTACTATAAGAGTGACACAGGGCTAGAAATTTAGTAGGACTATGAATCCAAGAGGAAGGCAACTATGCAGGAAAGGTGGAAAGATACAAGGTTTGAGCAGCTATCCACAATCCTTCACCTGTAAACAGACGACAAAATGTTCTTTTGATGTTGTTGATTATTGTTGGCACAGTTGTGCAAAGTCCCAACCCAAGGGTGTTGTTTTGACAGTGTGTGGGCAGCTACAGAGTGAGCAAAGTGTGTATATGTATATTTGTTTGAGAAAGACACAGAAACAGAAATATAGAGACAGAGAGACAGAGAGGGACAGAGAGAGAGAGGGGAAGAGAAAGGGAGAGTTGGAGAGAGGTGGAGAGAGAAAGACAGAATAAAAGGAGGTAGAGAATGGAAGAAGGGAGAGAAAGGTAGGAAAAGGGAGGTAGAGAGAGAGAGAGAAAGAGAGAAAAGGAAAGGGAGAGGGAGAGAGAGAGAGAGAGAGAGAGAGAGAGAGAGAGAGAGAGAGAGAGAACATCAGAGAATCAGAGAATCAAGAACTGTAGAGCATGGAACAGTTGCAGTGTGTCTGGAATGATAATATGAAACTAGAGAGTGACTATAAGGAAGAGTGTCTGTGTGTGGACGCCAAGAACCTATTGTGTATTTAGAGTCAATGAGAGGAAATGCTTCAGAGAGCAGACCCTCAGGCCAGATTCCATTCTCAGTGTGTCTTGAGTTGTCTGGAGTTTGGGGGCAGAATGTAATTAGAATGAGTCATGGGAACATCCCCACCTGAACTAGAGAGATTGTGGGGCCTGGGTCTTGTCCACATCAGCACTTTGGGAGCTATGATGAGCAAACCATGGCAGATGTAGATATCTGATTGGCATAGCTCTGAAAATACAGTAGTTACTGCATGGGAAATGAGAGTATCCATAGAGAAGTTGAGAAACAGCATCCGGCCAGTGGTGAAGTCCCAAGTAAGAATGAGTTCATGTCATTTCTATCATGGAATTCTATTAAGGGTAATATATCTGCTCAAGTGAGGAAGTATATTTTCATTTTAGAAAGATTTCCAGCATATATTGAAGCAAAAAAGAACTTTTGCTCAATTCTTGGTTGAATTATCCCTCCTCTAAATTCCATTCCAATGTGAGTGTCCTGTGCTAAATTCAGCAAATGTGAATCAATAAAAATCAATATCATTCCTGATCTCAAAAAGCTCTCTTTCTGCTAGATCTCACATTTTATTTGTATCTCTTTTTTGAATTTATTCTGACACAATTGTATTTTTGTGTCCATGTTATTTGTATGTATTTTATTTATGTACATTATTTGCTTTATTTGTGTTTATGTCTTATTCTCCTGCTGGATAATGGGTTTCCTGAGGTCAGAGGTCATGTTTTATTCACACAGTATCTGACAATGTTTTATACAGAGCAAGCACTTTATGACTATTTGTGTTTAAATTATGTATTTAATGACTTTTAAATACAGTATCTAGATAACCTAGACATCTATAGTGCATTATTTAGATAATTATAAATATCTACCTATATATGAGACATATATGAATATGTGAGTAATATTTGCTTTGGTTACCAACTTTAGAAGGATAGCAGTTTTGAAGGGGCAGAGACCAGACAACACAAAGAGATGGTGCAGACAAACTGAAACAGTTTTAGTCAAATCTATATGATAGTGACCTATGATGAAGTCTTGGTGAAGTACAGAACAGCAATGTCCATCTCTACAGCAAAGTAGATTCTCTACCCATTGGAATATAGTCAATTTCTCTTTGCAATCTGATGGCAGAGGAAGAATTCTGCAGATGGTCAGGGAAGGCCCATGTCAGTTTATTATACATTAACAGAACTAAGTGTGTCATGTAGTGAAGACAATAACAGTAGAAGGAAATTACAATTTACAGAATATATCCCATCAAAGACTATACAGGAAATGAAAGCTTGGTGGATTGAATCAATGGTATAGTTGTTTGAACAGAGATAAAAATGGTGGGCACAAGATTATCATTGTTAACGTTTAGTGAAATCCTTCTTGTGTCCTGTTGAACAATGGAAGTTCCAAATACAATTTAATAATACCAAACACATCTAACCTTGAAGAGCTGTTGCTGGGATTGTAGGGTATGGGGCATTGTAACAATTTTCTACTATCTATTCAGCCATCCAAATAGGACCAGGTGAGACTGGCCTCCAGGTATGTGTAACTCAGAGCTAAAGGACCTGTACTTTGAGATGATGAAGAGTACCTTATTGATAGGGGCAGCTAGATAGTACAATGGATAGAATGCTGGCCATGGAGTCAGAAAAACTTATCTTTCTGAAATAAAATCTGACCTCAGACACTAACTGTGTGACCCTGGGTAAGTCACTCAACCCTGTTTGCCTCAGTTTCCTCATTTGTAAAAGGATTTGGAGAAGAAAACGATGAACCATTCCAGTATCTTTGCCAAGAAAACCCCAAATGCAGTCATGAAGAGTTAGACACAAGTTAAAAATGATTGAACTGAATTACCTTAATGCCTGCAGTACCAGAAGAACTGGTGACTCAGGGAAGTACCTCCAAGTCTCTCTTTATGGTTGTGAATTGTGTCAGAATTATTTCAAGTTACTTTTTGAGAAGCTAGTAGGAAACTCATACACAAATTTCTCCAGTATATATTTGTAATGGAAATGCAGATTTGAAGATCTTCCCTGCCCCTAGGCCCTTTGATTGGCTTAAGAGACTTTGATTGGCTTTGAGAGACTCTGAAAACCTTCCTTGATTTGAAAATGTACTCTGCCTCCTAATAGGCTGAATGTGGTCACATGGAGCCTGTTGTAGGAGGCTTGGTTTTCAGGAATGACCACACCTTGATGCTGTGTGATTGGGCAGTGGGTCAAGAGGGTGGTTACGTTCTCTGAGCCAGGAGAAGACTATATAATCCCCGATTTGAGGCTTTGCTTTGGGGCTCACTTTGAGAAGTGTTGTGTGATTTGACCAGATGAGACTCTGGGAAGCCGTTGTTGAGAGCCTCCTGGCTTTGAAAACCCAGATGTTGATGCTTCCTTCTCTGGTAACTGTGATTTGGTATTGATGTAATGGTTGGACAGTTTGGAAGCCTGTCTGTTTGATCTGTAAGTTCGGTAACTCTGAAGTTTGGGGTGCTGACCTTTTCCCCTGAACTAAGTAATATATGTATGTTTTATTAAAGTAAGCTTGTTAACCCATTTTGAGTTGCTTTCCTTTTGAAAAGCAGATCTAAGAACCTGTGTTGGCAGTCACCCTGGGGATAATGGGGTGCTTGCTGCTACAATATTGTCTTCCCGCAGTATAATATAAACACCAGAGCAATGACTGCAGAGCTTGCTTGAATTTGTATTATTAGAGCTTGTGCTTGGCGTATAGCAAGCACTTACTAAATGTTTTGTCTGTCTGTCTATCTATCTATCTATCTATCTATCTATCTATCTATCTATCTATACTACTTGTCCTGTTTCTGTCTATGTACCTACCAAATCTGTGAGCAGCAGAACTTTCTAGTTAGTATTCTAGACAAGTCTGTTACATGACTGCATCCAGTTTGGGTTGTCCTTGAAAGAGAGAGACAGCCAGAATAAACCTTTCCATGTTGGAACAGCGTAGTCCTTGAAGTCTGGTGTTCCTGAAAGACTTTTTGGGTATGTCTCTGCTTTTGTTTCATGTGTCCCTAATTTGAGTAAAAAGAGAAGCCTCTGGGAAAAGCCCAAACTCAAAATTGGGATGGGATGTGCTCAAGAATGAAATTTGGAAGTCACAAAGGAAATCTTGCTAGCCAGGCTACGCTGTGAAAAGACTTTGTTCTTCAAACACAAAAAGATTGTTAATGATGGTTCTATGCCACAAAGTCTCCAACAATAGCTAAGTATACCTGTATCAGAGGTCACAAGACCTGTCAACAAAGCTGACTGCAACATCATCTTAATCACCATAAGTCTTTATGAATTACCTAGTGTAAACCCAGCTCTGTGCAGAGTGCTCTGAGAGGTGATACAAGAGTTATAAAATGTTCCCTGTCCTTAAGAAACATACACTGTGGTTAGGAAGATAAAGCTAATATACACGGAACCATAAGATAAGGAGAGCCTTAAGTCCTACCAACCTTAAGTTCCACCACCACACTCCCCATTTGGTTTTATCAGTGTAGAGAACCTCTGGTAAAGCAACTCCTTCCACTGATACAACGCTCTGCCAATAATGAGAAGGTTATCTGAGATGTTGAAAAATTCAGCAATATCCCATAACCACGCAGCTAATTTATCAAAGGCAGATTTTGAAGCCTGGTCTTTTTCTCCAAATTTATGAGATAAAACAAGAATTTCTATAATATAATTAAAAAGATTGCCCATGAAACTGAAAATCTATTATGTACAACTTGCTATTCTATTTATTGGTATAATGCATTATATATATATATATATAAATTTATATATAATACATTTCTTTTTTTCTCATTTTTTACCCTTCCACCCTAGATATGGCTACCATTAGACACACACACACACATTTGTGTGTGTGTGTGTGTGTGTGTGTGTTTCTACATTTGGCTAAGGAGTAGGAAAAGGATTATAGAGAACTTGTCATATTTGTTCAGTAGAATGCAAGCTCCCTGAGTGCAAGGGTTGCTTCAGGTTTGTCTTTTAATTCTCAGGGTCTACCAAAGCACATAGAAGGTTGAGTTGAACAAAACTGAATTTGACTTACTTCACTGGGGTTTGAGGTTTTCAACTAGATATACATCAATAATGTTTCTTTCACTTACAGCACTCTACAAAAGTCTATTTCTATGACAACCTTGATTTTAGGAAGAAGACCCTGTTGCTGTCAAATCTTGAGTTTGTCATAGTTACTTTTTTTGCATCATGGTAATATGAATTGATCAATCAATCTTTAATTCTAACCTGAAGGTCTGATGGGTGGAAAAGAAGGGAGTAAAGAAAATTCATGAGCTTAATTTTACCGACAATTTTCAGTCTCCTTCCCTAGAAATGCAGGAGGGGCTAGGTCATGCAGTGGATAGAGTACCAGCCCTGGAGTCAGGAAGACTCACCTTGAGTTGAAATCTGGCCTTGGATACTTAGCTCTGTGACTCTGGGCAATTCACTCAACCCTGTTTGTCTCAATTCCTCATCTGTAAAATGAGCTGGAGAAGGAAATGGCAAATCATTCCAGTATCTTTGCCAAGAAAACACCAAAAAGGGTCAGAAAGAGGCTGATGTGACTGAAAAACAACTAAACAAAAGAACTGCCTGGAAATGGTAGCCCTTACTCAAGATTGCACCTCTTCTCTCTTCTTCTATTGGAGATGCTAACAAAGTGTGGACATGGGGAAGAAAAATAAGGAGGAGAAGTCCTGGGTATATTGGAAAGAGGGCTGACTCTGGAATCAAAAGACCTACATTCAAGAACTACTTCTGATGGGTCACCTTAGGCAAGGGTACTAAACCTCCTGGGACTAAGTTTCTTTACCAGCCAGATGAAGGTGTTGACCTATACAGACTGATAGATGCCTTCAAATTCACATCTGTGCTCCTAAGATCCTGTGAGTGATGCACACACTAGAAACCATAGGAAAGACAGGTAGGATGCCATGGACCAAAAGTGTGAGACAGCACAAGAGAGATGGGGACATGCTTAAGAATGAGATTTCGAAGTCACAAAAGAAAACAATTCCATTGAGAAGGAAACACTGAGTTTGTTTGAAGAGACCTATGTGTATTCAAGGGAACTCACCGATGAATTCAGATTTTTAAAAGGAATGGATGGGAGCAGCTAGATGGCTCAGTGAACAGAGCACTGGCCCTGGAGTCAGGGGGACCTGAGTTCAAATTTGGTCTCAGACATTTAACACTTTCTAGCTGTGTGACCTTGGGCAAGTCATATGACCCAATTGCCCCTAACAACAACAAAAAAGTCATGTACAGGTTTTAAAGAAGGCAAGAGAACCTTGGAAATCTTGTAGTGGAGAATGAATATAAAAGTGTGTTGTATTTCTATAAAATAGTGCTGGGAATTCAAAACTTTGAATTGAACTGAGGCTGAGGAGGGAAGCTATAGTCATGAAAAAGGATTTTTCTGCTTTTGTTATTGTTTTGCTCCTAGCTATAATGGGAGAAAAAGCTATAGATCAAAGCTGGCAATAGGAGCTTTTCTAGGGGTGGGTGCAATGATGACTTTTGTGGTTGTTTGGTGTCCAACTCTCCATGATCCTGTGTGGAGTTTTCTTGGCAGAGATGCTAGATTGTTTTCCATTTCCTTCTCTAGCTCATTTTACAGATGAGGAAACTGAGCAAACAGGGCTAAGTGACTTGCCCAGGGTCACACAGATAGTAAGTGTCCAAGGTCAGATTTGAATTCAAGAAGATGAGTCTTCTTTATTCCAGGCATGGGA
The DNA here is from genome assembly GCA_011680675.1 of Gymnobelideus leadbeateri. Taxonomy (NCBI): domain Eukaryota; kingdom Metazoa; phylum Chordata; class Mammalia; order Diprotodontia; family Petauridae; genus Gymnobelideus; species Gymnobelideus leadbeateri. The sequence continues at coordinate 221,664 of WOXC01007731.1, read as the reverse complement.
CTCTATCCACTGTGCCACCTAGCTGCTATGATAAACTGATAGTAAAGAGAAGGTAGAGCTATTTATCTTGTTTCTCTCTTCTCTGCCAAGGAGAATGACTCATACTGGACGTGGGAACAAAAATGACAACAAGGGAGCTGATATCCAAGGTGTGTAAGAGAGAACCTAACAGCTCTTGATGAATTCAAATCACCTGGCCCAGGTGAACTCCATAGATTTTTGCATTTTATGTCATAAATACTGGGTGACTAAAGCCAAAGTAACAGAGTGGAGAGGAACAGAGAGAGATTTTAAGCACTGTGGGGATCTTGCACTGGAAATGACTTCATTGTGTGGAATGTTTTCTCTCTCCCAAGAGTAAAGTTTATCCCTAGGAAGGCTCTGTCCTGCTGTCCTCCCTTAACATGGTTGCTAATTTGAGTAAAGAGAGAAGCCTCTGGGAAAAGCCAAAACTCAAAACTGGGATGGGGCACTTTTTTTTTTATCATCACTACTAAACATTCCATGTGCATGCTAGTTAAATCTCTTTTATTTTATGGAATTATTGAAATATAGAATTTATATACTTCTCAGAGGGTTGCCATAAAATAATCATATTCTGCAATAGCTCTGAACTGTGACAGGGACTAAGGTTATCATTTTCCTTCGGGCAGCTGATAGGAGAAATACTTAGGCTATCTCTCAGCAGATCAGTCCATCAAAAATGTATATTTGAAGGGTCGTATCAAACCCCAGAGGTTTTAGAGAAGGCGAGACAAGACAAATTCTCACATACTTATGGTTCCAGAGGATAGACTTATACTAGGAATTTCATACAATGAGGCACATAGCCCAACACCCTCATGTTAGATAACTTGGAGGAATATGTAGTGGGGTGGAGGGAGGGCAAAGGGAAGTATTAGGTCAGGTCACTGGAGTTTTCTAGAAGTTTTAAAGGAATAAACTGGCTATTGGAAAGAGGCAGAGCTATAGTGTGAATTAAAATCTGTTCTAGGACAGTCTAGACCAGGGGTGGGGAGCCTGCAGCCTTGAGGTCATATGTGGTCCTCTAAGTCCTTAAGTGTGGCCCTTTGTCTAAATACAAACTTCACAGAACAAATCCCCTTAATAAAAGGATTTGTTATGTAAAACTTGAACTCAGGCAAAAGGCCATATGTGACCTCAAGGCTGCAGGTCCCCCATCATGTCTAGACCAATGATTGCTAGAGTCATCTTTATTGTATGTCCATATAGTCACCATTCTCCAAAGTTCAGAAATATTCATAATTTAACAGTGAATTAGTGGCTGTTTATACAGAGAGTGCCCCAAAGGTCTTAGTTCAGTTTACAGCAGTAAGCTATTAGTTTCAAATTGCACTAAGACTTTTGGGACACCCTCTCTCAGATTATATGGTCAACATCAAGCTAAATGATTTGGAAATAAGTTTAAAAAATTAATACCCAGAGGAGCGTTATTTATGAACTTGCTAATGGACTGCCCACTTCAATATCAGAGACAAACAGTCTAATTCACTAAATACAATATTATTCACTCTGGCCTGACTGATGAGGAAAACCAATAAGTGACTTCAAGGACAGAGAAATAAGTGACTGGACCAGGGCAGACCTTACCTTAAATCTCCCCGACGTCTATTCCCTGACAATCAAGACTGATTTAATGCATTTGTATTTTATGATTCAGTGTTTCTCACATTTGCTAATACATAACTCACTTTAGCTGTATAGACAGCAGGGTCAAACAAGTGCCCAAAAGAGGCCTGAAGTGACTTATGATAGTGTAGACCTGGCTTAATTCAAAAAGGATGCTTTGCTCCCTCAGGGAATTTATAACCTTGCAAATGCTATTTTCCATCTTTCCCATCCACTCCCTAGACTTAGTAAATTATATTGCCTTCTAATTGTGCATGCAGCTCAGTCAACTTGGTAATGAGTCAGAGGGACTGGTCAGATCTGCCTTGCTGGCTTGCACCTCTCATAAACATTCAGAGTGACAAACTTTTTCTTTGGCTTGAGGTAAGAAAATAATAATAAACAATAAAATAAAAAATGGCTCTTAATTTTTTTCCAACTTAAGAATTTAGTGAAATATTTTCCACCATCCTTGGCAAGACATAATACTTCATGAATAAGTTAATTTAAAAAATATGGATGCCTTTAGTCTCCCTGAGACCTAACATTCTGTTCACACTTTAAAATCTGGCTATCCTCTAAACCAGAGCTCCTTAACCTTGTTTTGTGTCATAGACCCTTTTAGACGGTTGGTGAAGCCTATGTGACTTTTCTCAGATTATTTCAAATGCGTAGCATTACCAAGGAAATGAAATTTGCTTGGTTCATATATATTTCAATATACTGGAATCAAGATGTCATGGTTTCTCCTTCCTCCTCCCCCCCCCACCCCACCACTGGCCGCACCACCAATTCAAATTCATAGAACCCTTGAAAGACCAGGCTAAGAATGTCTGTTCCTGATATTTTGTAATATTTTTGGTGGGTTCTATGAGGTGGCTGAAGGAACTAGTTTTATTTCTTGTGTCTTATTTCTGGTGGTGACTTTCCTGTCTTTATCAATGGCCTTTCTCTGCAGAATGCTATTACCAGAAGAACCCTAAGACAGGGTGATTGAGGCTTTGCTCCCATAAAATAAATTTAGAGGGCACTGACTGAACCTGCATGAAAATAACAGAGCTTAATGGCTACTCAGCAAAATAATTGGTTAAAATAAATGGTCATGAGCATTAGGGGAGGGTTCTTCCCAATCCCACCATGCTTCCTCATTTCTTGACCCCAGGGTGTATACCCCCAGTACTTTATACCCCTTATCTCAGATTATTGCCTGTGATACCTTGGGAATAAAATTTCCTAATTTCAATTCTGGCCATCTCAGATTTGCATTTTTGTTTGTTTGTTTTTTAGCCCATTATCAGGGCTTTTAGATATACCAACTTCTAATAGTTCTCTAGCAGATGCTATCAAGTGGATAGTTTGTTTAAATTCTATAATGTGATATAGATTACTCACCCATTGACTAAGTACATTCCTTCATCTTCTTCTATTTCAGGTCAGCATTAAAAATGTGGCACAGGGAAGCTCAGTGATAGAGCAGTGGTCTTGGAATCAGGAAGACTCATCTTCATGAGTTCAAATCTGGCCTCAGACACTTACTTAGCTGTGTGACCTTCGGCAAATCACTTAACTCTGTTTGCTTCAGTTCCTCATCTGTAAAAAAAATGAGCTGGAGAAGCAAATGGTAAACCATTCCAGTATCTTTGCTAAAAAAACCAAACAAACAAACAAAAAAAAAACAAACCCAAGTGGGGTTACAGAGTCAGGACTGAAAAATGATTTTACAACAAGAACATATTAAGAATGTATGGAATAGGGGGTGGAGCCAAGATGGTGGAACAGAAGCAGTAACCTTCCTCTGTGAATCCCATCACTAAACTTTAAAAAGTGAATCTGAAGGGATTTTGCAGTGTCAGAATCCACTGGGAGACAGAACGTGGCAGAATCCAGCCCAGGAAAATGCCCACATGGGTCTGGACAGAGGGAGCACAGAGCATATGCGGGTTGCAGCAGCTCCGACTAGAGAGCAGACTACAGCAGAGAGAGAAGAAGCCCCCTCCAGCAGACTCACCCACCCCAAGGGCAATTCGCAGCTGTCTCACCAGCATCTCACCACAGGACAGGATGATCCATTGGAGCTGGGTAAGAGAGGGCTCAGGGCCCCCAGCAGAGATAGCAGCTTCTCCTGGGGCTATCAGCCCCCAGCCTGGAAGCTTAGAAATAGTTTGCCTGTCCTTCCAGGGCCCAGGATGACAAAATAAAAGTTGGCTGCTCCTAATCCCCTTCCCTGACCTAGAAAACCAAAAGATAAGTGTCCCACCCACTGTGAAATCCTAAAATAGTGGAAATAGCCTCAGGCTTGGGAGTCATTGAGAAGGGGCATAACTGAGACAGCAAGGAGTCTGAAGAGAAGAGGGGGAGAGGTCCCAACAAGCCCCACCTCACCTGACCAGCAAAAGCCTGCCTGAGTGGTAGCCTAGGGGTATAGAGGCAGAAATCTAAAGTGGCCAGATCACCCCTCCTCCACAGATTACTCTGTGCACCTCAGCATACCTCGAGGGAAAACTGAGACTCCTGCTTTGGCCTCAAACTAGACACCCAGAGGCTACAGCATACAAAGTAAACAACCAGGCCCTTAGCTCTCAGCCTGAGAAATTAGGAAATAGGAAATTACAATTGGAAGGAAGGAAGCTGAGAAGGAGAAGGGGAAGGCAAGAAAATCAATCAGAGCTTATTATAGCAATCAAGAACAACCAAATACAGAGGACAACTTGGTCTCTATACTCACACCTGAGACCACAGAAGGTAATATGAACTGGTCTCAAGCCCAAAAAGCATTCTTGGAAGAGCTTAAGAAAGATTTTAAAGACCAAATTAGGGAGGCAGAAGACAAATTTAAATCTACAGTGACCAAATTGGAAAAAAGTTTCAATGAAGAAAACAAATCCTTAAAAAGTAAACTTAGTGAAGTAATTGGAGAAAATACCTCCCTAAAAAAGGACCTTCAAAAACTGGGGCGGCTAGGTGGCGCACTGAATAGAGCGCTGGCCCTGGAATCAGAAGGACCTGAGTTCGGAGCCGGCCTCCGACACTTAATCCATACAAACAAAAACCTAGCCGTGTAACCTTGGGCAAGTTACTTAACCCCAATTGCCCTAAAGGGGCGGCTAGGTGGCGCAGTGAGTAAGATGCCGGCCTCGGAGTTGGGATGACCCGAGATCAGATCCGGCCTCAGAAAATGAGCACCCACGCATAAATAATGACTAGCCGTGTAACCTTGACCAAGTTACTTAACCCCAATTGCTTTAAAAAAAAAAAAAAAACTAACCAAAGAGTATAATTTGCTAAACATTAGAATCAGTCAAACTGAACTCAGGACTCTATGATGCACCAAGAGTCAATCAAACAAAACATGAAGATTGAAAAATTGGAAGAAAGTGTAAGATATCTCACTGGAAAACCAACTGACTTAGAGAACAGATCCAGAAGAGATAACTTAAGAATTATTGGTCTACTGGAAAGCCATGATGAAAAAAGCAGCCAGGACAACATCCTCCAAGAGATTGTCAAAGAAAACTGTCCTGAAGTCCTGGAATCAGAAGATAAAATAGTTATTGAAAGAATTCACCAGACTCCTCCTGAAAGAGATCCCAAATTGAAAACTCCAAGAAATATAGTAGCCAAATTCCAGAATTACAAGATTAAAGAAAAAATACTGCAAACAGCTAAAAAGAAACAATTCAAATATCATGGAAGTTGTGGTATATGCATGTAATGGAATACTATTGTGCTATAAGAAATGAGGAGGAGATGGATTTCATATTTACCTGGAGAGTCTTATACAAGCTGATGCTGAGTGAGAAGAGTAGAATCAGGAGAAATTTGTACACAATCATAGACACAAAATATGTGTGATGACCAACTATGATAGACTGGACTCTTCTCAGCAATGCAGTGATATAAGTCAATCCCAAAAGACTCATAATGGAGAGAGATGTCTACATCCAGAGAAAGAACTAGAAAGAACTGAGTTGAATCCTGATTGAAGCAAACTCCTTGATCTTTTTCTTTTTTTGTCTGGTTTTATTTCCTCTTTGCCATTTTTCATTCCATCTAGTACAATCTGCCTTTGTAACCTTACTAATGTCTAATGTGAAAGTATTTGCAGATTCTGTACTGGATTGTAGGCTGTCATGGGCGGGGGAGGGGAGGGAAGGAAAGAAAATTTGAAACTCAAGGAATTGTGGAATTGAATCTTGTAAACTAAAAGTAAATAAACAAATTAATAAAGACAAAAAATAAAAAAAAGAATATCAGTGTGAGCATTTGTACCTCAGAAATTGGCAAAGAAGGGGGAGAGTTTGGAACTCAAAATTTTAGAAAATGAATGTTAAAATTTTTTTTTACAGTAATTAAAAAAAATACTTGAAAAAACTGGTAAAGGCTACAAAACCAAGGCTGGATTTATTATTGTTGCTTTTGACTGTCTAAACTTAAGAAAGCAATGGAGAAAATGTTAATAATTATATATAGTAAAATGTTAATAATTAAATTAAAAAAAAAAGAATGTATTGAAAAAAATCTAAACTTACCCTAGTGCAAAGCCCATCCAAAATTAGATCCAAACATACCTTTCCAACTTTATCATTGACTACTCACTCTTCTTCTAGGAACTCACCTTTGCTTTAATATGTCTTGTACATTTCTGACACTGAGACATTGCCTGTTCTCCCTCATCTCATCTCCTATGAAATGTTCTATCTATTCCCTCTCCATTAATCTGAACCTCGTTCACCCTTCAAGGTCTGATTTGTCCCAGCTTCTCCTTGGAACCTTCCCTTCAACCCACAGTGATCCTCCAAATCCTTATATCGTTAATTTTCTACATCTTGGTCATTTACCATACACTGATGGTAAGATTGTTTAACATTTCATGTTTATTATTCTTTCTTGTCTTCCAAATTATATACAAAGTCATCAGGGAAAGGGCTTTTTGTTTGTTTGTTTTTTGACCAACCTGTGGGAATAAAATCCTCTTCTCGGTGAGCAAACTTCCTCTACCAATGTTTATTAGCACCTGCTCTAAAATTTGGCATCTTAGAAAGTTGGGGCACAGAGCAGTTAATGTTGATGACACTTTTGTCAGTTAATGTGACTCGAAGTCTGGCTCCTGATCCTTGTTTATACTGTTTATTAGATTTCATTTTATGCTATGTTATGTTCCAGATCAAACCTAACACAATGCTTTGCATATAGACTAGTCAGCATAACTTAAAATGACAGCTGACCCAGAGTCCTCAGGTTTGAGGAGACTCCCAAATTCCATTTGTGATGGTGTATGTATGTATGAGTGGGATGGGGTTGGATCTGCTTCTAGTCTTCCTCAGGCTTCTGTTTCATCACAATCAAACTCCCTTTCCTCCCTCCTCCCCCACCCCCACCCTCTGCTCTAGCCCAGTTAAATCTGGGGATGAGTATGGACTGAGATCTATTCACTCAGACTTTTTTGTCCTGAAGTGAAGGGAAAGGTCTGACTGAGTCAGTAGGTACTCCAATCCAAGGTGAAGATCAAGTGCCTTGGGTGGGGAAAAGGTCAGGTGGGAGTTCAAGACCCCTGCCCTAGAGAGTGGAAATCAATCAATCCATCTAGGAGCACTTAGTAAGAGCCTATGCTACTTTAGCCATTAGCAAGACAAAAACAAATAAAACTGTCCCTCCCTATAGGAGTTTATATTCTATAAGAGGAAACAAAATGTAAATATATGGGAACATACAACGCACATATAAATAAATAAAAGATAATTTGGTGGAAATTGTAAGGGATGTGCCCTAAGAAAGAGAGTCCATCACTGGACCTCCTCAAGAGTACAGCATCACTTCCTTTGACCCCTGAACTCAAACCTCATCTTCTATAACTCTGTTACCACACTCAGGTGGAAACAGGGGGGCTGATCAATAATGATCTCCATGGCCATATATTGACTTAGAAAACCATATAGTAACATTATCCATGTTTCATCATATCTTTATTTATTTTGTTAGATATTTCCCAATTACATTTTAACCTGATTCTGACCCTACTTAGGAATGTTGTGGTCTGCATGTGACCAGGTGTTTGATACCTCTGTTCTATATACATCTTCAAATCTCTCAAGCTACAGTTCTATGCTCCCAGACTATCATCTGAATTTTAAGTATGGTTCAGGTTGTTGGGTGACCTTGAGTAGCTCCTGGTCTGGTTGTCATGGTAATACTTCTCTAGCTATAGGTCCAGCATTTGAACCAATCACTGGAGTCAATGGAGAAGGATGCTACTTTCATGCTCCAAAGGGGGACCAGTGGTAGGATTCCTCTTCTCCTTTTGCTCTAAATCAGTTAGAGGGACCCCTTAATTGCTAGAAGGCAAGTTGGTGCTGCAGTGGCTAGAGTGCCAGACCTGGAGTCAGGAAGACTCATCTTCCTGAGTTCAAATCTGGGCTCAGACACTGACTGAATGAGCCTGAATAAGTCATTTAACCCTTTTGGCCTCAGTTTCCCTATCTGTAAAATGGGATGGAGAAGAAAATGGCAAACCACTCCAGTATCTCTGTCAAGAAAACCCCAAAAGGCATCATATAGAGTCATACACAACTGAAACAGCTGAGCAACAAGAACATAGATGCTTTGTTTTGACAGACCCCTTCCCATTCTTAGTCTGACCCTTGTTTATAATAATTGCTTTAAGCATCCATAGCAATAGGTTCTCCTTTCACCAAACTTTTCATTCAATTCAGTTAAAGTCATTAAGCATTTTTTAAGCACCAGCATGTCAGGCATGCTGCCAGCTGCTGTGGCTACAAAGCCCAAAAGTCAATCTCCAGCGATAAATAATCATTGGTTCTATGATTTCCTTGGCATAGAAAATCGGTAAGGAATGGTAAGGAAACTCCTTCTACCAACGTAGAGAATGGCTTATTTTCTTCAATTTACAGTTTTGGAGAGTTGCCCAGAATACTGAACAGGTAAACAGTTTGTCCACAGCCACATAAGATGCATGGGATTGTAGGACTTGAACACGGAGCTTCTTGGCTTTCGGGTTGACTCTCTAGTAATGACATTATATTGCCTCTACTTTGAGAATAATATTTTATTTATTAATGGTACCAAAAAACCTCTTTTTGCTCTCATTAAAAATTATTATGAATAATAATATTTTATTGAGAGCAATGTAATTGAATAAATTTCTCTGTTCTTTAAAATCTTGGCTTAACATTTTTTGATACAGCCATTCAAAAATCTGGTTCAAAGTTCACTTTATTTCAATACTTCATTTTAATGATTGTCTTAGCCGAAAAAAATACTTCACAAACAGATGCTGGTTCAAATGGCAAAAGAGTGTTGTTTGCTGCACTTTCTAAATCATGATATTTATTTTTCATTCCCACCCATCAATTACACAAAAGTTTTTATTGAAACTGAGCTAGTAGATTTTAATCTTTCCTGATGTCAATTAGTGGTCTTACAAAGCCTTCAAAAAATGTTGCATTTCTACATTTTTAACAAATGAGTTCAAAATACATTGAAACTTTTTGTTTGAAAGACTGTTAAAGAGATTAGAAAATTCTGTTCCCAAGGTGTTTTTTTAAGTGTGAAGATATGAGAGTTTTTAATAGGTGACCCTTACGTTTTCAGCAACCCAGAAAAGAGAGAGTATCTAGGAGAGAGGTTTGTAACCTTTGTTGTGTCATGGGCTGTCTGGTGAAGCCTATGGAGCTCTCCTCAGAAAAGTACTTTGAAATTCATAAAATAAAATATAGAAGTTTACAAAGAAAACCTATTATATTGAAATCCAATTGTCTGTCTCTGTGAGTTTGTGTGTATATGTATGTGTGTATGGTGTGTGTGTGTGTGTGTGTGTGTGTGTGTGTGTGTGTGTAAACAAGTTCATGGAATCCTGGTTGAAATGCTCTAATCTAGAAAGAGAATATGGTCAACAACGTTTGGTGCGGCAGAAAGACCAAAAAGGGTGAAAATTGAGAAAAGACTATCCAATCTGGCAAAATCATTGGCAACTTTGAAGGTAGCAGGACAAAGTGGAGTGGAGGATAAAAAGGCTGAGTATCTGGGGTACTGGAAGGATGGTGTGCTTTCAACAGAAATACAGGTAGAAGCGAGGTAGGTTTGTGGGGAAGGAATGCAGTGTGATCTTCAATGTATCTTATCCATACTTACTCTTTCCCACTGGGGAAAAAATGAAAAAACAACAACAAAAAGATTGTCTTACTAACTGACTGACCATTGCCCAGATTAGAGAGTCATCAGCTGACAGTGATAATGTGATAGGGGAGAGGACAGAGAAGGGAGGGTCACAATAGTGAAGAGCTGGAGGGAATTTTGCCAAGGTGGGGTCCCAGTAAGGTAAGGACTACTTTAATATTCAAAGATAGGGCAGCCTCGGAAAGCCGCAGGAGTTGTGGTAGTTGTGATGGTGAATAGGCTAGTATTGAGCTACAGTGGGTAAAGAGGATAATGTAATTGTACTGCATATAAGGCCATGATTGACTATCAAGGAAAGACCCTCCTACTGGTTGATCAAACACTTTTTGTTCTCAGGCCATGGACTCCCTTGGGAGATGCCTGCCTTGGAATGAATACTCAATTAATCAGTGAAAAAATAATTTATTAAGCACTTAGTATATACAAAGCACTGTGTCAATTTCTGGGGAAACACACAGAAAAACAAGATAGTTCCTGCCTCCCAGGAGCTCACATTCTAATAGGGGGAGTTAATATATAAGAAGATTCTGAAGTAGTCAGATGCTTATGTGGTTCTTAGGGTACAATAGTAAAGCAGATTGTTGCTGCTGTTTGTTCTTCATTATTGAAGAGGACCAAGACATCAGGAAGTTGATGTCATCACTTGAAGTGAATCGGATTTAAGTGAGGCAGGGCTATGCAAGGTCACCAGCCTCACTTTCTCCTCTGGAACCATCTGGGTCCAGCAGTGAGATATAGATCAGGACGACTGGAGATGGCACGGAAGGCAAATTATAATGCAACTTTTAATGTGTTTTCCATTAATAAAGCCATATCCATTTCTCACATTTAAATATTTGACAATGCCAAAGACTTAGGTGACAAGAACCTTTTTTTTTGGTGCCTTTAGAAACTGTGGTTAATGAGGACGCAAGGGCAGAAGAATTGCTTGACTACATCTGCACAAGAGTTGCTTGCCTCAATTATAGCTTCATGAATTGCTGTAGCTGAACAAATTCAGTATCTTGTTACCAATCTTCTGACTGAGAATCTTCTTTGTACTTAGACTGGTCAACTCATTTCAATTCAGCAATATGGATTAAGTGTCTACTTTGTGCAAAGCACCCGACTATATCCCGTCCTCCTGGGATGGAGATACAATCTGGGGTAATACTTAAAGCCTTGTCAGCTTTGTAGGAGATGCCTAATTGTGTTCCATTGTTACTGCCTTTGAGAACCATTACCTCCATGCCATGATTAAGCAAAGGAGGAAATTTGCATTTAGTTTATTCTCAATAAGTATTTGTTAATAGATTGTACAGGTCAGTGTATAGAAATCAGCACATTGCCCTATGAAAGATGAAAGGCTGAAAAGCTTAGCTCTTAAGATCCTCATTGTCATAACTGCATTCCAGCAATGTCTATGGTGAGTTGGCCCCCTGGACTAGTTCCTAGATGCCTTTTGATTCATTCAAATTCTCATGTAAGTCTCCACCTCCTCCAGTTAGAAGGAAATAACATGTGGGATTTAGGTGGAATTGTGGACTACCCTAAATTCTAGTTCAAGCTTCAGCTATTCCATAAAACCTCCCCAATTACTTCAGTCAACATTTATATTTCCCTGCTGTGCAATTTTATCTGAAGCTACAGAATTTAGCACTAATATACATTTTAGGGGATTTTCTCTAATTGCTTCACATGTGTGAGTGTTCTTTGTTTATTAAGCAAACATTTGCTATATGTAGAACATTGCAGTAGGTGCTGGGGGATTTGTAAATTTAGATTATATATATGAAAATTCTATTGGACTGTAGATTTCAGAAGATTAGAGGAAATTTATATGCATACATATATGTATATGCATATACATATGTGTATACACATATATGTATATGTGTGTATTACCCCTGACCTCCTGAAATCTACAGTCTAATAGAATTTTCAGTCTCACAACTGGACTCTAAATTCTTTGAAGACAGAAATTATATTCTACATGTAACATGCATGGAACATACCTGAATTTGTCCTCTCTGATGAGTTATTTTTTTTTAATTAAACAAATGCTTTATTAACTTCTGGTTTACATCATTCATTTCCACCAGATTATGAGTTACATTTTCCCCCCATTTTTTCCCTACCCACCACCCCAGAGTAGCAGTCCCACTAGATATCCCCTCATCCAATCTGCTCTCTCCCATATCTTCTCCCATATCCCCTTTGACTTTGCCATTAGGGCAAGGTGAATCTCTGAACCCCAATGCCTGGACATCTTATGAAATATTTAATTTTAAAACTTTGATTTTCAGATCCATTCCCTTCCTCCCTTGTCACCCACTCCCTCTGAGAAGATAAGCAATTCAGTATGTGTTGTACATGTATAGCTATGCAAAACATTACCATAGTAGATATATTGTAGAAGACTGCTTATATTTCCCTCCCACCCGTCTCCCCTCCCACCTGGTCCATTCCCTACTTTGATTCTGTCCCTCTTTGATAGTGGGTACTTCCAACCTCCCCTCCCCCTGGAATGCTCTCCCCTCCATCATCCCCCCTCTCATCCCCCTTTCCCCTACTCAGGAGAGTGAGTGAGGGTAAGATATTCCATTTAGTATGTATGTGATTCTCTCCTTGAGCCAACTTCAATGAGAATATGGTTTTGCTTTTTGCCTTCCTGTTCTTCCCCTCCCCTGCAACTACTTCCCCTTGCCTCTTCTACATGAGATAGCTTACACTACCCTGTCTCTCTCCATCTCCTCTTGCCACTTTCCTCTCTTACCTCTTGATTTCACCCCTTAAGAATCATCCCTTCTGAACACTAATACATTGCTGGTGGAGTTGTGAACTTATCCAACCATTCTGGAGAGCAATCTGGAATTATGCCCAAAGGATTATAAATAATTTCATACCCTTTGACCCAAAAATACCACTTCTAGGGTTATATCCCAAAGAGATCATAGAAGTGGGAGGAAGACCCATATGTACAAAAATATTTTAGCAGCCCTTTTTGTGGTTGCAAAGAATTGGAAACTAAAGGGGTGCCCATCAATTGGGGAATGGCTAAACAAGATGTGGTATATGAATGTAATGGAATATTATTGTGCTGTAAGAAATGAAGAAGTGACGGATTTCATAATTACCTGGAGAGACTTATACAAACTGATGCTGAGCGAGGAGAGTAGAATCAGAAGAAATTTGTATACAATCACAGACATACCATATCTGTGATGACCAACTATGACAGACTGGACTCTTTTCAGAAATGCAGTGATATAAGTTAATCCCGAAAGACTCAAGAAAGTGAGAAATGCACCATCCAGAGATATAACTAGAAAGAATTGAGCCTGAATCCTGATGGAAGCAAACTAAATGATCTTGTTCTTTTCATTGTTTGGTTTTATTTCTTCCTTACCATCTTTCATCCCACCTAGCACAATATGCCTTTGTAATTGGAATAATGTCTAATATGAATGCATTTGCAGATCCTATACTGGACTATATGCTGTTGTGTGGGGAGGGAGGAGGGAAGTAAAGGAAATTTGAAAATCAAGGAACTATGGAATTGAATCTTGTTAACTGAAACTAAACTAATAAATTAATTTAAAAAAAAGGCCAAGCTAAAAAAAAATGATCAGTTCCCTTCTCATGTTTTCAATAATACATGCAAAGACCATTCCTATAAAGATCCTATGGAGATGAGAAAGTAGACTAGTAGTTGCTAACATTATTTTGTTGATAGTTTTCTACAAATTAAAGTATCATCTCTGACATTTTTTAGTCTTTTGGAATCTTCCTATTTTTGAGATATTTTAAAATTGGTTCCAGGGGTTTAAGGTTGCATAACTTTCTGTATTGATTTCTCCCATTTGTCTTTGGTCACATTAAGACATTCTTCCTGACATTATCTCTTTAAATGTTATTTCAATTTTCATTCACAGTATATCATGTATTGACATGGTCGTATTAAAATTTGGTGATTCCACTATTGTAATTGACCAAAATAAAAACCATAGGCATTTCATGTATGAGTTGACCTTTCATTTTCAGCTCTACATGCCTTTAGGCGATTTATATAAATTAAACCTCATTCTAACAACTTTTTACAGTTTTGTTTCCTTCTCAATTGCTTTTGACTATTTTGTAAAGTAATAGTGTTTATTTCTCCATCCTCCTCCTCCATAATGTTTCACAAATGATTTGCTTTAAGCTACTGTTGACCTTGGCTACTATGTCTTTCTTTTTGAGAAGGAAATTGTTTTCTGGTTGATGAAGTTTGTGGACCTTTTGGTCACCAAGAATAAAAAAAAAATACATTGTTAAAAAAAAAAAAGAATCATCCCTTCCTTGGGGCGTCTAGGTGGCACAGTGAGCAGAGTGCCGGCACCCTGGAGCCAGAAGGACCCGAGCTCGGATCCGGCCCCAGACACCCAACACACAAACAAAAACCCAGCCGTGTGACTCCAGACAAGTCACCCAAGCCGACTGCCCTCCAAAAAAAAAAAAAAAGAATCATCCCTTCCCATCAAATTCAACCTGTGCCCTCTATCCATGTATACCTGTGAACATATGCCATGTACCCTTCTTCAATTGTTTTCATAATGAGAAAGGTTTCATCAAACACAGTTATTGTTTTTCCATGTAGGAATGTAAATAGTCCAACTTTGATAAATTCCTTTTGATTTCTTTTCCTTGATTACCTTCTCAAGCATCTCTTGCTTCTTGCATCTGAATGTCAAATTTTCTATTCAACTCTGGTTTTTTCATCAAGAATGCTTGAAAGTCCTCTATTGCACTGAATGACCATATTTTCCCCTGAAACAAAATACTCAGTTTTGCTGGGTAGGTGACCCTTAGCTTCAATCCCAGCTCTTTTGCCCTCTGGAATATCATATTCCATGCCCTTCAATCCCTCAGTGTAGAAGCTGCCAGGTCCTGTGCTATTCTGATTGTGTTTCCACAATATTGAAATTGTTTCTTCCTGGCTGCTTGTAGTATTTTCTCCTTGATCTGGGAGTTCTGGAACCTGGCTATAATATTCTTAGGAGTTTTCTTTTTGGGATCTTTTTCAGGAGGCAATTGGTGGATTCTTTCAACCTCTATTTCCCCCACTGGGTCTAAAACATCAGGGCAATTTTCCTTGAGAATTTCTTGAAGGATGATTTCTAGGTTCTTTCTTCGATCATGGCTTTCAGGTAGTCCAATAATTTTTAAATTTTTAAATTTTTAAATTATCTCTCCTGGATCTATTTTCCAGGTCAATGGTTTTTCCCATGAGATATTTCACATTGCCTTCTATTCTTTCATTTGTTTGGATCTGTTTAATAGTATCTTGATTTCTCACTAGCTTCCATTTGCTCCAGTCTAACTCTGAAGGAATGAATCTCCTCAGTGAGCTTTTGAGATTCTTTTTCCATCTGGCAAATTCGACTTTTTAAGGCATTCTTCTCCTCATTACCTTTCTGAGCCTCTTTTGCCATTTGAGTTAGTCTATTTTTTTAGGTGTTATTTTCCTCAGTCAGGCTGTTGACTGTCATTTCATACTTTTCTTGCATCTTTTTCATTTCTCTTCCCAAATTTTCCCCCACTTCTCTTATCTGCTTCTTAAGGTCCTCTATGGCCTGTAGCCAGCTTGTATTATCATTTGGGGCTTTTGGTGCAGGAGTTCTGACCTCACAGTCCTCCTCCATGCTTTGAGCCTCTTTGCCCCTAAAATAGGAGTCTAATGTTGAACTTTTCTGTTTATTTTGTTTCTTTTGCCTAGGCATGTTGCCACTTAATTACTTGATTTTTGGGCTTGTTGCCACAGTAGGACTCTGCCACCAGACAGGGGAGCTTCCGCCCAAACGTGGGGTCTTCACAACTTCCGCCAGTTGGGTGGCCTCTGTAAAGCCTCCACACACTCTGGCAAATTGGGTACCCACCCCAAACTTCCTCCCCAGACCACAATCCAGATCCAGGCAGTTTAAAGCAAGAGCGATTAACCCCCAGACTGATAGCTGGATCTCCCTGCAGTTCGCAGACCAGGAGCTAGAGCCACTACTGACACTGCAAAATGTCAGCTGCTGTTTCTTCAGCAGCTTTTCACCCCCAGGGGAGGAAGCTGATGTGTTCCCCAAATACTGGTCCCAAAGTCCATAGGGCACTAACCTCTCACTTTGTCCTAGGCATATCTGTGCTGATAATTCTGGAATCACCACAATTGCTGGTGTTCTGGCATCCCTCTAACTGGCTGAAGGCCCAGCCACCCTGGGGCTAAAACCGCGGACTTGGGCTCGGCTCTGAGTGCTGCGCTGTAGGTTCCCAGTGAGCCGTGCTGCCTGCTCTCAGAGCGCTGTGCTGGCTGCTCCCTGCAGGGCTGCTGGGCTGTCCTCAGAAAGAGGTTAGCTTCTCTATGCCGTTCTGTGGGTGCTGTGGCTCCAGAAGTTGTTCAGAGTCCACTTTCACATTGTTTGAAATTCGTGTGGGGCAGAGCACATTGGAAATGCCGTTTCTACTCCCCCATCTTGGCTCTGCCCCCCTCTGATGAGTTATACATAATATGTGCAGATATTCTTTGCCTGGCTCCAAGTCAATATATGGAATTTAGGGAGCCATGCATGACTCTGGAGCTTGTACTGTGAGATGAAGAAGCAACCTCCAGTTTGCCTCTGAGTCATGAGAGCTAATGATTCAGGAGTTTGTAATGGGAAATGACGAAGAGTTCAGTAAAGTTAGAGAAAAGAAATTTAGTGGATATACAAAAGGTATGACCTCTCCCTCCTCCTCCTTTCCCCCATCCCTCTCTCTTTCCTCTCCATTTCCATCTCCCTCCACTCCCCACCTCTCTCTCCCTCCTTTTCCCTTTCTTTCTTCGTCTCTTCTTCTTCCTCTCTCTCCCCCTCTTTTTTCTTCTTCCTTTTAGCTTTGAAGTGTGTGGGTTTCTTAGAAATGAATCTGTAGAGCCATCTGGGGGGAAAGATTACTTTAATAGTAAGACATATGTAATGAACACATGTGGCAAAGAGTTATCTTCTTCCATTGAGTCCTAATGAAGCTCTCTCTAATTTTAGGTCATTGGTGGTTTTCAGGAATTGGTGACTTTTTCACATCCACAGCTTGCACTTCTCTATCACAACAGATCATGAATATCATCCTGATTCCTGAAGCTACCAAAGTCTTGGAGTAAATCTTTTTACATCTCTGTGCAAAAACTTCCTTGGTTACAAACACCTGCCACTCTAATAGACACAGTTACTCCCTCTGGTTGCTGATGGGGCCACTGATTGCTCTGATAGATTTCCTGAATTTACATGGTTACCTGCAAATATCCCCCTCAGAATATTCATTCACCTTCGATCAAGGAAAAATGAACAGAAATGGAAACAGAAGAGCCATATACTTGTAGACAGGAGGGAGACAGTACCAAAAGTTTATAACAGTTCTTACCTCACTCAGGGAGGGTGAGAGTGGATTGAAAAATAGGAAATTCTTCCCTTTTTAATGAAAATTCAGTTCTGAGTTAGCGCCTTCTGATTTCTTCCAAGTCCTCATCACATAGTACCAGATTCTCAGACAGTCATGTATTCACCAAAGTTTCTCTCTCTCTCTCTCTCTCTCTCTCTCTCTCTCTCTCTTTTTAAATTGGAAACAGGCAAAGAATATTTGTGTGTTTTAAGGACTCCATCTCCCCTCACTGAAAAATAAATGTTTATTCATTGGTTGTTGCCCTCAATTAGATTAAGTAAGAAAGAGTAAGCCACTTGTGAATAATAAAAGCACATCCGAGTTGAGGTCTTTAGCTCTGTCAATGTCTTGCCTGATTCAGTTGGGTTCTTCATATTGGTCTGTTCACCCCACTTGGAGCTGTTGTCATGCCTCCTTCGAAGTCAGGGAACCACCACAGGTTTCCCCTCAAAAACTCATGCTATATAGCTATGTATGAGAGGAGGAGTAATGTCTTTGGGTAAATTCACATTGGTCTTATCGTTGTGGGTTGATGAAAATCTTATCAATGCCCCATAGGTGAAAAACCCTTTAATCTCAAGCAAAGTAGCTATAGTAAAATGTGTACTATAGTATTCTCAGAGGAAATATGATCTTCAAGTTAAGTTTCCAATTCCATTTTATTTTTATAGAAAATCATCAAGGAACTTAATTTTAAAACTTTTAAAAAAGGATTTTGGGGATTGGAAATAGTAGCCTGGCAACCTTTTACCGAATTTTCATCATTAGGATGCAGTTGGGGGTTCCTTTGGAATTCTTACAAGAGCATGGATCCCATTCACAGGATCAGGAATTAGATCTGAGAAGTAGACTGTTGAATCCAGCTATTTTCATCAGGAATAATTCAATATTATTTTTTAAAAAAAGAACAAGCCACTGGCCAATATTTCTTTTCCTTTCCATCCTCCTCTTCCTGACTCAGCTATATTTCTACTGAGGAGAAATTTGAACTTGATTAACTGGCAATGCCAAGTCTATGCTGTCTTTTCAAGCAGTAAATTGCACAGCTGTAAAACTAAAAGAGGTCTGCCTTCCTCTCCAGCTTGCTTGAGCCAGGAGGCAGAGAAGAAAGAAAGTACAGCACACTCACTGGGTCATAATACCTCATAAATCAAATAGTTCGTTCCCTTAATCAAATGACCATGCCAGGTTTTCCTCTCCAGCTAAGTTTATGAGTGTGTTCTCTACATGAGATACATGCCATGATGGATTAATTGGCATCGAAAACAAAGAGGCCAAGAGCACTTAGGAAGCAAAATATAGGGAGACTTCTGACCCCAGTCAAGGTCTGTGCTATGACATGCTAGTTATTTTTATTCTCATTTGGGGAGAGCTCAGGTCACTAATGGCTCTTCAGTGTCCTAATGAAAATCAGAAGAGAGGGGCTCCTATGTTTTGAAAACTCTCCCTCATCTGAATTTCTTCTTCTGGCCATCAGAATTCAGTATGCTGCTTACTAGTGACCAGATTCTCATCTAGACTGCCTATGACAGCTGCCATAGCAGAAACAATGGGGAAGCTTAAGCACTGATATAACAGGAAAAGTTGGAGGTGCAGAGGTTTAATTTAGATTTAAACAAGGCTCAGAGATACCACAGCCTTGGAGTCCTCCCTGGAATCAACTACTAGGACCTGATTTGGGTTGGAATAAGACAATAGTGTCCATTAGCCACAAGCTGTCTACTGACAATTTTCAAATAATTTATTAGAAGGAGTTGATTTTCTCCAGGTAACCCTTGCTTATTGGAAGCTATATTGTTGTTGTTATTGTTTAGTCATATGTGACTTTGTGACCCCATTTGGGGTTTTCTTGGCAAAGACACTGGAGTGTTTTGCCATTTTCTTCTCCAGCTCATTTTACAGATGAGGAGCTAAGGCAAACAGGATTAAGTGACTTGCCCAGGGTCACAGAGCTATTAAGTGTCTGAAGACAGATTTGAACTTATAAAGATGAGTCTTCCTGACTCCTGACCCTGCATTCTATCCACTGCACCACCTAGCTGCCCAGAAGTCATATTACAGTCCCTTAAAGACCCCCTCAAGTCACACTATAGAGAAATTCCCTTAGAGCAAGGTTACCAACCTTTTCCTGCATATTACTGACCACTTCTCAGAATACTTATAAATGAAAAAAAAAATCCATTGACTTACCAAAGAAGCCAATTATATTGAATACTATTATCAAATTACTTTTTAAAAATAAATTCACAATAAATAAATAAATTCACAGACCCTAGCTTAAAAACTCCTGTCTTGCTTTCATCTAGGGTCCTTAAAGGTTAACCTCAGTTCTCAAGAAGCCAATCTTGAAATATCCTTTGCCTTCAGACACAAAAGGATCATGACTGAACACAACCTCCATTCAATGGCAACAAATGTTTCATAGAGTAGTTAATTTAATTAGATCTGCACTTTATTTATCTTGCAAAAGTACCTGTTAAGATCCCCTTGTAAGCAAAAAAGATTAGTCCAAGTTTCAGCTTCTATGCTTTATTCTAAAATAAGTGATTTTCATCATGTTGAATCTTCATTTGCAGAAAATAACTTTTTCAAAAGCTTCTTGAAGTGGTTCATAAACTTGTTGGTACCATGGTTATAAACCTTATTGAAGATATATTACTATTCTTGATGATCAAGTCTTGCTAGAATATTTAAGTTGCTTTACTTTCAAAGTACTGGGTTTGGTGTTGTTTTTTTTTTTTTTAGTATTTGAAAGTATAAATTAAACCTATATTTTGTAATTAAAAAATAATCCTGTATTTGAGGAATAAAAAATTGAGCTATATAACAATAGAGTTGCTTCTATGAGAAAGATGTGTGTGGTTTAGTGGAAAAGAGCAAAGGGTTGGCTTGAACTCAAGGAACTGGACTAGTCCTCATTCAGCTATTAATTTGGTGATCGCAGGTAAGTCACTTAACGTCCAAGGGCTTCAGTTTCTCAATGATGAAGGTGACAAAATGATTTTTGCTCTATAATTTAAGGTTGTTGTTGGATTAGAAGAAAGATGTGATGATTCGCTGAAAAATGAACACCATCAAATTGCTAGATAGATGTTAGAATAAAAATGAATTTCTCTTTCTCTACATTATATTGCCATAAATAAATCACAGTTGGCTCAGAAATTATGGAACTACTGAAAACTACCTATTTTTTGTTCAAAATATTTGAAGAATTCTTTTTAATTTTCACTACTTTCATAATTTTAAAGATTTCACTGTGTATAAGCTTTACAATCCCATTCTGAGGTAAACTAGGTATAATAATCCATAAAGAATACATATTAAGAATCTGATTTATTTTGATATAAAAAGTGTCATAGATAGTTATTAACTGTATATATACATATGTGTATATGTATGTATATATATATACATATATGTGTATATATATATATATACACACACACATACACATATACCTTTGTTGTTGAGTCATTTCAGTCATGTCTGACTCTTTGTGACTCCATTTTCGGTTTTTCTTGGCAAAGATACTAGAGTGGTTTGCCATTTCCTTCTTCTGCTCAATTTACAGATAAAGAACTGAAGCAAATAGTGTGAAGGGACTTGCCCAGGGTCACAGAGTGAGTAAGCGACTGAAGCCAAATTTTGTTTGCCTCAGTTTCTTTATTTGTGAAATGGACTGAGGAAAGAAATGGTTAACTACTCCAGTATCTTTGCCAAGAAAACCCCAAATAGCTTCACAAAGACTCCAACACAACTGAAAATAACTGAACAACAACAATAACAAAAATATGTGTCTATACATTTGCATGGTTGCTTTAATTAGACATTGTTATATATTATGAATCATCGGAAGTAAGAACTCTGGCTAATAGATTTTTGACTTCAAGATGATTATTTCATGATCAGTCAGATAATAATCATATTTAAATTTTCATTATCAATAACTCCTTTAAATAGGTCAACATGGAGTTGTTTTAATTTCAGGCAATAACCATTTCTCATTTTTATTCTTTTTTTTCTAGATTTATAATAATTTTTATCTTTGTTTTTAACAGGTTGGCAGTTAGGTGGCTATATATAGACAGCTGATTCAGTAATAATTCAACTTAAATAACAAGGTGTTTTCTACATATCAAAATATGATTAATTTGGGTTTTTATGCTTCTCATGTTCATAATGTCCTATTTTCTTTTTTGAATAATATTTTATTCTTAAAAACAATTTTTAACATTCCTTTTAAAAAATTTTGAGTTCCAAATTCTCTCCCTCCTAACTCTTCCCCTCTCTGAGATGATAAGAAATTTGATATAGTTTATATGCAATCATTCAAAGCATATTTACATATTACTAACTCTTTTCTTGAAAAAAAAAAGTATGAATGAGTATAGACATGAAGTTTCTGTGTTGTTGGAGGCACAGCCCTAAGGCCAGCATCCTGGTTCAACATTAAAACAAAATAAGGTGACCTTTCCCTAACAACAAAAACATGCAACAAGGAAACACTGGCACTTGACTTTTCTAAATCTGGCTCTGTCTCCATCTGGAAATGCTTCTGTAAGTAAGTCATCAGGGTTTCATGACTTGAGAGGTATCAGACCACCAAGTGTGATAGACCCAGAATACATATGGCTGCATCATCAGTCACCCAGTTCATCAGGATTGTACCTGAGGAGCTGGGACTAAAAGAAAAAGGTACAACAGGAAAATGGTGGTTTTATCATATATATAATCTCTCTATCTTTGGCATATCTTATTCTTTATTCCTAATTGTATTTTCCTATATATTTCTCAACATCTTCATAAACTGGACTTTTGCATTAAAGCCACCAAGTATCAAACGATTTGACCTAATTAGGAACATCTTCTCGTGTTCCGTATAGAATTTCTCTTCATTTTTCTCTTTATTCGCTACCATAGATGATGATGCATTAACTGCAATTACTTTCATGATGGTCTTTTTGTAAAGTCATTAGTACTGCAACACGAGATGAACAAATGTCCCATGAAATGATGTCTTCTTTTGTCTTTGGGCTCGTGATAAAAGCAATTTTGCCAACTTTATGTGACTCACCAAAGAGAGTTTGGGAACCATCCTTCCACTTAGCTACAACTTGCTTCTGGAAAAGAATGAAAATGTAAAAATTGGCTTGCTATAGATTTTCCCAGTAATTTGTCCACTGGTTGCTCATTGAATAAGAATCTTACACAAAGAGGACCAACAGCTAAATTAAAGTTTATAGATGATCTAAAAGCTATGATTCTTAGCACCATCTTTCCCCTTTTCCAGCATTCTGCTACTGTCATTCAGAAGGGGAAGGTGGCTGCATAAGACCGCAGGCCATTTTGTATTTTTCCTTGTTTCATGTCTGGCACAGTAGCTAACCAGTCACTGCTAGACTGAAGATACAGCAGCTGGAAACCTTTTCTTTCTTCTCCTGTAATTGCCATTAAGTTTTGGGCTAGGTTCAGGGGTCCTGGGGTTGTCTATCTTCACAATTAGGAAAATAGGTTCCCCAGGGTTTTAGGTTGACCCCACCCCCCTCCACCTCAGTTTCCTGAGCCACAATTCCATTTTTGGCTATGGTCACAAGTATTCTCTGTAGAAAATGAAGGGGATGGGGAAGAGAAGTATAAAAAGCTACCCACCGTACAAACATTAATCATGTATGGAACAAATAGTTTTATTCCCACATAGAGAAGAAAATAATAAGCAATAAAGAATTGTAGAATTATTACGACCAATTGAGAAACTAATTTACACGACCTGTTGGGTCATTTGCAAACAGTTTCTTTGATAGAGTTTCTCATTAGCCATTTTAAAATTTCTCTTCTACTGAATTTAGCCCAAGTACACTTTTTCCCCTTATGGTCTCTCTCTGCAGGAGGTTCACTCTAGACTGCTCTAGTAACTGCTGCTCTCCTACTTGGCTGCCTGGGGAAGGGAAAATGCCAGCTGTTTTTCAATATTGTAGAAGGCCCTGTACCAAGTGAAAGAAGACACAAATGTGAAGCAGGCCTTTCTCAGACATAGGCATATGTAAGAGGCCATGAGCTCCTGGCTTGTGGGAAGCTCATTTCCCCACCCAACCCTCTGGAGATCAAACAGCCATCCTTACCTTTCAAAACCAGCAGAAAGAGCAGCTTGAGGGTGCAGGGACTGCTCCTTTAGTGTGCCCATAGATAGCTGGCTCAGCAGTCAATTAAAAGATTTATTAAATTTTATTTATTAAATTAAATTTTATTAATATACAATTAATATATAACAATATATAACTAATATATTATAATAATAGATAAAATTTATTAAATTAAAAATTGCCTCATCATACCGTATGGACCCTCAGTCATCAGAACACCCTCAGTCCTTCCCAAAACAGGTCTACCCTAAGCCTCAGTGCATTGGATTTGAATACCTATTGAGCATGTTTCAAGGGCAGGGCTGGAAGAGAGGAAGAAGATGCTCTGCACGGATGGCCATGGCCAAAGATATCATTAATTCATCATCACTCTACATGATGTGTCTCTGCATACTTAGCTAAGCTAATAGCAGAATCAGTCTGTTGCTAGACCATAAGAAAAGCCTTCCCAGCATGATAGAACCTATTATAATTATATAGCATTTTATATCAAACATGCACTTTATATTGGTTATTTCATTTGATCCTTCATTCAATTCAACAAATTCCTGTTAGGCCCCTACCACATTCAAGGTGTTAGGAATACAAAATTAGATATGAAATAGGATTTGTTCTTTAGGAGTTTATAGTCTAATGGAGAGAATGTACACACATATAATTAAGGTACAACAGAGAAATCAACACAAAGGGCTATGAGAAATTTTTTAATCATTCAGGTCTGCAATCTAGGAGTGATAACAGAATCTTTATCTCACTCTCCCACATCCACATACCCACTTAGTTGCCGTATCTTATCAATTCTACCTTTGCAACATCTCTCATATCTGTCCCGTTTTCTTCATTCATATACCCTCCTCTCCAGTTTGGATTCTGATTGCCCATTACCTGGATTATACCAACAGCTTCCTCAATGGTCTCCCTATTTGAAGTTTCTCAGTTGTCTGCTACAATCCATTCTCCACACAAACATCAAAATAATATTTCTAAAGCAAAGTCAACTTATGTTATTCTACTTCTCAAAAAATTCCAGTGGGTCACCTCTAGAGTAAAATAAAGGTGGCAGGAGATAAAAAGTAGTGCAATTTGGTCATAAAATCAAGAGGACTAGAATCTTCTCTCTCTCTCTCTCTCTCTCTCTCTCTCTCTCTCTCTCTGGCTGGCTGGCTATCTGTCTGTCTGTCTGTCAGTGTATCTTATTCTCTGGTGCTCACAGCTCTTCACAGTGTGTGTGCAATCTACATCCTGATGACCTGTCTCTATCCCTATAACCTGAATTGGTTGATGGTAAAGGTTGATCATACCCTGTAAAACAACTACAATCCTGCATTCATAAACTTGAATTTGTAGAAGGCCCGTGTATATACTCTGTATATATACATAGTGTACTATATATACTCTATAGGTTGTCCCCCATCTGAAAAATATCCATTCCTTGTGTTGTGGTTGGGCTAAATCCTCTCCTCCTATTTCAACTGGTTGTTGGGTCACAGTCCACAGAAACCTCTTCATTTGTAGTGCCCGTTTCTAAGCTGTTGTCTTTGAACAACTGGCACAATCTTTGGCTTAGTGTATGTGGAGATAAGTATTCATTAGTTTCTACGTGCTCATCAAAGAGTCCAACCAACTCACCTATAGGGTTGCAGTGAAAAGGGCACCCCCCTAGTCTCTGCGCCAAGTTGCTCCATAATTGTACAACTAAGTGTAGAGCAGCATTCCATCAATCTGCTAACTTGAGGGTTCCATGGACAGAAAGATTTCTCAGCAAATGTTTTTCTCCTTGTTGGAGGTTTTAACAATGAATTTGGGCATCATACTGACATTCATTTCTGTCACTAGGAGAATTTTCTCAAAATGACCCAAAAGCAAAAAAGGACCTGACTAGAAGATCTCTTTACCTCTTCTGTCAAACTTACAACAGATCCACTCTGGCCAATTGGTGCTTCAGGCATCAAATCTACTTCTTTAGATCCCTTAGAGTCCTCCAAGTTCATAGCCAAAGCTAAATGTTCAATGTTTCCCTTAAATATACTCCTGCCTTATTTAAAACTGTCACAATATATCTTTAGAAATAAAATGTATGGCATGATCAGTTGTTTCAGCCTTATACTCCCTAAAGACATCCTCTCTGTTCCTTTTCTGCCTGTCTTTCTGCCATTTCCTTCCTGGCGGTTGTTTTAAGGCAGCACTATTTATGACCTATTGCTATACCCTCTCTTCTTCCAGTTCTCTTTGTTGGTGGAAATTTTGCTTTTTGAAAAGTTAAAACAAATAAATAAGGGACATGTGCAACTAAGAAACTAACTGGATTGATAAACTCAATCTTCTTGTCTTCCTCTGCCATGACAATCCGGCAGTAGCCACTGCAGAAATCCAATATTGAAACTCTTGATGGCCCAACATCTAATGTATCTTGAATTCTTGGCACAGTGTACCAGTCCACTTTGATTCTTTCATTCAAATTGTGCTAGTCTATCCATATCTTTCTATTCTTCTTTGGTCCCATCACTAGAAGTAATGTACATAGGCTCTCCAACTCTATAATGATGCTATTGATGAGCCTGTTATTGAGATAGTTCTTGAGGTCTCTCTATCACAAAGAAGTCTCCCCAGATTATTTCCGCTCTTTCCATTCTTCTGGTCTTGGTGGGTCATCAAAGTCAAATTTCTCAGGATTCACTTCTGAGGTTGTGATATTCATAATCATCATTTTCATTTATTCTCCTCTAGACCTCTGCACAGATTATATGGGCCATCAAAGTTGTTTGCAGTATCCCATCAGTTTCTTGAATAGACTGGAAATGGTTCTAATCAGCACTGATAATCCATTGATAGTTGATAAATCTGGACATTTCATAGCCTAAGTGTATACTGTCTTGTTCACACTACTAAATTTCTTGGGGAATTTTAAGTTCACCTTAATGCATTCCAGATAATAGTAGCTTTTGCTACTCAGTCCTCCAAGTCTACACTCTTCAAAAAGATGTAAATGTGTTCTCTAAATGTCTTTTAAAAAATGACTAGAATTTGAGGGTCACTCATACTATACTGTATGAAACAACATTTCAGTATATATTATCAATCTTTACTTCATCTCTGTGTCGGGTCCTTTGAGCCCATGTGGAATAGGCCCAGGTATAGGTGGTGACAAGGTCCTATCCACTACTTTGTAGGTACAGGGTGACCTCCTTCCTTGGCCCCCATCTTCTTTAGCTGATACTGTTGCCTGACTGCACCACCCAAACTATGTTCTCTTCATAATTTAACCTATTTATGACCATCTTTTCCATAGCTAAAGCTAGCTATGTTGTTCTGACGGTCTTCTGATGTTGATATTTGTGTATCAAGATCTTATGTCCTCCATTCTCTTTGTCCGTTAGTTACCTGTCTAAGTGGAATGGTTTTGAACATGGTACTCTCCTTCCAAAGGTCTCTTTTTTTTTTTTTAAAGCAATTGGGGTTAAGTAACTTGCTCAAGGTTACACGGCTAGTCATTTTTTTGATTTATGCGTGGGTGCTCATTTTCTGAGGCCGGATCTGATCTCGGGTCATCCAAACTCCGAGGCCGGTGCTCTTACTCACTGCGCCACCTCCCCTTTAGGGCAATTGGGGTTAAGTAACTTGCCCAAGGTTACACGGCTAGGTTTTTGTTTGTGCGGATTAGGTGTCGGAGGCCGGCTCCGAACCAAAGGTCTCTTATAGGCTCCTGTTTTAGACCTTGTACCTCTAGTTTGAGTCCCTTTCCTTTTTCCTTAGTCTATGCCTTGTTGGATTTTCCTGAGTCATTTGTATAAGTGGCTTCCCAGTGTGAATCTTTCTGATTTGAGATTTTTTCTATTTCATGTGCAAGACCTAAAAATTCTTCACAACATGATAGATTCTTCATAAAGTCTCAACTCTCCAGTCACGTTCTGACTAGTTTGTTGTGTATCAAATCCCTGTGCACGAATCAAATATGTTTAAGCCAAATTTTTCTGATGACAAACTGGCTTCATTCTCTTCTTCATAAGTTATTATACCCATTTCTATCATTCTCTGTAACCTGAAGTTAATATTGATTAAAAGGTTAGTCTGCCTTTCTATTCTGTGCTGAAATTTAGATTCAATGAATAGCCATTTGTGCAGCCTGGGGTTTCACTATGCCAAAAATGTTTCTCAAGACTTTGTAAACAAGTTAGACTTTGAGAGTGACCAGGTGTAAAGCCAAGTACGAGCAGCTTTCCAGAGGACTGCTGCTGTGAACAGCTTCAAGGTTCTGATTACACAGTATAGTGAACTCTCTACTTATATAGTAACAAATTAAGACAAAACATTCACAGAAATCAAAGTACAACACTCACAATTTTGTGGCATAACAACTTATCACTAAAATGGTGTAATGATATTGGAATTTAAAGATCCCCTTGTATTGGCTTGGTTTTCAGGTTGAGTGTTAAGACCCAGAGCTTGTGAATCCCACTTGTGGCTTGGACTTGTTGATGTGAAGAGAGGGAGCTGAATTGGGAGGAGCTGGTGCCATGGATTTAGAGAGAGGCCCAAGCAGAGAGAAGCCAGAAGAACTTTTGGGAGCAGCATCATGAAGGAAGAGAGAGAGAGAGAGAGAGAGAGAGAGAGAGAGAGAGAGAGAGAGAGAAAGAGAGAGAGAGAGAGAGACAGACAGAGAGAGAGACAGACAGAGAGAGAGACAGACAGAGAGACAGAGAGAGAGAGAGAGACAGAGAGACAGAAAGAGAGAGAGAGAGAGGGAGAGGGAGAAAATTGCCAGGGGGCAGAGTTGCTGAGAGAGAGAGAGAACTGCCAGCCAAAGTCATCCAGACTGATGAGGGCCAGTTGGAGCTGCCCTGGACTTTTGAGAATTGCCACCCAGAGCTTCTGAGAACTTAGGAGGCATGACTGTGGCACTGGTATTTTTTCTGTATGTTTTGATATTATTCTGCTAAATTCATCACTGGTAAAGGACAGTCCTGTTGTTGCAGAGATCCTGGAAACTTACTGTTGGTTCAGAAGCCCTGAAGGAAGATTTTCTTGTTGCATATTTACAGAAATCCTGGAGGATGGCTCTTGCTGATGTTTTCAGGGGTCCTGAGACTGTTCTGCAGGCAAAGAGTGAATTGATGAGGATGCTGGCAATGTATATTGTGGCTTTGTTAAGCTTTGTCTTCCCAGGAACAGAGATTGTTGAGAACTTGTCTTGGGTCAAGATGAAGAAAAGACTTCTCCTTGGGTATATTGAATGCTGTGATGATATCAAACTTTGTTGTGGCTTAGGGGTAGTTGGCCTTTGTGCTCTCCATTGCCTTTTTGAGAAAGTGCGTGGTGGTGATGGATGGTATTGTAATTCAGGTATAATCCTGGGGTAGAAAACTTTTGCCTTTTGTACTTTGTGAATGTACAAAGGCAGACAGCTCTCAGTTCCTTGTCCAGCTCCTTGTGCAGTTCCTATTCCATACTGAAGCTCACAATGTCTAGTCCACCTCAAGTCCTTCACAGTTTCTGTTCCTGGGAAGAAGAAGCTTAACAAAGCCACAATAACATTCATTGACATTACTGGCACCATCATCAATTCACTTTCTGCCTGTGAGATCAACATAGACCCAACAACAAG
The DNA here is from genome assembly GCA_011680675.1 of Gymnobelideus leadbeateri. Classification (NCBI taxonomy): domain Eukaryota; kingdom Metazoa; phylum Chordata; class Mammalia; order Diprotodontia; family Petauridae; genus Gymnobelideus; species Gymnobelideus leadbeateri. Next base: position 192,681 of record WOXC01007731.1, on the reverse strand, counting down.
GTCTGAGAAATTAACACAAATCATCAATATAGTCCCAGGACATCTGAAAACATCAGTAAGACCCTCCTCCAGAATTTCTGCAAACATACAACAAGAAAATCCTTTTTCAGGGCTTCTGAACCAACAGTAAGGTGCCAGGGCTTCTGCAACAATGGCAACATCCTCTATTAGCAGATGAATCTGACAAAGCAACATCAAAACAGACAGACCAAAGTACTGGCACTACAGTCATGCTTCCTCCCAGTTCTCTTCTCTTCTCATTTCTTCTCAATTCTCTTCTCAGTTCTCAGAAGTTCTCAGGATCCCTACAGTTCTCTCTCTCTCTCTCTCTCTCTCTCTCTCTCTCTCTCTCTCTCTCTCTCTCTCTCTCTCTCTCTCTCTCAGCAATTCTCATTCCCAGCAGTTCTGGCTAGCTCTGAGAAGTTCTCAGCAGTTTTGACTGGCTCTCAGAAGCTCTCGATTCAGTTCTCAGAAGAAGGTCTGGCTCTCTAGCTTGGGCTTTTCCTTATATATGGTATTATCTCTTCCCTGTTCCACCCCTTCCTGTTACATCAGCAAGTTCATCCCACTGTGAGATTCACAAGTTCTGGATATTAATACTTGACACAATCATGAACTTGAAACAAGGTGCTAAGTGCCTATTAGAGGGTTACAAGCCAACTTCCAAGTATTATTACCTATGTGATTTTTTTCAGGAGAATTTCAATAAACAAAATAATCACATCACATATCTTGATGAAGCCTCCTGACCTCATTCCACTATATATCATTCCACATTTCCCCAATTCTTTTATTATATTATTTAATGTTTTCATAATAAGCTCAGATTCATACCTAGTGGATCTAACCATGTCACTCAACTGTTCAATAAACACCAATGGGTCCCTATTACTTTTAGGATCAAAAGTTTTTTCACTTTTAAAGTTCTTCAAAACCTGTTCACAACCAATTTTTCCAGACACATTGGATATCACTTTGCCCATTGCATGCTGCCCTCATGACAAACTTCTCTTCTCCCTATTCTTTACTTAAAAAAAACCCTATCTCCTATCTCTACACCTTTGAACTGGTCATCCCTCATACCTGGAATAAGCTTCTTCATCACCTCTGATTCAGAGAATCTCTTCCTTCAAGACTCAGCACCATCTTCTAAATGAAGTCTTTCCTTTCCCCCCCTCAATTGCTGGTATTCTCTCTCTTAAGCTACCATGTATCAATAATTTTATATTTATTCAATCCGCACTTATTGATATACTTGTTCTCACCTCCATTAAAATTCCAAGACTTATGATTAGAGTTTATTTCCCAATTTTATTTATATTCTCAGTACCTAGTACAATTTATGTCACATAATAAGTATTTAATAAATGCTTGATTTGTTAATATAATTGCTCATATTCGTAATTTTAATTCAGAATATCAATATTCTCCTGACCACAAAATAAAGATGAATTAGTCATGTATTTTACACACTGATGTAACAAATCAGTGCTCCAAGCAAATAGTACATAACAAAAACAGGTAAGTGATGAGTGGATATATAAGATAGAACGTTTAAAAAATATTTACCTTGTGCTAGGCACAATGGTGTTAAATTCCAGGGACATAAACACAAGCAAGCAAAACTTGCCCTCAAGGACCTTATAATCAGATACATTAAGGGAAACTGGAAAGCAGGAGGAGAACTTACTATGGAGGAGCGAGGAGTAGAGTAGGCAAATTGGAGGACTGGGTCCTGAAAAGATAAAGGGGAAAAATAATTTCTCTATCAAAGCCCAAAAACCTAAAGGTATAATCCAAGGAAGAGACAGAGGTGATGGTCTGAGTAGGGATGACAGTAACAGCATTTAAGTTCCTAGGATTTTTACAAAGACCCTCTTCATCTCTGGCCTCCTGCCAAAGTGTCCACTGTTTTCCCCAACTTGTTATACATATTTCACTCCCTTTCTTGAGAATCTGAGAACTCTAGCTTCTCATTGGAAACCTTATTTTGTTTGTTTGCTTTAAATTTGTCCTTGATCCTTTCTCCATTTCCTGCTTGCTTTGAAGTAATTTTTCCAGATGCTTGTATGGCTGAAACTATCAGGAGGTGATATGGTCCAAGATTGACACCCAGTATTCTTCTTTGGAGACTCTATGCCAATCCCTCCAGCCTGCAGTATAAACCACTACCTTCTCTCTTGAATGCACAGGTTTTTCTAAGACTTCCTTCCAACTCAAAACCCTTATAGTTTATTATTTCCCTTGCTCCAAGATTTGGAAGGATAGTGATAATAGATACCCCTGTGCTAATACACAATGATTATATTTTCTCCTGCTCATTACATCACTTTTCTGGACTTCAAGTGGCTGTTGTAGGTCACATTCATCCAATGGTTGAGTAGTTTCCTAGAGTTCAGTTTTTATAATTAAAAAAAATCCACTTAAATTTAATGCAATTAATATTTATTATTACTGTGGCTTCAAGTGTGGTATATTTGTGTAAGAGTCTCTTATTGGTAGATAGAATGGTTGTCCTGACTGTGTAAGAAGTGGAATTGGTGAGAATTTGGGAAAGGAGAGATATTTTCTTTTGGATTCTGTCTCTAAAAGAAGGCACACATGGTTCCTAGCTCCCCTCAGAAAGTGGCCCTCAGAGGGAGAGAAAGTCTTGGGAAGAAGACACACAGAAGAGTCAGCCCCTCAACATATCCCTGATTTCTAGTTTACCAGACTAGAGATGTTGAGAAATTTCCTCATCAGTGATATAGGAAACTCTCCCTCTTAGGGATTTTCCACTGGGAAAGTTCTTTGTGTACTGTCAGATATATTCTAGTCTATATAACTGCTATTATTTCTGTTTACAATCAGCGTGGGTAAATGAGGTTTTTGTTTTTGTTTTTCATTTTTCACTATCTATTATATGTAATGTTCTTTGTGTAACCCGTATTTGATGGGAAAGGAATCAAATCTTCAAATACAGGTTGAGGACACTCTTTCTCCAATAAGGGATCATGACCAAGAAAACAATTTTAACACAAAAATAATTTTCTCTGGACTAGAAATATTTAAGAGGGCAGATAGATAAAAAATTTTAATCTGGTATCTCCTTTCTGAGAGCCAAGTGTCTTGCCTTCCATGACCTCATCAGGCTTATGCCCCTAAATCTCCTGGTTTCCTCCATGAAAGAATTAAAATCTCTCGGTGAATGTCAAATAATATTTCAGAGATTATTATTTATGCCTTCCTGCAAGCCACATTTAGACAGACATATGTATGTACGCATATATGTAGACACACACAATATTTATATATATATATATTGTGTGTGTGTCTACATATATACGCATACATATGTACATATATATAAAACCTACATGGCCAACACACATACCTCCATATAGATATACTGAAATTCTTGCTTTCCACAAACCTGTAATCTAGTAGGGACATAAGAAATATGCACACATCGTCATCATCATCATCATCATCATCATCCATGTTAGAATATAATTAGTGGCCACTCAGATTATTTTATATATTATATTATTTCAACACTATGAGTATGCCTTCAACTAGCACAAATTATACCTCATCTGTGCTTTTTTATCCTATGAGATTCTTGTTCATGTCCTTCCATAAATCCTCTTGTGAATTCCTCTGGGAGCTTTTACTTCTCCATGTAAGCCTGCAGGAGATTGCATTTTTTCTTAATTGGGGGAGATGGAAGGCTGGAAATGATTCTGTTGCCTATTTATTTTCCTGTGAGTTACCTAGCTCTTTAGTCTTAATTAAATGCTTTGTCATTTGATTTGTGGTTCCTGCATAGTCTAGGATAAGAGCATATACATTGGAGTGGGAATTTCAGTCATATTTGCATAATAATACTATTCAAAGAACCCACACTGAAATCTGGAGTTTATGAGGCATATCTGGGTTGAATTTGGTAGGAACTAGGGATGGAGTAAAAGACAATGAAGATTTTTGAAAAAGCGAGTGACATAATCAGAACAAGGCATTAAGATGAAAAACAAAGCAAAATAAAAAAAGATACCTTAAACATTGATTTAAAAAAATTCAAACAATTCTGCAAATACTTCCCCCATCAGCAATCAGGCAGGGTCATGGTACTATGAAAATTTTGGGACATGCATTAACTCTTTCAAACCCTTAGTACACATTAATTCTACTATAAAATCAATTAGTTCATAAAGGCAAATGACCCTGAAGCAAAGAATACTGCAACCACTTATGTCCTCCTCTTTCTCCAGTCTTCCCTCCTCATTTTGATCTGGTAAAAGTGAACCTCAAAGGCAGACTTAAGGAGTAAGAGATGTCACCAGAAGGCAAATGTGAAGTCTGAGTGTGGAGAGGAAAGGGAAGAGACAGTCCTTCCTGCCTTGCTGGACCATGTATATATGTATGTATTTGAACCTCGTATCTTTTTTCATTTTAAATTGCCATCTCATGGTACTGACTCAGTCTCCCCCATCCATTGCTTATTTGTGTCACTTGGCATCAGAACCTTCATCAGACATAAAGCTAGAAGCAATTTCCAAAGATGAGGTGATGACAAGGTCATAAAGATGACCATATAGGCTGTCTCCAACTCCAAGAACAGTTCTGCTCTGGAATAACTTAAATGTTTGATGGGTTTGGTTGATTATGCTCTAATAATAAAATAGGAATAATGTTATGCTCTAATAATAAAAATAGGAAATACTGCTAGCAGATTATATCTTCTGCATATGACTTACAAAAGAATAAATATGTTATAAGTACATGCTCTCATGTAATCCTGGTATACCTATGGAAATTAATCTTTAAATATTTTTAAATCTATGTGCAAGGAATCCCCAAGAACAAAGTTAGATAAGTGCAATTAGTTTCCTCCATTTAAAAATCTATGCCTTTTTCCTCCTGAAAGGTAAAGCTTTAACTGGCTTTCCAGTCTTTCACAGACCCAATGACCCAATGACTTGAGTTGGGCCTTTTCCAGAGAAATGCAATAGAGAGAACAGTATGTTCACTTGGAAGATTAACAGCTCTGTTTATGTGGCATTTCTGGGAGAAGGGAAATGTGTATTCTCTTTGCCATATCATTGTAAATAACACACAAGCTCTATAATGTCACAGAAGACAAACAGGCATGAGCAACAAGAATGGAAAAGTCCAACACAGTTGTTGTTACATAATCCAGAAAAGGCGCTTCTTCATATTGGGATATCAGGATGTAGCCAGGAATGCTGATGGAATTTTGTAATATCCCTTGGGAGGTTTTATATAGCACCTCAATCAACAGGATGAAGAGTCTTTTTATTAGAACCAGCATCTGTGTTAATTGAGTCCTGAGATGTTTGGCTACCCTGACTGATCCATATCACCCGTGTTTACTGTGTGTTTACTTGAGTTTGGGCTGGACTACATCCATAGGCCAGGAGGTCTACAGCATATCCCATTTGTTGAGATTGTTCTGGGGAACACAGTTATACTCTTCAGTTGGTGGATCAGAGGGTTGAGAGTATCCTAGCATGTATCCTTTTGCTGAACTGAAGTTTTCTTTTTTTTCTTTCCTTTTTTTTTTGTGTTGCCTCAAGAGAATTATTCCTCCCTATTTCCTCCCAGTAGAAAATAATCTCCCTTGAGCTGTTTTCCACTGTTCTGGTTGTCGGAAGCATGGAGTTAGTTCACAGTCCAGTGCTAACCAGTATTTATTTATTTCAAGAAAGACAAAAAATGCTCTCTTACTCACTAATCATTCTAAAAGTCTTGTATGCTATGCACCCTCATAATCAATCAATAAGCATTTATTAAGCACCTACTTTTTTTTTTTTTGCCAGACACTGTGCTTGGCACTGGAGATACAGAGATAAAATATAACAATTATTCTTCTCAAGGTATTTACATTCTTTTTTTTTTTTTGATTTGTGGATTACTTATTTTACAGTAAGGGAGATGAGGGGCCACCACAGGGAACCCTATAACCTGTAACATCTCCACTCTTATTCTCTTCCTCTGCCTTTTACACTCTCTCCTCAAATCCTTTTGTGAAACAGTCTGGATATAGGTCTTAAATAAATAGACTCCCAAGATATAGCTTTGCTTTAGGGGTAGAATTCTGGTATCCTAGGGGAAAAAGCTGAGGGGTTCACTGTGGATAGAGGGTTACTTGGAAGGAGTATTTCAAAGCAAAAACCTTCTAAAACTTGCAGTCAATCATTGGAAACATGAGAATGGTTTATGGAACTATTATTTTAAATAAAGAATTCACTAGAAAGAAAGACACCAGTAGGGTGGAAGGAAGAACAATGAACCAGAAATCAAAACATTCTGGGTTTGAATTCTGACCCTTACCTCTTTCAATCCAGTGGCCTTGGGCAATGATTTCTTGTCTCTTAGCCTATAAAACATGAGGTTGGTCTAGATGAGGATCATAACTAAAATTTAATTTCTTAATTATATTCGTGACCAGGTATTTACATTCTATTGGGAAAAATAATGTCACATGTAAATAGACATAAAATATATGCAGTTAAAGTCATCAATGGCCTAGGGGTACTTAAAAGGACTCTCGACTTTGCTTCAATATGGAGGATTTGACCTTCACAGCATCTCATTCTCTTTGATTCAATGCTAACACCTGGATTTTTTTCAGGAAATTTTCTAAAACAAAGCTTAGATGTATGGCTTATGACTAAGGTCTCACTAAATGTGGGTAACAGGGTCCTCCCCCCAAAAAGATACTTGGTTTACAATATAGGTATTGAGAATGGGACAGCTTCTTAGATTTCCTCAGGTCCAAATGCCCGGGAAATAGTGAAGACCATAAAGAAAAAAGGAGTTGGATGGGCATCAAGAGACTTAGGGCTCTAATTCCAGTGCCAGCACTAATACTGTCTAAGCTTAAGCAAGCTTTTTGGACAGCCTCTTCATTTGTAAAGTGATGTGGTTGGATTGTAGGAGCTCTGGAATTCTATGGTCCCTTTAACTTTGACTTCAATCAAGGGCAGAGTCAGAATAGGGGCTTTCCTTCCTGAGTTCACCAACAATTCACTTTATAACCCTAGGCCATCCTTTTAAGTTCTCTACCCCCTGACTTTCTTTCCTCCACTATCATAAAATGCCAACTACTGTAGTTACTGGCGAGGGGAGCCCTCTGTGATCCTTAGATGAAAGGACCCATTGTAAGTACAAACTCTTTCAAAGGCTTAAGTATGATTATCACAACTTCTATGAATAACAAAGGTCAATATACCCTCAAGAAAAGAAAACATGGACTGGCCTATACCATAACACAGACTTTAATGTCTTTTTTCCAAATTCAAGAAACCTTAATCATGCCTGATTACCCAAGCACCTTCTGTGTAGATGTCTTTATTGGAAGGAAAGAAGGGAAAGGCTGTGGAAATTAACTAAGCCCGTAATTGCTGCCTTTATGAGTGGAAAAGTCCAAATAACTCAATGAGGATGCCCAGATTTAAAGAAAAACAGTGTTTATAAAGAAGACATAGAGTCCTCTCAAGCTACAATGGGCAGGAGACATATGAATTTAATCAACTTTGTGGCATCTGGGTATACCATTGAAAATGTTCTCTCAGGTCCTATAGCAGCAGATTTATAACCTGTACTTGCAGATTTAAGGGAATTCTCACAATAGTAACATTCTGTGAACTTTCTAGGGATGAGCAAACCAGATATACCTCTGACTTACCTATGAAATATAAAGAAGTTCTTAGCAGTAAACACAAAACTTTGACATTATAATAGAAAGGAAAAAGGGGATGTGCCAACTGTGGGACGTACTCATCTTTGAAGAAACCTGAGAGTTAGCTTTCTGGGCAGCCTAGTCTTCAACATACTGAATTGCTTGCCTACTGAATGAAGGCTGTGAATCCTTTAATTCCAGTGAAAGTAAAAGGGCAAGATTTTTGGGGGGGCAGAATTTGAGGGCAGAAGGCAAGGCAATTGGGGTTAAGTGACTTGCCCAAGGTCACACATCTGGTAAGTGTTAAATGTCTGAGGTCAGATTTGAACTCAGGTTCTCCTAACTGTAGGGCCAGTGCTCTATTCACTGTACCACCTAGCTGGCCCAAAGGGCAAGATTTTCTCAAAAATCTTTTGCCTAGATGCCTTTATTGAGAGGGAAAAGGAGGAAAACGGTGTGGAAATTAATCATGCCCATAATCACAACTGTAATCTGTGTAAATTAACTGATATGATGGAAAGGGTGATAGACTTAGAGTCAGGTAACTGACTCTAGGTTTGGATCTCACCAGGTCTGGATGTTGACTAACTATATGTGACCATAGACACAAGTCACTAAGGTCAAGATTCTCTCTGTAGGAGGTCATCCATTGACATCCCTGATCAACTTGAACAGCTTACAGGATGGTGAAATATTGGAATATTGGTTGTATTCCTTCATACAGCTGGGTTTTTTAACTTTTTTGTGTGTCATGGAGTCCCTTTGGCAATCTAGTGAAGTCTATGAACTACTTCTTAGAATAATGTTTTTAGGATTACAAAAGAAACAAATTATTTAAATACATCAAGAAGGTAGGAAGGAGCCATGTTACCCAATCAGAAATGTTTACTTGGATCCCTGTGGGATAGCTACTACTACTCACGGATCATTGTCCATTGTTCTCGAAGAGGACCATGATATCTGGAAGGTGATGTCATGACTTGCAAGTGAATTGGATTTAAGTGAGGGAGGGCTGTGCAAAGTCAGCAGTCTCATTCTCTCCTCTAGAGTCATCTGGGTCCACTGGCAAGATATAGATCAGGACAACTGGAGGTGGCTCCAGATACAGTAGAAGACTTTGACCTTTTTAAGCTAAGGTCTTTCCCAGGTCTTAGTTTGACTGAGGAAATGCCCATTCAGTGATTAAGGCTAGGTAAGAAATGACCTACCTGAAAGTAGACTTTGTTCCCTAGCATACACCTGTGCCTTGGCATATCCCCTCAAAGACTTCCTGAACATTCCTCAACCCCAGTCCTAGAAATGGTAGCTGTTGGGCCATATGTAGTTGGATGTTGAGTGTTCTTAGACACCCAAGACTAGGAGTGCCTGGATCTAGTCCTGAAGAGGAAGTGACAGACACTTTTGTTCTCAATCATGTGGCAGCCATGACAAGGGAAAGCAAATGTTCTGAATGATTGGAGTTACTGAATTTTGGATTGCTGGAAGTGTCAAGATTTCATAAACACAATTCTGACCAGAAGATAATGTAATTTCCTAGGTAGTAGAATCCCTAGATACTGCCTTCTAATAAGAGAATGGGATTTATTAAGTAGTACTAATTAAGCCTGCTGGTAATAGCAAATTTGAGCTATATTTTGAGATTTTCAGAAGGAACTCTGGGTTGGGGAAGTAACACAAGCTATAAAGAAAGTGATTATTTTGGTAGCATCCCTAAGACCAAATCCAGAGCTTGGGGCATTGGGCCAGAGGTAACACCTAGCTATGAAATAGGAACCAGAATCCTTTCTTCATAAGCATCAAAAGAAATAATGTATGTGAAGTGCTATGTACATGTTAGCAGCTATTTTTTTTAAAGCAATCTGTAATGGTGATGGGGAGTAGAAGATATTCCCTGCACCTTAATAAACCTAAGGGAAGTTGAGGACCTTCCCTGATTTGAAAATATGCTCTGCCCCCTAATGGGCTGAATGTGACCACATGGAGCCTGTGGTGGGAGGACTTTGCTAAAGGATTGAGCAGAGCCCACAGTCAAAGTTTGCTTGGGGAAGCTTGTTTTTCAGGAAGACCCACACCTTTTGTTACTTTGTAATTAGGCAGTAGATTATGAAGGTTGTGAAGTTCTCTGACCCTGGAGAAGGCTATACACACACACACACACACACACACACACACACACACACACAGACACACACACATATATATTCTGATGTGAGGTTTTGCTTTGGGACTCACTTTGAGAAGAGTTGTGTGATTTGGCCAGATGAGACTCTGGGCAGCTGTTGAGCCCCCCGGCTTTGAAAACCCAGATGTTAGTGCTTCCCTCTCTGGTAACTGAGTAGGTATGGATGTAATGGTCAGAAAACTGGAAGCCCTGTCTGTTGAATTGTGTTATTTTCTCTGTCTGTATTTTTTGTCTGCTTGTAACTTCTATTTGTATTTTCTCTGAAGTTCAGGGTGCTGACTTTCTGCCCCCCCCACCCTAACTAGGTAAATGATATATATTTGATTAAAGTAAGATTGTTAACCCTTTTTGAGTTGCTTTCCTTTAGAAAAGCATATCAAAGTGAATGTGCTAGCAGGCATTCTGGGTATGCTAGGGTGTTTGCTGCTACATAATCTAATGATGGAAAATGTGCCACCACAAGAAGCTTCCCTACAGTGAATTTCTAATTATCCTCTTAAAGGGGTAAGATAAGAAATGATCTTTTGGATAAATGGCAAGTAAGCTCTTACTCACTTCTTAATCAGTCTTTCCAGTATCCCAAAATGGAATCAGACAACTGACTGGATACAAGTCTTCTTGAATTCCTGAAAAGATTTCTACTAGTAATCACATTCCCCTATGTTTCAAAGTCAATGCAGTATCTTTGAAGTTAGGTTCAGAGTTTGATCCTTCCATTGTTATTATTTTTTATATTGTTAGTTTAGAGTATAGGAGTAGGAGAGTATCTGCAATAAAAGTTCAGAAAAGTGTTTCTGGTAACCTGGATAACCTCTATGTCCCATATCAAACTGGCATGTTCTTTGTCCTTGGGTCATTTTAAATAGTCAATGTATAGCAGACAGGTACAACATATACAAGAAGCCATACCTTACAAATTAATTGTTTTCCAGAAGTTGAGGTGTAAGTTGTGGTTATTTTCTTTATTCAGAATAAATTTTAACAAGAATGTCATAAATAGTGTTGAAGCTCCTAGACCAGTTCCTAGGAGACTGTTTCTTTATAATGTAGCTAGAATATGTATTGACAGTGAACAGACCAGAACTGCTGCCCATATGTGTGTGTGTTTGTGTTTCACTTTGGTGGCCCATCTGTCATTTTCCACAATATTATAGGTCCTTCTCATCAAATTCTATAGTCACTCAAAAGAAAGTCAACTAAGTCAATTCAGAAAAAGCAAATGGGTAAGGAATGCATATTTCCAATCTATCAGATGTAGTTGTATGAGCAGCCTATGAATTATTCCATCAGTTCATATATCCTAGCTGGAGCTCCAGATAAGAATTGAATTGGCCCTTGAATAAGAAGACAGTGGGTTCAAATTAACTGAGGTATTGTGCAATATATTCAATGATCCGGAACTGTTCCCTGACACACAGAAATAATTTTTTACTGCTGGTATTCCCGCAATTCTGTTCATTTAGCCGTGTCCAGCTCTTTGTGACCCCACTTGGAGTTTTCTGGACAAAGAAAATAGAATGGTTTGCTATTTCCTTCTCCAGCTCATTTTACAGATGAGGAAACTGAGGCAAACAGGGTTAAGTGACTTGCCCAGGGTCACATAACTAATAAGTGTCTGAGGCCAGATTTGAACTCAGGATGGCTCATCTTCCTGACTCCAGGCCCAGCCCTTATGCCACCTACTTGCCCCTCCCATGATTCTATATGGTTATAAATTCTAAAACATCAAAATTAAATTAAATTATAATTAAAGTTTTGATTGAACCAGAAGGCTATGGAGAGATAGACTGTGGACATAGACAGGCTGGAACATACTGGTGATAGTCACTGCATGAAAGAAACTATAGGAAATGTGTCATCCAATACATGTACTACTGGAAAAGGTGTTGGACTCATCATGTGGCGAGAACAAGGAATAGACAGTAGTCCAGGTGATTCAATGATACCTACAAAATGTTGAAAGACCCCAGAAAGATCTTCTATAAGAAATTTAAGAGAGAGGGTTTTAGGAAAAAGTATAGATGGATTACAGCCTGCAGTAATGGAAGAAGTATCTCTATTAGTGAAGTCATGGAGTCAGTCATTAAAGTAGGAGAGTCATTTGGTCAAATTTGGAAGAGAAATGGAGGGGAGAGAGTAGGAAGGGAGGAGGGGGTGAAAGAGGGGAGGGGAGAGAAAGAGAGGGAAGGGGGAAGAAAAGAGAGAGGAGAGGAGAGATGAGGAAAGGAGAGGGAAGGGGAGAGAAGGGAAGGTGAGGAGGGGAGGGGAGGGCCAAGGATGGGAGGGGAGGGAAGAGGAAGAGGAGAAGGAGGAGGAGTAGGAAGTCTCCTTGTCTAAAGAGCTCAGTTTTGCATAACTGGTCTCTATAGAGACTCACTATAGAGCAGGGGAATCAAATTAAAATAGAAATGGGCTGCTAATCCTTACATAAGGATCCCTATAGGCTGTATATTAACTTACTTTTTAAAAGTAATATTATCTATGTTTCACTGCATTTTTATTTATTTTGTTAAATATTCCCCAATTACATTTTAATCTGGTTCCATAGCATTCAGGAATGCTGTGGGCTGAGTGTGGCATATGGGCTTCATGTTTGATACCTCTGCCCTAGGGAACCATGAACAATGGATTCTTTTCTAGACCAAGACCCCTGGATTTAGTGGAGGGATTCTTGGCCCAAGTGGAGAACAGTTTAGGAGCCAAGGAAACAAGGGACAGAGTCAGGATATGGAGGAGAAAACCAAGAGTATGCCTTTCACTAGTTTCATGAACTGTGAAGGTCTGGGGCAGGGTGATCACCTCTCTATTGATTCCTAGATCTTTCATTTTGCTGGGGGTGGGGTAGGGTCTGCAAGCCTTGAATCTCAACCCCAGGGGATGTCTATAAATCTATTGGATTGTACTATTCCAAGTGATCTTAGCTCTCTTTAGGAGAGAGTGGCTTGACTCTCTACCAATCTCAAATGCTTTCTCCTGGTGGGGCTCCTCAATCCCAAAGCAGTATTATAAATCTGGAGGGACTCTATAGGCCCTTGGGGAAGGCAAGGCTCATCAGAAAGGGAAAGAGAGAGGCTCATCAGAAAGGGAAAGAGAGTTCCCTTTACTATGGACTGAAGTTTGAATCTTTTTTTGTGTGTCAAACTAAATGAAATCTGTTCTTTATTTGCTTTTGTTGGGCGACCTCAGTATTTGAATGAGAAATGAGGGCCCCTTTTCTTTTTTGTGAAGACCTAGATACTAAGAAAAATTAATTAACACTTACATAGCTCTTTTTAATAGTATTTTATTTTTTTCAATTACATATAAAGATGGTTTTCAACATTCATTTTTATTAAAACTTTGAATTCCAAATCCCTCTCACCCCCTCTCCAAGACAGCAAGCAATCTAATATAGGTTATACACACACAATCATGTTACATATATTTACACATTAGTCATGCTGTGAAAGGAGAATCAGAACAAAAGGGAAAAACATGAAAAAAATAAAAAATGGTATGCTTCAATCTGCATTCAGACTCTATGGTTCTTTCTTTGTATGTGGATAGCATTTTCCAACATGAGCTTTTTGGAATTGTCTTGGATCATTGCATTGCTAAAAAGAACTAAATCTATCATGGTTGGTCATCTCACAATGTTGCTATCACTGTGTATAGTGTTGTCCTAGTTCTGCTCACTTCATTCAGCATTAATTAAATTACATAGTTGTTTTCAAAACATTTAATGCATTTAACATCATTTAAGCCTTCTGACAGCTCTGAGATGTAAGCATGGTAGACATTATTGTTTCCATTTCAAAGAGGAGGAAACTGTCGGAATGCTAGTAAGTGTCAAAGGCAAGCTTTGAATCCAGGTTTTCCAGCATTCTATGCATTATAACATACTTTTTCCAGGGGAAACCTGAATAGGAGAAATTCTGATGTTTGGGGGGAGAGGAACTCTGTAGAGGCATGAGATAAGTGGGAGAAACCTGCCACCCACCCCCAAGATTGAACTGGTTGGCATGAATTCAGAGCTTTGGTATTGGGCTATGCATTGCATAGATTTAAGAAAGGGACCACCTATGATGGAAACAGTTAAGATGTAAGTGATGAAAAAAATGAAATCTGGCATGTGCACAGTCCTCCTGAGTGGAATAAAAGAAGATGATAGCAAAGAAATATTGTATCAAACAGCTACCTTTGCTGGCCATTCACTCAGGATAAATAAAGCCTCAGGGCTGGTAAAGAAAGTGAGTTACTGGCTATCTGTATGTATGGAATGTTAAAAAATTGAGCATATGTAACGCAGAGTATTTTGCACATTAAGAAAAATGATAAAGATAACTACTTTTAACAATATTCGATAGTCATGGATTTATCATTAAAGTGATACATAGTAACAACAGTTTTTAGCCCCATGGATCCTCAGTAAGTCCTTTTACTTCTGAGAATTCATTCCAAGATGTAGCAGTTTTATAGTTGAAGATGCATCATCTCTTGGTTCATGACCAAACCCAGGTTCCATCTACTTTGGATTCCCATTCCCTATACCTTACCTACCCAGACACACTCAAGGACAAACCAAACAATGGAATTAAAGGGGGCAGAGATGAAATGTAGGAGGGATTAACTCTCACCTCAAGACTATTTCTGTGATGGGATTTGACCCGTAAGTTCATAATGTTGTTTAAGGACAAAATGTCAATTTCATAATTAGAGAGAAAAGATTTTAGCCTTCAAGGGTTAACCCTAACTCCAACCTCTTCTGACACAAAATTTAGCCATCTTATGGAGGCACATTGAACATAATTGGCAGAACCATAACTAAGAATTTTTGCTGCCAGAACGAGTATCAAAAAACATGCCTTCAGCAAAAGGGGATGGGTCAACCTTACACTCATTGAATTTGGCTTAGGGAGGGAATGACATACACACTAAATTGGGTATCTCACCCTACAGGAGTGTAGGGGGGAAGGGGATGAAAGGGGAGACGATGGAGGGGAGGGCAGGTTGGTGGGGATGGTAATTAGAAGCATACACTTTTGAAAAGGGACAGGGTCAAAGTAGGGAATAGAACAAGTGGGGGGCGGGATAGGATGGAGGGAAATGTAGTCAGTCTTTCACAATATATCTACTATGGTAATGTTTTGCATAGCTACACATGTACAACCTATATTGAATTGTATATCTTCCCAGTAAGGGTGGGTGATGAGGGAGGAAGGGAAAGCATCTGGAATTCAAAGTTTTAAAATAAAATGTTAAACTATATACAATTTTACATGCAACTGGGAAATAAGATATACAGGCACTGGGGTATGGAGATCCATCTTGCCGTACTGGAAAGTCAGAGGGGGGATATTGGAGAGAGCAGATTGGGGGAGGGGGCATACAGTGGGATTGCTTCTTTGGGGTGGTGGGTAGGGGAAAGACGGGGAGAAAATTTGTAACTCAAAATCTTGTGGAAATGAATGATGTGAACTAAAAATAAATATAAATTTTAATTTAATATATAAATACTTTGGCAGGGGGGGGAACAACATGGCTTAAGTTGAAGGAGAATCAAGTAGCCCATGAAAGAGACAGCAAATAAAGGATGGGAGAGGAGCTCATTCCAGTCCACCTTCTGGTAGCTTCCTCTTTTCCTATTCTTTAATTTTATTTAAATTAATTAATTTATTTTTAGTTTTCAACATTCATTTCCACAAGATTTTGAGTTCCAAGTTTTCTCCCCATCTTTCCCCTCCCCCCCATCCCAAGATGGTATGCATTCCTATTTTCCTATTCTTTCTAATCAATCAATGGGCATTCAATAAATGGGTGCTAAATTCTACTATTTCTACATGGCAGAAGGACTCAAAGTACTGTTGCTCACATGCTAAATCTAGCACCATGCAACAAAGCTCCAATCACCCTGTCTTAGTTACAGCTCTTTTAGTTGATGAGGATGCCATTAGTTTGGGTTTTCTTGATCTCATAAGGAGCAAACAGAATAGAGAAATTCCCCAAACCCTATATAATGGGTAGAGGGTAGGGGTGGGGAGAGAGTTGCAAATACCTCTGTAAATAATAATCAGAATCTAAAGGTGTCTCTTCTGCTTTGAAAATTCTAATCCAGTATTTGGAATACAAATCCAGATTTACTTCCACATGATGCCTCATTTTGTCCTCTCCTGAGTTTCTTTCGCTTTGCTGTTTTAAAGGCAAGCGTATACTCACTTTTGTTCAAGCATTAAGGTCCATTACACTCATCTGGACTCCTGAAATCTAATTTTTACATCCATATTGTGATTTCCATTATATCTAAATCCTCACTTATATGTGCTGTGAGTGACCTAAGTAAGTCTCAGAACCAGACCACTAGGACCCACTTCTCAGCATCAATTATCATCAGTGCAGGAATATGAAAATGGATTCAACCTTGCCATACCAGCTCAGCTTTCATGGCAAGAAAGTACAGA
Source organism: Gymnobelideus leadbeateri (assembly GCA_011680675.1). Taxonomy (NCBI): domain Eukaryota; kingdom Metazoa; phylum Chordata; class Mammalia; order Diprotodontia; family Petauridae; genus Gymnobelideus; species Gymnobelideus leadbeateri. Next base: position 176,378 of record WOXC01007731.1, on the reverse strand, counting down.
CACAGGACCTCTCAGCTGGGAGAATATGATGTTATCCTCACCTACTACTTTTAGTTATTAGTAGTTTATTCTCTGCATTGACTAGTTATTTTGTTTCCCCAGTTAACTGGAAAGATAGATAGATAGATAGATAGATAGATAGATGATAGATAAATAGTATATATATAAGTATGTATATGTAATGATGTTATATATACATGCATAAATATATAGACAGATTGTGTATATGTGAGTATGGACATGTAATACATGTTATGTATATACATATACATACATACAGAGAGATAGGTAGATAGTGTATATATGTAATACATGTTATGTATATATACACATACATACATATATAGATAGATATAGAGAGATAGATCTATTGAATTTAATGTGAACCAAAGCAGTGTTCAGGACTGGAAAAATGTCACTAAAAACCCAAGTTTTTGATCAGAATCGATTGGTAATGGAAATTCCCATGTTGCCAAGTGTTTTGGGTAGTGTTTCCAGGGGCAGCAGATTGTGACTGTTTCTTTCTCCTTCATTCTTACAAAAATATACAATATATAGTCATCACACTACAGGCTACTGGGGAGATGGCCTACTGTCCTCTTGGGGAGGTGAACAGAGCAGTATGACCTAGGATTTGCCTGTCTAACAGTGCAAAGATAGGTTAAGCATACTCAAGGGATTCTGATTCAAATTGATTTTACAATACAAATTAGCATTCTTGAATTCTCTATTTTATTTATCCATCAGAAAATACAATATCTAGATGTGGTATGGGATTGAGGATAAATTCTCTAGAAAAAAAAAAAAAACAAAACCTCAGACATCTGGATAATTTTGTTAATGTAGATCTGGCTGTAAAAATCTTCACATACACTTATCAAGTTACCTCTCAAAGCTAAAAAGAAATAGAGTGTAAAACCCCAAACACCTCATAAAGAAAAAAAAGAAAAGGTTAAAACTCTTGTATTTATAAATTAATTTGTATCTAAAGATGGAAAATGCATTTTAAATTGGAGCAGTGAAGTAAAATTCACATTATTTCTTGGGAATCTGAAGGGAGAGGGTAGTTTGAAAGAAGAGAGATTTACAGCCGAATTCTTGTGCTGTGGTACACATTGGTAGGACTCCCTATTCCTACAGACATACTTTTTTTTAACCATGCTATTTAATTAATATTTCTTTTTAAAGTGATACTTCCAATTCCTTACAACTCTCCAAACATATAACTAGATCCTTTCTAATTTTCCTCCCCAGAACTTTCCATGGTACACTTGACTAAGAATAATAATAGCTTTTATAAAGGACCTCCTATGTACCAGGCATGTGCTAAGCACTTTACAAATATCATCTCATTTGATCCTTACAACAGCCTCTTGGGACGTAGGTGCTATCATTACCCTCATTTTACAATTGGGGAAACTGAGGCAAACAGAGGTTAAGTGACTTGCCCAAGATTACACAGCGAATAAGTGTCAGAGGCTGGAATCGAACTCATCTTCCTGAGTCCAGGACCACTGTGCTACCCAGCAAAGTCAAACTCAGCCATACTTGAATCCATTTCCAGAAAGTGTGTTCTGCCCTATGAGATTGTAGTACATACGACCAGAGATACAGAGCTCAGAGTGGAAGACCATTTAGTCTCTTTTCTTTTCACAGATGAGGAAATTGAGTCCCAGAGAGGCTAAGTGAATCACCCAAAGTCACACAGGGAACAGCTTGCAGAAGCATGACTCAAAGTTGGGTTCTTTGATTCCAAGTAAAGTGCTCTCTCCAGTCAGTTAGTCAGTTAATTTCCAGTCAATTAGTCAGCTCCTAAGTAAGAGGTCTGGTACAAGTTCCTATCCTGACAAATCACAGGTCCTTCTCATATTCCTATATGCTTCTGTTAATGAAGAGGAGGCATTCTATTCAATTTATCAACAAACATTATTAAGGACCTATTATGGGGCAGCTAGGTGGCATAGGCCCTGGAGTCAGGAGGACCTGAGTTCAAATTCAACCCCAGACGCTTTACACTTACTAGCCATGTGATCTTGGGCAAGTCTCTTAACCCCAACTGTCCCCTGCAAAAAAAGAAAAAAAAAAGAACCTACTATGTACCCAACACTATGACATACTTTGCCAGAAATCTTCCTGAGAAAGAAAATGATAGTATACTGACAGAAGGAGTCAAAGAGTTCTGAAACATCACTAAATATTACTCAAAGTCATGTAAATGGAAGCTAGGTGGCATAGTGTTGCTGGTCTTGGAGTCAGGAAGACCTGAGTTCGAATCTTGCCTCAAGCATTTACTGGTTATGTGATTCCCTGGGAAGACACTTAACTTTTCTCATTGGTAAAATGAGGATAATAACAGCACCCAGAGAAAATGTGCAAAGCACCCCACAAACCTTAAAGCGACATCAGCATTAGCTGTCATCACTGTTATGTAAATATGTCAGAAAACAAAGTGTATGATGGAAATAGCTGAGACATAAGTGATGAAAAAATCTGCAGTCAGGAAGATGAGTTCAATTCCAGCCTCGGACACTCCTGAATCTGGGTCATCTTGGGCAATGTGCGGGCTCCCTGAGTGGGAGGGCAAAACAGCTAGTTTTGCTGGCCGTGAGCCCAGGATAAGTTGTGTGCACATCCTACATTCTACATTAGAAGGATGGGGCAGAGGGAGGAGAGGAAAGCAGATGCATGAAGGTTTGGAAAAGTTGGGAGATGGGCCAGCAAACTGTGATCGTACTAGAGTATGGGGGGGTCTACCAGAGGACCAAAGCTGAACCAGACAGGATCCCAGTTCTGGAAAATGTCTGTCCTCAGGGTCACTAGCTCCTCCAGGAATCTCCAGGAATCTCCTATGAGTTAAAGCTACAGGTCAGACTCATCCTCCCCAGGACAGCAGAGGGCTTGTGTGGGGGAAAGATAATGTGATGTGTCCAGTAATCTTCCTCTTCCTCTTCTCTTGATTGCAGTTGCCAAAACTTTCATTCCATACTTTTCCTGATGTTCATTCATACTGATGAATAAGCATGATCAGCTAATTAGGATCAGCATTATTTATGGGGGAGTAGATATGTATCATAAAAAGATCTAGACTCATCTTATTAGCTCTGTCACCTTTTTTGTGTAATTATGAAAGTTCTGCCCTAATTTATTTAAACAACATATTCTTTAAATCATCAACTGATTATTTCTGATCATCATCATTTCTACCCCACAGCAAGATGAAAATACTGTCTCCCACAAGAAATACCTTTGTGCAGACAGGGGAGCTTCCGCCCAAACGTGGGGTCTTCACAACTTCCGCCAGTTGGGTGGCCTCTGTAAAGCCTTCACCCACTCTGGCAAATTGGATACCCACCCCAAACCTCCCCCCCCAGACCACAATCCAGATCCAGGCAGTTTAAAGCAAGAGCGATTAACCCCCAGACTGATTGCTGGATCTCTCTACAGTTCGCAGACCAGGAGCTAGAGCTGCCACTGACACTGCAAAATGGCTTCTGTGCTGCTGTTTCTTCAGCAGCTTTTCACCCCCAGGTGAGGAAGCCACTCATTCCCCAAATACTGGTCCCAAAGTCCATAGGGCACTAACCTCTCACTTTGTCCTAGGCATATGTGTGCTGATAATTCTGGAATCGCCATAGCTGCTGGTGTTCTGGGGTCCCTCCAGCTGGCTGCTGGCCCAGCTGCCCTAGGGCTAAAACCTGGCTCAGGGCCTACACTGCGTTGTGGTTCCCAGCGCACTGTGCTGCCTGCTCTCAGAGCACTGCGCTGGTTGCTCCCTGCAGGGCTGCTGGGTTCTCCTCAGCGGAAGGTTAGCTTCTCTGTGTAGTTCTGTGGGTGCTGGGGCTCCAGAAGTTGTTCCGAGTCCCCTTTTACATGGTTTGGAAGTTGTGTGGGGCAGAGCACCTTGGAAGTGCTGTTTCTACTCTGCCATTTTGGCTCCACCAGCTCTGTCACCTTTAACAAATCACTACTTCTCTAAATCTTGGTTTCTTCATCTATAAAATAAGGATCATAATATTTACCCTGCCTATTTCATGGGGTTGTTTTACAATTTATCTAAAATATGCCTTTTGCAGGGGGGGAGGGAGGACAATTGGGGTTAAGTGACTTGCCCAAAGTCACACAACTAGTAAGTGTTACATATATGAGGCTGGATTTGAACTCAGGTCCTCCTGACTCCAGGGCCAGTACTGTATTCACTGTGCCACCTAGTTGCCCCTATTGATGTTTTTTTTTTAAACATTACCATGACTCTTCAATACTTTCCCCTCTCATATAACCCTCTCTTATGACAAACAGAAATGGTTTAGTACAAAATGGCACCTTGACCATGACAGACAGTTGCATGCATTATTCTATATACATTGGTGGAAAGTATGTTTTTTTCGTTCATCAAGTTGTGAGAATCAAGTAGAATAAATTATATAAAGCATTTTGTCAATCAGTCAATAACCATTTACTAAGTACTTACTTACTAAACCAGGGGTTAAGATAAGCACTGGAGATATAAATACAAGAAAGACAGCCCCTTGTCTTGAGACAAGCTCCTTGAGGAGCTTACAGTCTAATAGAGGTCACATATAAAAGGAAGTTATCTGAGGGGGGGGGGAGTGGAAGGGAAGGTACTTGGTTTGGGGGAATGATGAAGTCTGAAGCAGTGCAGGCAGGGGGGAAAAGAAGAGACAGCTGACCTAGGATTTCTCCTTAATTGGAGGTTTGGGGAAGGATTTTTAATTTCACCTTCCATTCAGAAAGTAACCTATGAAATATCATGAAAATAAATGTAAGCTATTATTATAACAACTCATATTAGAGCTTTATATATTTTGATGGAGGCAGAGGTTTAGGACAGTAGGAATTGGTTAGTCACTGAAATGTGATCAGAGGTTACTAACTGAAGAGAATTCGTTTGGGGAAAGGGGCAGAATGAGGGAGTTGGATACACAGAAGAAAGACTCTGATTCTCAGTGTGACTGGAGGTGCCCTGCTTGTTCACTTTCCATTGAGAAAGACAGAGAAAAACTGCACAGAGATATTGTCATGCCTAAGTGTTCATTGTAAAGACATGTGGGTCCCAAAGAATGTCTTCACTGAGATGGCACCATGTGAAAATACTTACTCCAGGAAGCAGGGATCCATACACAATAGAACAAAAAAGTCACTTTACCTCACTGAGGCTCCATTTGCTCAAGGGACTTTGACTAGATTCTCACTAAGGTCCCTTTTAGCCAGAGGTGTGCTGGAGCTAGCTTGTACCCAGCTGGCATGAGTCCATTGTTAAATTTCCAGTGTGAGTGCTTACCTTCAGAAGTGGCTGCAAATTCTACAAATCAGGGCTTGGTTCATTGCTTTGTTGATTGTCTCTATACTTAAAAATGTGATGGAGAAAATGTTAATAATGCAAATTAAAGTTGAAAGCATGTTTGGGGTGGAGAGGAAAGAAAAAATGAAATGTAAATCATAAATTTATTATATATTTAAAAGGAATAGCAAGCTGTATATAATAGATTTGCAGTTTCATGTGCAATTTTAAAATTATACTTCATTATGGAAATGCTTGTTTTATTCCATAAATTAAAAATAAAACAAAAATAAATAAATTTTAAAAAGAAAAAAGTATGTTTTATATATATTTCCTTTGGAGAGCTACTTGTTGAGCATTTACGAGCATACCCTGCTAGCTTTATAATCCTTTTTAGTGTTATTGGAAAATGGAGGGTGGGCAGTGAGAAGGAAAGAAAGAAAGAAAGAAAGAAAGAAAGAAAGAAAGAAAGAGAAAGAAAAGCAGGAGGGAAGGACAGAAGGAAGGAAAAGAAATAAAGACAGTAGAGAAGGAAGGAAAAAAGGAAAGAACAAAGGAAGGAAGGAAGGAAGGAAGAAAGGAAAAGAAAGACAGGAGTGAAGGAAGGAAGAAAAGAAAGGAAGGAAAAAAGGTATGGTAGAGAAAGCAATAAGGGGAATATGGAAGGGTCCTTCAGAGCATTTCCAGGCCTTAATTAGGGTTGTGGGGATGTGAATAGAGATAAGGGGACAAATGTGAGATGTGACAGTTCCTACATACGGTCTTTCATGATTCCTCAGTGGCTAGTGGTTCTCCACGAAATTACCCTGTAATTTTACATATATTTATTTATGTAAATATATTTATATTTTTATTTACATATATTTATTTACATATACTTATTTATGTAATTTAACATATACTTATTTGCATAAATATGCATACATGCATATATGGTATATAACTTAAGTTTTATATATTCATATAACATATATATATATATATATATATATATATATATATATATATGTGTGTGTACACACATATTTGTACCTGTTCCCCCCTAACTCTTTGGGGACAGAGATTATTTTATTGCTATCTTTATATCCCCAAAGTCTAGCATAAAGTCTGGCAAAAAATATTTTATTTAATAAATATCTGTTGATTGATTGAGGACAGAGCACAAGTTTAAGATAAACAGAGTGGTATTTTCTGAGATTTTGATCAGAGAGTAAGGATGTGTACAAGTTGTCTCTCCAATAGAATGTAAAATCTTTGAAGGCAACAACAATTTCGTTGTTATCTTTGTATTCCTAGCATTTAATACACTGTATTAAATAAGAACTTAATAGGAACTTGTTGATTGAATCCTTCACTGTTAAATTCTTATTGATTGATGGATGGCGGAGGCAAAGTTAAGAGAAATGGTGATATCTAAGATGAATGGAATGAGGTTGATGAACAGGAAGGCCAAGGTTTATGAGAAGACTTTAATGAGTATATAAGGACAAGGGTTACGGTTAAAAGACTGTATCATTGAACTCCTTGAAAAAGGAGGGAGGGGCCCCTGAGAATGTGAAGTGGAACAAAATGATATAAGCATATGGAGCAAACCTCAAAGGGAAAGGGGCTTCAGAGTGATGGTGGCTGGGGGAAAGAAGGGGGGTGTCTGAAAGGAACAGTGGGGAGTTTTGGCTGGGTGTCAGAGTATGTAAATACCTTGTAAACAGGGCCCCAGTGTCTTAACTGAATTCAGACATGGAGCCAAATTTCATGCCAAGATTTTGGGAGCTGAGGCATAGCCCAAAGATACCCTGAATGTGGAGCCCTGGTGTCTAGGCTTCAGTTCAGGAAATGGGGAGGGGTGTAGACTGGTGACTGAGGCAATCCTTGATTCAAAACTGATTTGTCTGTTGAAAAAAAAAAAGGCAACAGTTTCCTCTACTGTCCCACTCATCTGGCACAAGGAGCTTTTACTACAAAAGGCATGATGTTGTCTCCAACCCCCAGGGAATACTGGGGAGCTTGCAATAGAGGCTCTGGCAATAAGGAAGATAATATAACCTTACTTGACAGGAAATGTATGACAAGACCTGACTGGAAGTAGTAGATAGGGCTTAAAGATGCACAGATCTTTTCTTTTTAGACCCTTTGGGGCAAGCAGGATAGATGTTGACCACAATGTTCCTCTGGTGGGCAGGGCATAGAACCCAAATGCAACTCCTTCTCCTCCCCCTCTCTCTTGATTTGGTCCTATATAACTGGTATGGCCTCATGCCAAGGGAGGGCCAACTGGACAAGGAGTGGTAATCTAATTCAATTCTAATTGCAGGACTGTTCGTTTATTATATCTTATCATAATTCTTAGGCTTTAAAGCTGGAAGGGATCTTAGAAATGACATAATCCAAATCTTTCATTTTGCATTCCCTCCTGACCTCTTGGAATCCCTGATTTTCATCTAGATGCAGTCTAAGCATCTTTTATATGAAGTCTTTCTTCATTTACCAGATGCTAAAGCTCTTTTTCCCAAGACTAATGTAAAGTATTTTAAGTTCACTTAACATCAGTGGTATGTTCACATGAGTTTTCTAAGTCTATTAACTTGACTCATGGGAAGAATGCATAGGGGCATGGTAATTGAGAGAGAGAAGGAGGGGAGAGTCCCTAGATGTGCCACAAGACTATATGCTTTTTACTGTGAGATCATATCAGGCTAGACATATACCTTTTTCCATTTCCATACCCTCTTCAAATGTTGCTGAACAATAGGTTCAGACTAAAAGTAGATCCCCTGTTCATTCTTAAGGGAGAGGATATCCCTTAGCACATACTTACCAACTTAACTCCTTCACATAGCAAACACAACAAAAGACCATTGTAAATAGTAATGGCAGGTAAACCCATTTACCCAAACAAAATAGCAAAATGAAATCGGAGAGGTTCTATAGATTAGAATATACAAGAAAATTCTGTTGGATGAGTTCTGCTGGGAGTGAGAAAGGATGCTGCAAAGCTCAAAAGAAAAGAGAGGTTCTGATCTTACCCCAGGGGAAATTCTTTCCCAAATCTTTAGGGAAGAAAACAATAAATCAGGGGTCTAGTGAAAAGCAAATATCCTACCTGTCTAAAGTTGCCAAAGTCTTTCTTTCTCTCTTTCCTCAATAGTGTCCTCTTCACGTGTCTCTCCTACCAGAAGCTCTAGCACCAACTCTGCCACTTAGACAAGTGTTAATCACCTCAGTATTCTTTCTGCCATTCTTCTTTTGCATTTATAGCCACAGGAAAAAAATGTTCCAGGCTTGGGTTAAAGGTAGATTATACAATATATCACATATATAGGTTATACATGTGTAATCATGTAAAACATTTCCATATTAATCATTTTGTACAAGAAGATAAAGAAGAATAAAAAGAAGAAAGGAAGGAAGAAAGGAGGAGAAAGGAAGGAAAGAAAGAAAGGAAGGAAGGAAGGAAGGAAGGAAGGAAGGAAGGAAGGAAGGAAGGAAAGGAGGAAAAAAGGAAGGAAGGAAGGGAGGGATTGAGGAAGGAAGAAAGAAAGAAAGAAAGAAAAAAGAAAAAGAGAAAGAAAGAAAGAAAAAGAAAGAAGGAAAAGAGGAAAGTAGTATGCTTCAGTCTGTATTCAGACAACTTCAGTTCTTTGAAGATGGACAGAGTTTCTCATCATGAGTCTTATGGGATTGTCTTGGATCATTGTATTGCTGTATTGTATCAGTCACAACTCTTCATTGCATAATATTGCTGTTACTGCATACAACATTCTCCTGGTTCTGCTCACTTCACTTTGAATCAGTTCACGTAAGTCTTTCCAAGTTTTGCTGAAATCATCTTGCTTGTCTTTTCTTATAGCACAACAATAGTCCAATAAAATCATACACCACAACTTGTTCAGTTATTCCCCAATTGATGGGCATCTCCTTAATTTCCAATTCTTAGACACCACAAAAAGAGCTAATATAAATAATTTTGCACAAGTAGATCATTTTCCCTTTTCTTTGGTTTCTTTGGTATATAGACCCAGTAGTGAATTAAAGGTATGCCCAGTTTTATAGTCTTTGGATTGTGTTGGTAATATATAAAAATGCTGATAATTTAGGCAGGTCTATTTATCTTGCAACCTTGCTAGAGTTGTTAGTTGCTTCAACTAGTTTTTTTCCTCTTTTAGTTTATTCTCTAAATATATCATAACATCATTTACAAAGAATTATAATTTTGTTTCCTTGTTGCCTATCCTTATTCCTTCAATTTCTTTTTCTTGTCTTATTGTTAAAGATAGAATTTCTAATACAATAGTGAATAATTGCGCTGATGATGTAAATCCTTGCTTCATCTCTGATCATACTGGGAAGACTTCTAGCTTATCCCCATTACAGATAATGTTTGATCTTGGTTTTAGATAGGTACTACTTGTCATTTTTCTCTTTTTAAAAATATCAGTGTTTAATTTTCAACATTCACTTCCATAAGATTTTGAGTTCCAAATTTTCTCCCCTTTCCTCTCCTTCCCCATTCCAAGATAGCACACACACACACACACACACACACACACACACACACACACACACTCATATTAAACATATTTTCACATTAGTCATGTTGTAAAGGAGAGTTAGAACCAATAGGAGGAACTATGAGAAAGAGAAACAGATAAACAAAAAGAGCAAATAATATGCTTCGATCCGCATGAATGCAGATTTTCCATCATGAATCTTTTGGAGTTGTCTTGCTAATTGCATTGCTAATATCAAAGTTATCAAAGTTAGTTATCACACAATATTGCTATTAATGTGTACAATGTTCTTTTGATTCTGCTCACTTCACTCAGCATCAGTTTACATAAGTCTTTCCAGGTTTTTCTGAAGTCTACCTGCTCATCATTTCTTATGGAACAATAGTATTTCATTACATTCATATTACACAACTTGTTCAGCTATTCCCCAACTGATGGGCATCCCCTCAATTTCCAATTCTTGCCCGCCACAAAAAGAGTAGCTACAAATATTCTTATACATTTGGGTCCATTTCCCATTTTTATCATCTGTTTGGGATACAGTCCTAGAAGTGGTATTTCTGGGTCAAAGTGCATGCAGTTTTATAGCCCTTTGGGCATTACTACTTATCATTTTAAGAAAGGTTCTATTTATTCTTATTAGAGTTTTATTTTTATTTTTATATTTTGTAAATGCTTTATTAACTTCTGGTTTGCATCAGTCATTTCTGTCAGATATTGAGTTACAATTTTTTCCCATTTTCCCTACCCCCCACCCCAGAATAGCAGTCCCACAGGATATCGCCTCATCCCATCTGCTCTCTCCCATATCTTCTCCCATACCCTCTTCAACTTTTTCAGTAGGACAAGGTGAATCTCTGTGCCCCAATGCCTGTATATCTTATTTCCCAATTATATGTAAAATAGTATTTATAATAATATTTGTATATTTTTAAACATTTGATTTTAAAACTTTGAATTCCAGATTCGTTCCCTTGTCACCCACCCTTACTGGGAAAATAAGCAATTCAGTATATGTTGTACATGTGTAGCTATGAAAAACATTACCATGTTAGATAAATTGTAAAAGACTGACTATATTTCCCTCCCTCCTATCCCACCTCCCACTTGGTCTATTCCCTACTTTGATGCTGTCCCTTTTCAAAAGTGGGTGCTTCCAACTCCCCCCCCCCTTCCCTCCCAACCTCCCTTCCATTATTCCCCTTTTCATCCCCTTCCCCCCTACTCTCCTGTAGGGTGAGATATCCCATTTAGTATGTATGTCATTCTCTCCTTGAGCCAAATTCATTGAGAATAAGGTTTTGCCTTTTTGCCTTCCTATTCTTCCCCTCCCTTGTAACCATTTTCCCTTGACTCTTCTATATGAGATAGTTTACCCCATTCTGTCTCTTCCCATCTCTTCTTGTTATATTCCTCTCTCACCTCTTAATTTAACCTTTTAAATATCATCCCTTCCTATTAAATTCGACCTGTGCCCTCTATTTATGTATACCTATAAACATATATACGCACATTCACATATGTATTCATATGCCCATATACCCTTCTTCAACTATTTTCATATTGAGAAAAGTTTCATCAGTTACAGTTATCATTTTTTCCATGTAGGAATATAAATAGTTCAACTTTGATAAGTTCATTTTGATTTATTTTCCTTGTTTACCTTCTCAAGCATCCCTTGCTTCTTGTATCTGAATGTCAGATTTCCTATTCAGCTCTGGTTTTTTTCATCAAGAAAGCTTGAAAGTCCTCTATCCCACTGAATGACTATATTTTCCCCTGAAACGTGGTACTCAATTTTGCTTGGTAGGTGGTTCTTGGTTTTAATGCCAGCTCCTTTGCCCTCCAGGATATCATATTCCAAGCCCTTTCATCCCTCAGTGTACAAGCTACCACATCCTGTGCTAATCCTGATTGTGTTTCCATGGTATTCAAATTGTTTCTTCCTGGATGCTTGTAATATTTTCTCCTTGATCTGGGGATTCTGGAACCTGGCTATAATATTCCTAGGAGTTTTCTTTTTGGGGTCTTTTTCAGGAGGTGATCAGTGGATTCTTTCAACCTCTATTTTGCCCTCTGGTTCTAAAATATCCTTGAGAATTTCTTGAAGGATGATTTCTAGGTTCTTTCTTTGATCATGGTTTTCAGGTAGTCCAATAATTTTTAAATTATCTCTCCTGGATCTATTTTCCAGGTCAGTGGTTTTTCCCATGAGATATTTCACATTGCCTTCTATTCTTTCATTTGTTTGGATCTGTTTAATGGCATCTTGATTTCTCATAAAGTCATTAGCTTCCATTTGCTCCAGTCTAATTCTGAAGGAATGATTCTCCTCAGTGAGCTTTTGAGATTCTTTTTCCATCTGGCAAATTTGGCTTTTTAAGGCATTCTTCTCCTCATTGCCTTTTTGAACCTCTTTTGCCATTTGAGTTAGTCTATTTTTAAGGTGTTATTTTCCTCAGTCAGGCTGTTGACTCTCATTTCATACTTTTCTTGAATTTTTCTCATTTCTCTTTCCAATCCCCCCCCCCCCCACCACACACACACTTCTCTTATCTGCTTCTTAAGGTCCTCTATGGCCTGTAACCAGCTTGTATTTTCATTTGGGGCTTTTGGTGCAGGAGTTCTGACCTCACAGTCCTCCTCCTGTTCCATGCTTTGATCCTCTTTGCCCCCAAAATAGGAGTCTAATGTTGAATTTTTCTGTTTATTTTGTTTCCTTTGCCTAGGCATGTTGCCACTAAATTACTTTACTCCTGGGCCCACTGCCACAGCAGGACTCTGCCAGCAGCCAGGGAAGCCTCTGTCCCAAACACTGGGGCCCTCCCAGCTGCCAGAGGCACCAGCTATGTGCCCCCTCCAAAGCTTCCACACACTCTGGCAAGCTCGTGACACACCCCAAGACCTCCACCCCAGACCATAATCCAGATCCAAGCAGAGCAATTAAAGCAAGAGCAATTACACCCCCCTCTCCTGCTCAGATTGACTGCCGAGTCCCCCCACAGTCTGCAGGTCAGGAACTGAAGCTTCAACGTGCACAACCTGCTCAGTGTCTTAGTGGCTTCTTGCCCCCAGGAGAAAGAGGCTGATGTGCTACCAAATACTGGTCCCAAAGTCCATAGCGTACTTACCTCTCACTTTGTTTATGGCATCTATGTGTTAGTAATTCTGGAACCACCACAGCTGCTGTTCTGGAGGCCCTCCAGCCAGCTGCTGGTCCTGCTGCCCTGAGGCTAAAACTTCTGATTCATGAGGGCCTGGGCTCAGCTCAGGGAGCACTTTGCTGGACACTCCCCGCTGCTGGGCTGTCCTCAGCGGGCAGTTAGCTTCTTTATGTCATTTTGTGCGTGCTGGAGCTCCAGAGGTCATTCTGAGTCCTTTTTTACATAAAATTTGGAAGTGGTGGGAGCAGGAATGCAGTGGAAATGCTGTTTCTACTCTCCTTTTTAAGGATGGGTGTTAGATTTTGTCAAAAATCATTTTCTGTATCTAAATAATCACACATGCTTTTGTTATTGATATGCTCAATTATGCTGATAGTTTTCCTAATGTTACACCAGCCCAGCATTCCTGGTATAAATCCCACCTGGTCATAGTATATGATCCTTGTAATATGTTGGTATAATCTCCTTGTTAGTATTTCATTTAACATTTTTTTGTATCAATATTCTTTAGGGAAATTGGTCAATAGTTTTCTTTCTCTGTTTTTGCTTTCTGTGCTTTCAGGTATCAAAACTATATTTGTGTCATATGAAGCATTTGGCAGAATCCCTTATTTACCTCTTTTGTCAAATAGCTTATATGACACTGGAATTAACTATTCTTTAAAAGTTTAGTAGAATTAGCTTATAAATTTTTCTGGTCATGTGAATTTTTTCTTATGGAGTCCATTTATGGTTTGTTCAATTTCTATTTCTATGATAAAGTTATTTAAATATTATACTTCTCCTTCTGTTAATCTGGGCAGTTTATATTTTTGTAAATATCCATCCATTTTGCTTAGATTGTCAGTTTTATGGGCATATAAGTGGGCAAAATAGCTCCTGAAAATTGCTTCAATTTCATCTTTATTGGTGGTGCATTCACTCTTTTCATTTTTGACATTGGTTATTTGGTTTTCCTTTTTTTAAGGCAAAGTAATTGGTAATAAAAGTTTTATTTCTTCTTCATTTGTTTTAAATAAACCTCTTTTAGTTCTTGGTACCAGCGGTTTGGTTTGACTCCTTTTTCTTTTAAATCAGCTTATTGCTTATGTTATTATATATATATATATTAAACAACATCTAGTTTTATTAATTCAATGGGTTTTTCTTTCAATTTTGTTTATATCTTCATTTTTAGAATTTTTATTTTGTTGTTTAATTGGATTTCTAATATTTCTAGTAGCATGCCCAATTCATTGATCTGTTGTTTCTCTCTTTTATTGATCAATATGTTTAGAGATATGAAGTTTCCCCTAATGACATCTATCCATACAGTCTCTAGTCAACCTGCCTACTAAGTTCTAAATGTGGAGAACATAGAAAATGAATAAATGAGTGTAGTCAATTTCTCTTTTTGTCCTGCTGATGCAGAAATTGTTTGTGATTTAGGGGCATCTCCACTTCCAATGTCATTTTTATTATGGAAAGGGAAGGGGCAATCTAATTTTCAACAGGGCTTCATAATGATTAAATCACCTAATTTCTTTGAGTTTCAGTTTCTTGATCTATAAAATGTAAATAAAAATAGCAATTACTTCCTGGGGTTGTTAAGCAGCTTGAATGAGATAATAGATATAAAAACTTAATACTATATAATAATTATATATATATATATATATATATACTTATATAACCCATTAGTACATTTATATTTGTAAATACATATGTGTATGTATATGTGAATGTGTGCATGTTTACATTGGGGTGGGGGACAGCTATGTGGCACAGTGGATAGAGTGCCAGGTCTGAAGTCAGAAAGAATCATCTTCTTGAGTTCAAATCTGGCCTCTGACACTAGCTAGGTGATCTTGGGCAAGTCACTTAACCCTTTTTGCCTCATTTATAAAATGAGCTAGAGAAAAATGTCAAACCACTCCAGTATCTTTGCCAAGAAAACCCCAATGGCATCACAAAGAGTCAGACATGATTGAAATGACTCAGTGTTTAAATTTTACATTATGTTTACAACCCTATTTACACTTACATTATATTACATATGCATATATGTTTACATATATGTATATACATACACACATATTCCCATGTATATACACACATATCAACTATGATGATTTTCTCTAAACTCAACTTAGATGGCTAGTCTCAAATTCTTTCTAGCTTGGTAGGGGTTACTAGTCCATTGGTCTCACTTTAGAGAATCCCCAACAGCCTCCCTACCATCATGAACCATCAAAAAATACCTTTAGCCAAGGGAAGTATTGTGTTACAGAGGAAAGAATCTTAACTCTGGAGACAGATGACTTGAATTCAAATCTTTTTTTTTTTTTGCCACTTATCCATGTGACCGCAGGCAAGTTGTTTACCCTCCCTAGGACTCAGTTTCCCCTTTTAATAAAATGAGTGGAGTGGAACAAATGATCATTAAAGTTCTTTCTAGCCCTGGATCAATCAACAAACTTTTAAGTCCTTACCATGTGCTGCTTACCTTGCTAAGTAGTAGGGATACAAAGTCACTCCTTTCCTGGTATTTGTATTTTAACAAAGGAAACAAATAGAACAGCTACTTACCACCTGTGTGACCTTGGACAAATCACTTCATGCCTCTGGGAACTCAGCTTCCTCAGCTGTAAAACGGGTAGGTTGTCTGGATGACCTCTAAGACCCTTCCAGCTCTAGATCTAGGAATGTTGCTAGGACAAGGATTTCATTCATTTTGTCCTAGTCCACAACCAGAGCTAGCATGGATGGGGGAGATAGGAAGCCTGTGACTATTCTGCCTCCTTTTAAGGGAGGTAGTGCGCTGTAGTAGACTACTGTAATTAGAATCAGGAGAACCTGGGTTTGAATTCTGCCCCTGATATTTAGTAGCTGTGGGAACCAGGAAAAGTCATTGAACTTGTGTGAGTTTCAGTTTCTTCATTTAAAAAATAGAGGAGGGGGAGAAGAGGGAGGAGGTTTGTGGGTTCAGTGACATCTGAGGTCTCTTCCAGCTATAAATCTCTGATTCTCTGAGTTAAGAACACAACAATAGAGCGTTGCTACATTTAGCATAATCAGCCCATCTATAGTTTTGCTTCCAGAAGCTTTAAATCTCCATAAATTTTAAAGCTCTGAGATTTTTTTTTTTAGAATTATGGACTTAAGACAAGTATGTCACAGTCCCTAGTACCAAGATAAAAACCAGACAATGGGGAATATTTCTTCAGAGATAAGTTTAGAAAAACTGGTTGTGACGATGTACCCTAAAATAGCCAATACCAGCACTATTTGATGTCAAACTCAAGTCTTTGGGGAAAAGTCTATCTTCCTTTATCTTTTTCTTTAAACCTTGATTCCCCTTTGAAGTAAAAAGGCTGTTTATTCACTATCTTTATTTTACAACCTCCTAAAATTTGATTTTTATCAACTAAAAATACTGATGTTGTGCCCAGAAAGAGAACATCAATTGAAGTCATGGTATAAGCAACACAGAACTTTATTATCAACTGCACAAGGTCTTGCTTCCTATCTGAGACTTCTTTCCTTCTCCTTCAGCATCACTCTCTTTTTCTAGAGCAGCTTTAAGCCCTCTTCCTGGTTGAGACATGACCAAGTTGGCTGCTTGCCTGAGGCTTGTTTCTTAGAAGATGAAGGATCCTTACAAACCCTTCCCCCTTCACTTAATCACAAGTGGAGCAACAGCATGCTTGGCCTGACACAGCTGGATGTAGTCATGGTAGGGTGATTTTAGCATGGTGACATCCTAATGCCCATTCACACAGTTCTGGTGAGTTACTGTCTATAGAATGAGAGCTCTTCCATGCCAAGTAAGACATATTTTTTTTAAAATCGGCACTTTAGGGGCACAGAGTAAGTTTATTTTTCCCCCCAACTCACACATTCATTCATTCCTCTTCTTTTACCTCCCCATCCCTTGCCTCTTTTTAAATTAACTCCCTATCAAATAAATGATCAGGAAAAGTGGTGAACTTTAAGATTGGAAATACCCTTCACCCACACAAATAGTAATCCAGGCATGATTTAGCAAATAAATAATCTAGTAAGGTTGGAAAGGTGGATTGAGGTCTAATGGATTTAAAAACTAAACAGAGGAGATTATATTTGATCCTAGAAGGAATAAAGAGATATTAAAGTTTATTGAAAAGAGAAGTGACATGGTCAGACTTGCACTTTAGTAAAATCAACTGTGAGAAAGATGGATTGTAGAGGGTTGCAGATTATATGTACAAATACATTGCAGATGTATTTATTATATACATTTACATGTATGTAGTATGTTATATATACATAAATATATCTGCAATTACACTGAAGATAACATGTAAAAAATACACCCATACATAGTTTCACAGCCAACATTCAAACTGTGACTATTTCCTTTTTAATCCATACTTTCAAGGGCTAGCATTAACATTTGACCTGGGAACTAATACTCCACTGGGACTAACCATGTTATGAAAGAGATTAACTTCTTTTATGACTGGGGATTTGGATAGGCATTTTGCACCAATGAAGAAATAAGCCTTGGAACAAGAGATGAAAAATCTCTATTTGTAAGTTAGCAAGGCAATATTTGCATTTCCAGCAATGATGTTTTCTGAGTCTACCATAATGGGAAATTCTCATGGATTTCCATTGCATTCCTTAGGGGGAAGTTAATGATAATATATAAGAAATCTATTTTATTAGAGATTAAGAGGCAAATTATGCAGAGTTTGAATGGCTGTTTTATCCCCTACCATAAAGTGAAAAGTGCCAGTGGTTTTAGGCTCTTACCAAAATCCTCCACTCTCATGCATCCATGTGAAGATAGACAAGTGAAAGTAGACTTCTACCCAGATGGCTTAATGTGGCTTGAGTTACACAGTGAGTATCTCATTCTCACTCAAATCTAGGAGTTCCCTTTCTCCCAATACCTGCGTGCTAGTGCCTTCCAACTGCCTACCCCAATATTATATGGCCTTGGGTTGAATTTTAGCCAACTGCATTTTTGAAGCCCCTATGTTTGGTCACCCAGTGGACATCTTTCTTTCATTTCACCAGAAATCAGTTGGATAATTTTCTGCTGCCCAGTCTCTTCACTATTCTAACCAGTTGAGCTTGACATAATGTAGCCAGAGATCCCCTTTGGGAGGTACAAGGCTATGTTCTGGGATCATTCCCACAGTTCAATTCTGGGATTCCAGGTGCAGCCAGCACAGAAAAAATTGTTCCCAAAACTGAGTGGGAGATCAGTACCTACCAATCATATGCAGTCTATTAAATTTTGTGTTCCATGAGTAGTATTCCATGATGCTATTTTATTGATGACATTGAAATATCTGACATAATAAATTCACTTGAGTCTTGTTAATTTCTACAAACACATGCACAAATATTCTATAACAGTGGAAGCTAACTGCCAACTTTTCATTATACATGTACACTCTTATAAAATTTGATTTCTTTCCTGCTAAATTGCAAATTCTTAGAACTGGAAGAAACCTGAGAAACTTACTCCAAACCTCATTTCATTTGCTTTTTGAAAACAAGTTTTATTAAGACCTTTGTTTTTCTTTTTTAAATCCCAGTTGTTTCCAGAAATATCCTTCCTCTCCCTTCTTCCTTGCAACATTGAACCTTCCCTGCCATAAGGAGAGTCAATCAAGGTCTCTCCTGGTCAATTTAATGAGTCCACCCAGACCACTTGATGGTGGTAGGTGGCACAATATATAGAATGTTAGACTTAGAGTCAGGAGGAAACAAATTTGGATTCTGTCCCAGATTCTAGCTTTGTAACCCTTTGTAACCCAAATAAAAGCACCTTTCTCACAGGGTTTGGAAGATCAAATGAACAACATATGTAAAGTTAATATGTTGTCATTGTTAATATGTTTAAATGTTAAATTTAATGTTAAGTGTTAAATTACTACATCTTATAAGTGTTAACTATTGCAGAACACAAATCTTTGTCTGAAGAGTGCCTCCCATTTAAGTAGACATTTGTCCTGGCATCTTGCAGAAAGGATACAGGGAACTTTTCTGACTAGTTCCAGTGATCGAAGGTACCTTCTAGACTATAGGTGACTAAAAATAAGGAGAGACAGATTTTTGTTTGAAGAACAACCACTACTGTATGGTAGTATAATATGCATATGGGCTTTTTTAATATAGCATGCATCCCTAGTATTCATATAGTATAATAAGTAATGTCAATGTGATTATGGGTAAGAAACATAGACATGAGATAAGACTTATTTAGCAATGATCCACAGAGAGAAATTAACTCTCTTTGGGTCAAGTTTCCAGGATTGGATCTTATCACTGTAAACCCAGAGCCCTTTTCAGTCTTTGGTTGGATCTAAAAGACCAGAAATGTAAATAGGCTTGCCAAAGAGACAAATACATTGCCCTCTGGGTTTAGTTTTGTCCTGTGCCTTTTTCTTTTTTTCTTTTTTTAAAGCAATTGGGGTTAAGTAACTTGCTCAAGGTTACTTGAGCTAGCGGCTAGTCATTATTTATGTGTGGGTGCTCATTTTCTGAGGCTGGTTTCGACCTCGGGTCATCCCAGCTCCGAGGGTGGCGCTCTTACTGCGCCACCTAGCCACCCCTGTGCCTTTTCCTCACACACTCAGCTATGTTGGAAAACAGAAAAGACTGAGTTCAAACCTGAGATATCAGAGGTATTTGGTCACAATAGAGCAAATAGTTCTTATATGGCCTATGGCTGAGTGTTCAGAGGTATTGGGAGGTATACTTACCATGAGTTAAGATGAAATTACTTCCACAGATAGTGAATCCAGTATAGTCCAAAAGAAAAGATGGACTTGGTATTGAAGACATTTATATGTGTTTTCCTGTTCTTTGTTCTAAAGGGGTCAACATGTGAAACTAGAAATCTCCTAATAGGGATACATGAGGCCCCAAAGCCCATGTATCTCTATCAGGAGATTTCTAGTTTCCCTATTTCTGAGGGAAATAAGACTACATAATGAAAAACTCCCGAGCCCATTTTCCATAGGGAAGGTTTCTTGCTAGTGTGAGAAAAGAGTTTCTGTCGTACTAAAAGTGTTGTAGCAAGAAAAAGTCTTAAGCTAAAAAAGCATGTTAATGCCTGTTCTTCCCTTGAAAGGAAGCCACGGATTTCAGCTCAGTCAGAAGGTGGAGGCAGAAAGAATCTTCACAGAAGTATCCAACAGAGACTACACAATCAGTTGAACACCATCTAGTGCAAACCATGCTTCTAGCTGAGCATTCATTGTCAAGCAGAGCAATGTCCAGTGGAGTAACATAAAGAAGTGACTCCAACACCAGAAGGGAGCAGGCCTAATGGAACAGAACAATGCCATCAGAAGAAGACAATTGAGGTATTAGTGTTATGTCTATCCTTTCTGTACAAATAGAATGTTGTATATATTTATGGACAAGGAACCACAGGCTTATTGGGTGAAATATTTTGTTGCTACTTTTTGTACTACCCCTATTCATTTTTGTACTTTTTGTACCATCCCTTTTCATTCTTAAAAATAAATACAATTGTTATTTGAAATATTTTTATCTTCTGACTGACCATTAAAGGTAAACACACTGGTAGGGGCTCATGGTTTTAGGGCATAATGGCTCAGAGGGTACCTTGAACTTGAGGAAACAGTTTCTAGGGGAACTGATTTGTGAGATGGAGGAGGAGTCCCAAGGTACTACAACTGTATCAAATAAAAATAATTAAGCAAAAATACCCATTATACAGACACTGTGTTTGATAATGTATATAATATTCCACCCTATTATACCATTGTCCCTCTACCTAGAGGAAGAAGGTCTGATTCAATAACTATTCTCTGAGACCATTGCTGTTTTTTTCAGTTACTTGGAGTTTGACTTCTTTTAGTAACCTTTCATTTATATTGCTACAATAATTATGTATACTATTCATTTATTCTTATTTTACTCAACATCAGTTCATATAAATCTTACATGTCTATAAATTCTTTATGTTCATCTTTTTGTATTACACAAAAAATTCTATTACATTAATATGCCACATTTAATTCACTTTCCGCAATCAGTTTTTTTGTTCCCACAAATGTACAGTTATAAATATTTTGGTACAAATGGAAACTTTATTTCTGTTTTTACCTTCTTGGGGTATGCAATTAGTAGTGAGATTAGTTGGTTAAAGGGTATGAATTTCATCACTTTTCTTTCCTTTTTTATTTATATTTGAAACATTTAATTTTAAAACTTCAAATTCCAGATCCACTCCCTTCCTCCCTTGTCACTCACTTCCTCTGGGAAGATAAGCAATTCAGTATGTGTTGTACATGTATAGCTATGCAAAACATTACCATAGTAGATATATTATAAAAGACTGCTTATATTTTCCTCCCACCCATCCCACTCCCCATCTGGTCTATTCACTACTTTGATCTTGTCCCTCTTCTACAGTGGGTACCTCCAACCTCCCCTCCCCCCAGAATGCGCTCTCCTCCTTCATCCCCCCCCTCCTTCCCCTCCCCCCTACACTCCTGCAGGGTGAGATATCCCATTTAGTATGTATGTCATTCTCTCCCTGAGCCAAATTCAAAGAGAATATGGTTTTGCCTTTTTGCCTTCCTGTTCTTCCCCTCCCCTGCACACCCACTTCCCCTTGCCTCTTCTACATGAGATAGTTTACCCTACCCTGTCTCTCCCCATCTCCTCTTGCCACTCTCCTCTCTCACCTCTTAACTTCATCCCTTAAGTATCATCCCTTCCCACCAAATTCAACCTGTGCCCTCTATCCATATCTACCTGTAAACATATATACACACATTCACATATGTATTCATATGCCCATATACCCTTCTTCAATTATTTTCATACTGAGAAAGGTTTCATCAGTCACAGTTATTGTTTTTCCATGTAGGAATGTAAATAGTTCAACTTTAAGTTCCTTTTGATTTCTTTTCCCAGATTACCTTCTCAAGCATCTCTTGCTTCTTGTGTCTGAATGTCAATTTTTCTATTCAACTCCGGTTCTTTCCTCAAGAATGCTTGAAAGTCCTCTATTCCACTGAATGACCATATTTTCCCCTGAAACACGATACTCAATTTTGCTGGGTAAGTGATTCTTGGTTTTAATCCCAGCTCTTTTGCCCCCTGGAATATCATATTCCATGCCCTTCAATTCCTCAGTGTAGAAGCTGCCAGGTCCTGGGCTATTCTGATTGTGTTTCCACAATATTGAAATTGTTTCTTCCTGGCTGCTTGGAGTATTTTCTCCTTGATCTGGGAATTCTGGATCCTGGTTATAATATTCCTAGGAGTTTTCTTTTTGGGATCTTTTTCAGGAGGTGATCTGTGGATTCTTTCAACCTCTATTTCCCCCTCTGGGTCTAAAATATCAGGGCAATTTTCCTTGAGAATTTCTTGAAGGATGATTTCTATATTCTTTCTTTGGTCATGGCTTTCAGGTAGTCCAATAATTTTTAAATTGTCTCTCCTGGATCTATTTTCCAAGTCAATGGTTTTTCCCATGAGATATTTCACATTGCCTTCTATTCTTTCATTTGTTTAGATCTGTTTAACAGCATCCTGATTTCTCATAAAGTCATTAGCTTCCATTTGCTCCAGTCTAACTCTGAAGGAATGAATCTCCTCAGTGGGCTTTTGAGATTCTTTTTCCATCTGGCAAATTTGGCTTTTTAAGGCATTCTTCTCCTCATTGCCCTTTTGGGCCTCCTTTGCCATCTGAGTTAGTCTATTTTTAGGGTGTTATTTTCTTCAGTCAGGCTGTTGACTCTCATTTCATACTTTTCTTGCATCTTTCTCATTTCTCTTCCCCAATTTTCCCCCACTTCTCTTATCTGCTTCTTAAGGTCCTCTATGGCCTGTAACCAGCTTGTATTTTCATTTGGGGCTTTTGGTGCAGGATTTCTGACCTCACAGTCCTCCTCCTGTTCCATGCTTTGGTCCTCTTTGCCTCCAAAATAAGAGTCTAATGCTGCATTTTTCTGTTTATTTTGTTTCCTTTGCCTAGGCATGTTGCCACTTAATTAATTGGCTTTTGGGCCTGTTGCCACAGTAGGACTCTGCTACAAGACAGGGGAGCTTCCATCCCGAATGTTGAGGTCTTCACAACTTCTGGTTCTGGCAAGTTCGATGCCCACCACAGACCTCCTCCCAGATCACATTCCAGATCCAAGCAGGTTAAAGCAAGAGCAATTAACCTCCAAGGCTGCTCCCTGGATCTCCCTACAGTTCGCAGGCCAGGAGCTGAAGCTGCCACTGAAGCTGCAAAATGGCTTCTGTGCCGTGGCTCCTCAGCTGCTTCTTGCCCCCAGGGGAAGAAGCCAATGCATTCCCCAAATACTGGTCCCAAAGTCCATAGGGCACTAACCTCTCACTTTGTCATAGTCATATGTGTCCTGATAATTCTGGAATCTCCACAGCTACTGGTGTTCTGGGGTCCCTTCAGCTAGCTGCTGGCCAGACCGTCCTGGGGCTAAAACCACAGCTCAGGAGGGCCTGGGCTCAGGTCCCAGAGCATTGCGCTGTGCTGCCCTGGCTACTCCCTGCAGGGCTGCCAGGCTGTCCTCTGAGGGAGAGCTTCTCTGTGTTGTTCTGTGGGTGCTGGAGCTCCAGAAGTTGTTCAGAGTCCCCTTTTACATGATTTTTAAGTGGTGTGGGCTGGAGCACTGTGGAAGTGCTGTTTCTATTCCGCCATCTTGGCTCCACCCCATCATCACTTTTCTTGAATAATTATAAGTTAACAACCAGAACCAACCCTTTTCATTCACAGAAAAAGGACCAGAGGCCCCAAAAAGAGAAGTGATCTATCCAGTATTGCATAGTAAATAGTAGAGCTGTGATGCAAACCAACACTCCAAATCTAATGAGCTTTCACTATGCAACTATTATAACTTTTAAATTATAAAAGTAATTTCCAAATAAGCAGACCCATTGTCCAAAAGTCTGCTGAAGACAAAATGTAGTTTATGGGGACTTGAATGAACAAAGGAGTGCACCTAAGAATCCTAATTGCAACTACTAAGAGAATGGTTAGGCTGGTATGACACTCTGACCTTATGTAGGCCCTCATTTCCTTGTTATGTCTGTTATAATTTTACTTAACTATGCAAGAGGAGATAATTCTGAAATGACAGCGGTCAATCATGAAACACAGCATCATTCATTGGATTTCACTTTGCACTCTGCTTTAAGATAACCTCTTTGTCCCCTAGCTTTCCTCACTACACCTGCCAATCCTATCCCACCATAGTGTTTAATTCTAACTTTGGGAATGACCCAGGGATATATATTTGGTCCCTCTTCAGCTTATTTGAATGCAATTCTTAGGAATTTCCCTAATGTCAGATAGTGAATAAGCCCCAAACCAAGAGAAATCTAAATTTTGAGCCCATTTTCTTTTCTTTTTTTGGCCTCAAAATGAATAATTACAATTATATGCAATCCTGTGACACTGAATATCTTATCGCCTCTTTGGGACTTTGTTTTCTTAATTACAGAATGAAAGTCTTGGATTAAACAGTCTTTTAGTTCCCTTCCAACATTTTAAGCTTTAAAATTAGATAATACAGTCAAACCTCAATTTTTTGTGGGGGTAGCATTCCTAGAAAATGGCACAAAAGTAAAAAAAAACATGAATGTTGATACGTTGAACCTATGGGAAAAAGGGGGTTAGGTCCTTATGACCACCAAGAACTGAAATATTTTGCTAGAAATTGCTGAAAATACACTTTTCTACATATACTTCTTCATTACAAAACATGATTTCTGATCATATGTACTTTTCCTAACAGAATGACCATGAAATAACTCATACAATATAGTACACAAAATAAAATTGGCAACATGATAAACATTTTTCTTCATTAGTAATTCCCTAGAATTCTATGACCTTTTGTGCTAACATCTCAATTGAAAAAAACAAAACACACTGATTTCAGACAATATTCACTTTTCATAACAAATGAAATCTACTATACCATAAATACTACACAGTAAAAAAAAATTCTTAAAACTAAAGCCTTTTTTAACCTGAATCTTTCCTTCCACTGTGTCAGATGGCTGTGTGAGGGCTAGGGATATGGTTAGCATTAATATGCTGTTGTAAACCTCTCTGCCTTGGCTGCCTTCTAAAATCGAAGGGAGAGGGTGCTGGGACTTTGGTCCCTACTGTCAGAAGATGCCAAGACTGATTAGGTCTCAACATCATCTTCCAGCACATAGGCCTTACCATATGCATTAGGGGCATAATTGCAACACAAAACTTGAGTTTTAGGGGCGGCTAGGTGGCGCAGTGAATAGAGCGCCGGCCCTGGAATCAGAAGGACCTGAGTTCGGAGCCGGCCTCCACCTAACGCACCAACAAAAAACCTAGCCGTGTAACCTTGGGCAAGTTACTTAACCCAATTGCCTAGGGGCGGCTAGGTGGCGCAGTGAGTAAGAGCGCCGGCCTCGGAGTTTGGATGACCCGAGATCAGATCCGGCCTCAGAAAATGAGCACCCATGCATAAATCAAATGACTAGCCGTGTAACCTTGAGCAAGTTACTTAACCCCAATTGCTTTAAAAAAACAAACAAAAAAAAAAAAAAAACTTGAGTTTTAAAGGCAAACAATAAAAACATACAATGATTGCATAGGGAGCTCTTTACAACAGTATAATGGAAAAGAGCAGTGAAGTACTTAGTAGGACTCCAGGCACTCCACAAACTTGCATTCATTGTACCTCTGATTTTTTTTACTGTGTGCATAGCTGCAAATGTGCATGGTTGCCAATGTATAAGTGAAAAAGAGATTATTGGGGTGGCTAGGTGGCCCAGTGAGTAGAGCACCAGTGCTGGAGAGGGCCTGAGTTCAAACCCAGCCTCAGACACTTAACACAAAAACTAGCCGTGTCACTTAACCCCTCCAAAAAGCAAAAAAAAAAAAAAGAGATTATTAATAAAATCATGCCTATGCTTGAAGTCACTAGAGTTAACTTGTCAATGTTGAGGATTGACTATATATATAAAGCATCAACTAGCCAATCAGTCAGCAAGTATTTACTAAGCATCTGCCTTATTCTCAGAACTGAGTGAAGTGCTAGGCTATCAAATATACAAATGTTATTTACCATTTTTGTTTTCATCATCATTATCATCTTTAAGTAATTAATAATAATAGAGTATTAAAATAGAGTAGAAGCACTCTAGTATGGTGAGATGTCTTCTGCTTAAAGCATGAAGACCTAATTTCAAATCTTTGATTGAGTGCCATTCACCTAAAAGAAATATTTTTTAAAAATTTCCTTTTTTTCGTTCTTTCTATATTTGGGTTAATATAGATTAAATGGGTACTTCTGCATCTAATTCTAATATATGAAGCATCTATGATTTTGTTGGCATGGAGAGCCCCTGGTATGAAAATTCCTTTCACTATCCTAGAAAACAGCCATTCTATGAGTTTGTACATAAAGTAGTTCACACCTATCAGATTGTCAAAGATGGTAAAAGAGGAAAATTGTGAGTGTTGCAAAGGCTGTTTTAAAATTGTTAAAGCTATTCCAAAAGGTAATTTGGAACAATGACTCCAAAGTTACTGTAAATACCCATTGTAAATACCAAAGCTGTAAATACCCATTGACCTATTATGCCACCAGGAGACCTATAATCCAAAGAAAGTAAAGAAGGGAAAAGGACCCATGTAAACAAAAATATTTTTAGCAGCTATTTTTGTAGAAGCCAAAAAATGGAAACTAAAGGGGTAACCACCTATTAAGGAGCGACTAAACAAATTGTAATACATAAAATGAAACAGAATATTATTGTATTAGAAGTAATTAAATGGACATTTTCTGAGGAGAATGGGAAGAGCTTTATGAACTGATGCTAAGTGACCAGAACTAGAAGCATAGTTAATACAGTAACAACATTAAAAAAAAAACACCTTTGAAAGACAAAGTCTGAACCATGTAATGGATCTTCTGTCCAGAGGACTGTTGGCAACCTCCTGCCAGAAAAGGGATAAATTTAACATGTAAAATGAGATCTACCTGTCTGGAAATGCTCAATGTGGGAATTTGTTACATTGGGCTATGCATATTTATTATGAGAGTTTTATTTATTCGTTTTTTACTTATTCAGTTAGGAAGGAATAGTGAGAGGGAGAGAGAATAAATGTTAATAAACTATTTTTATGATAAGACTTAGGGATTTGCTTATGGTTATATAGATAACAAGTATAAGAAGCTGAATTTGAACCTAGTATTTCCTGACTCCAAACCCAACACTCTATTATAGCACATTGTCACTACATCTTCATCTAATACCACCCTTGATAGCAATAATAACTTACCTTTGTATAGGACTTTACTAAATTTTGTAAAATGTTTTAAAAATGATTATTTAATTCAAAATCATAAAATGCTAAAAGGGACCAACTTAAGAGATTATCTAGTCTAATGCTTCAATATTATAGGTGAGAAACCTGGCCCAGAAAACTGAATTAATAGTTAATATCATATAGCTAGTAAGTGTCAGAGCTGGAAATTGAACACAATTTTCCTGCTGCCATTTTGTTGCTTAGTTATTTTCAGTTATGCCTGACTCTTTATGATCCCATTTGGGGTTTTCTTAGCAAACATAATGGAGTGGTTTGCCATTTCCTTCTCCATCATTTTACAGATGTAGAAACTGAGGCAAGCAGGCTTAAATGACTTGGCTAGCATCACATAGCTAGTAAGTGTCTAAGGCCATATTTGAACTCAGGAAGATGAGTTTTCCTGACTTCAGATCTAGCACTCTATGCTGCCCCACTGGGCCACCTGCTGACATTACTCTTTTCACTACAGCATACTTCTTACCTTGCAAAATAAATTCATATTTTTTTCACAGATTTTTTTTTACCATTAAAATGGGGACAGGAAAATATTATATGCTATTATTTGTCAAAAGCAGTATGGAATAGTGGATAGAAAGCTGACTGTGGACTGTGGAAGATTTGGGTAAAGTTCTGCCTCTGACCTAACTTTGTGACCCTCCCAATGACCCAGGCACATCTCTAAAACCATATAATATGGATGAGTTGCTGATCTCCACTGGTAAAGGGATTTGCTACAGTAATACCCTTACAGTGATTAAATCATTTTTCTAAAACAATAACAACAAAACTGATTACTTAGAATTGTCAATGCTGACAGCACCTCAGGGGCAAAATACCCTCTTAGTTGGCATCCTTGTTATTGGTCTTCTGGTTAACCAGAATTTCAAGGAACAGTAATAATCAACTAGATATAATAGACTCATTACTGAAATGCTATAGATGAGGTAATTAAACTATTTATATTTCTAACAGCTAGACCAGATTTGCATCAGAACCAGCTGTGCTATTTTGTTTGTTTATATATCTAGATTTTCTTCTTAGAAGAAGCACCACCATTATCATTCTACCTTTCTCTCTGTTAAATCTATTTGCAAAAGTCAGAGGAATACAGACGACAAAAAAAAAATACCTTTGAATGTGCCATTGTCAGGGAGGGTATAGCACAGCCCTGTGCTTCAGGTAAAGATTGGGTTACATATGCTGGGAGATTCTTTCCAACTTATAGATTCTATGAACTTAAGAAAAACACATTTAAAAACTCCAGGAGGCTGAGATAAAGAATTTTCCCCCCTCCTTCCCTACAAAGAAACATTCAGCAGTAATTGCAGTATCATTCTACATTTTTAAAAATGATGAACATCATCAAAGTTTTTCATCTATAAAGTGCAAAAATAATCTTGCCTTGAGGCTTAAACCACTTTCAGAAGTTCAGGACATTTCATGGATAACAGCAATCTGCCAAGAGAAATACTGCAAAAATAAAATATATTTCTTCCTTTAAATAAAATACATTTATTTATTTCTAAAGTTTATTTTTTAATTGGAGTGGTGGTAGAAGAGATAAGATTGATCAGAATCTGGCTGGTAAACTAGATATATGTGACTTTCTATTTCCCAGGGTTTTTTGGAAACATTGTAAACTCAGGTGAAGTCCCCAAAGTGAATGCCCATAACAGACATTAAACACCTTCCTCAAAAGGTTTGGATTTTAGAAGATACTTGTGGAACTTGCCATATATCTTCAAGCATGAATTGAGTACCTGCATAGGCATCCTTATCCTCATTTTAGATCTGTGTAAGAGACCAAATCACTACACTACATTAAATATTTATTAAGTGCCTACTGTGTGCTTGGCATTGTGCTAAGGGCTGGGGATATAACTAAGAAAAATAAAGGCAATGTCTGTGTTCAGGGAGTTTACAATCTGACTGGGGATAATACACAAAAAGAAGCTGAAAGGGGAGGAGGCAGGGAGTACCCAAAGTGAGGGTGGGGCACTATGATGGTGGAGTAACTAGTGGGAAATGAGTTGGCTGAATCTGAGCCCTTTATACCTCTATATAGGGTGGCTTTGGTAAGGCTTGTTTGCTCTTTCCCCCCACCCCTTACCCAGCCTTTCAATCAGAAGGGCAGAGGCATTGGAGGGTACTGATGAGATGAAAGTACAGAAGCTGAAACATTCTCCACAATAATAAGTTCCCTGGTGATAAGCTTGTCTTGGGAGGTCTAACAGTAAGGGAATTTGAAGATCTTCCCAGCCCTTAATGGTCCTCATTTGAAGCCCAACAGGAGAAACTTGATTAGGAGAGACTTGTTTTTCAGGAAGGTCCACACCTTTTGTTACTTTGTAATTAGGCAGTGGGTCACAAAGGTTGCGATGTCCTCTGACCCTGAAGAAGGATATGTGTGTGTGTGTGTGTGTGTGTGTGTGTGTGTGTGTGTATGTATGTATGTATACTCTGAGGTGAGGTTTTGCTTTGGAGCTCACTTATGGGAAGAGTTGTGTGATTTGGCCAGACTCTGGGTAGCCGTTGAGCCCCCCAGCTTTGAAAGCCCAGATGTTGATGCTTCTCTCTCTGGTAACTAACTGTATGTATGTAATGGTTGGAGAGCTAGAAGGTCTGTGTCTTGGTCTGTTGAATTGTGTTATTTTTCTCTGTCTGTATTTTTGTCTGCTTGTAATTTCTATTTGTATTTTCTCTGAAGTTCAGGGTACTGACTTTTTCCCCTGAACTAAGTAAATGATATATGTTTGATTAAAGTAAGATTGTTAACCCCTTTTGAGTTGCTTTCTTTTAGAAAAGCAGATCAAAGTACCTGTGCTAGTAGCCATCCTGAGTATGCTAGGGTGCTTGCTGCTACAGAAGGGGGGGTGCAGTGAGAAGGGGGAGAATGGGATGATGATGGAGTTGGAACCAAGCAGAGCAGGTTTTGAGAAATGAAACAGCATGTAGTGGCAGATGAAGTCCTTGATCTAAAAAGATGAAAATCTAGCGAGAGGGTGGAGATCAATAGTGTTGTAACTAGAATTTTTTGTTCTGGGATAAGTGATAGAAAAGATCACCTTAAGTTGAAGAAGGGAAAAGGAGTATAGGAAATCTCCTCTTGTGGATATGTGGGGGGCAGGAGAATAAAGGAATAGAGTCCCTGGTGTAGAGAGGAATTTTATTCCTGCTTACTGTTGTTTGTCCTTAGTTTTTGAAGAGGACCAATGACATCATGGACTGATGACTTGCATGCTAATTGGATTCAAAGTCCAGTAGAAAGACAAAAGTCAGTATGGCTGGTGATTGGGATGGTGGATGACCTTGGCATCTTTGATGTCTGACCAAGCTCCAAGCACTCCGCAGCATCTGCTTCAGTCACCTTCATGACTCATTGGAACAAATTATTCTGATCTGCGCATTCCACTGGGGGAAGTCTTTACATGCCTGGGGTAGACATCCCCCTAATTTGCTAATAGGTTTGATGTCTGTCTGTTACACTCATCCTGGTTTAGCTTCTCTGCCAAAAAGATTTTTAACCTGGGTGTGGTTTCTACACATGCTACAGTTTCTTGGAGCCACAAGGGAGAGATGGGTAAAAGATGGACACCAAAGGTGGATGAGTAGTCCTGAAAAGGGCTCAGCAAGCCCTCACAGCAGAGGGGCTGGTCTTCTCTGAACACCCCATGCATCCCCATTCCTGCTCATCTAGCACTGAATGCTGTTTCTACTGATAGACCAATTATATTCTCACTGCTCTCAATATTCAGCACCCTCTAAATTAGACACTGAGTCCTAAGACCCAATCACCCTGAGGTAGCTGGAGCTCTGATAATATGTATTTGTAAGAACACTTGGGTGTAATTATTAAGTACAAATGGTATACAGAGTGCTTAGGAATCACAAATTAATAATAATAATTAGTATTTACATGGGATCTTAAGGTTTGAAAAGTTCTTTACATATGTTATTTCATGACAAGGGGGATGGTTTCAGAAAAAACTAGAAAACCTATATGACCCTATATGACACATAGTAAAGTGTGCAGGACAAGGAGAAAATGGTAGGAGTAACAATAATATTCTAATGATGATCAGCTACTTTGATCAATACAATGATTTAAGATCATTCCAAAAGCCATATGATGAAAAAAAATGTTATTTACCTCCAGAAAGAAAACTGTTGAACTCTGATGTGAATTGAAACATTTTTTTCCACTTTATTTTTCTTGCTTTTTTATGATATAACTAGTATGGAAATATGTTTTGCATGACTTCACATATACAATGACTATATTGCTTGCCTTTTCAATGGGTGGGCGAGGGTCTATATGGAGGAAGAGAATTTGGAACTCAAAATTTTTTTAAAAAATGAATGTTATATGTGATATTTCTTTTGATCCTCTGGGAGGTAACTACTATTAACCCCAATTTACAGATGAGAAAACTGAACCTGAGAGAAGTTAGGCGACTTGTTCAGTGTCACACAAATACTAAATGATTATGGCAGGATTTAAAGCTTGATCATTCTGACTCCTAATCCATTACCCTATCCATTATGCCACCTGGGGTAAACTTAGCCAGGAAAAGTATTCCAAGACACAGTTGGTCAATCTAAAAGGAACTAAGAAAAGTGATAGAAGGAGGAGCCAAGAAGGTTTGAAAAGCTTAAGCAACAATCAGTTAATAAACATTTATTAAATATTTACCACTTGCCAGGCACTATACTAGGCTCTGGGGTTACAAAGAAAGGCAAAAGATAGTCCCTGCCCTCAAAGAGCTCACAGTCTAAGGGAGGAAGACAATACATGAAAAGAAAATTAAAAGAAGAGGAAGGGGGAGACAGGGAAACAAGCATGTATGTGGTTGGGGTGGGATGATGAAGTTCTACAAAAAGCCAGGATGTAGGAATTGGCACAGGATATTAACAGCCTATGAGCTATTATTAGATATTATAAAAGATCCTCATCCTCTTCTTATATTTTCATCTCATGGCATCTTCTCTCCAGCCACTCTTCTCTGGACTCAAAAATCTAAAGGTAATGCTCCCAAGAACTTAATCCTGTCATCTCGAGACCCCCTAGCCTGAAATTTCACTATCCTAGTAGTGAAAAGTAATAGTAATAGTAGATAATAATAATAGAAGTAAAATAGTAATGGTAAAGGTAAAATGGCTTTGTATCATGGACCCTGTCCAACTTTGTTCTCAGTCCAGTCACCTGTAAACAATCTTTATTATACTTCAAATCTAGCATTCTACCCACCCCACACTTAGCTGCCTAGCTGCCAAGAAAGCCACCATGTTTGGAATCAGGCATCACAGTCCCAGATAGAGGATGTAGAAATAGCACTAATAAAGGTGAGAAAAGGAGGAAGATTAAGCCAAGAATGATAGAGTTGATACCTACTGGAAGCAACAAAGTGTGAGGTTGTATCCGAAGGAGGAAAAGATGCCAAAGGTATGGAGAAAATTCCAACTTTATTGATATTAGTATAATGAAGGACTAGACAACAGGGTCCCAGTCCTTGAAGCACGTATAGTCTGTTCTGTCTTGGTGCCAATACACACGGATGATTGGGGTGTTTGCTTTTGGAACCGAGTGATGATATACAATAGAAGGACTATGCCCCTGAGTCAGAGCATGAACTGTGGCAATTTCTTTCCTACTTACTGTTGTTTGTCTTTTGTTCTCAAAGAGGACCATGACATCAGGAAGATGAAGCCATCATTTTCAAGTGAATTGGATTTCAGTGAGGGAGGGCTGTGTGAGGTCACCAGCCTCACTCCTCCAGAGTCATCTGAGTCCACTGGCAAGATATAGATCAGGATGACTGGAGGTGGACTTTGTGGTGAATAAAAGCCTTTAATTAACTGAGGGTCCAGAAATGAACTTGCTTACAAAAGATTCCAAGAGAGGAATTGGAGCTTTTTTTTCTTTCTTGCTATCCATGACTCTTACTTCTGCAAGACCAGACCTCTTCTCAACTTTTGAGATAAAGATATCCTATACAGATAAGGATAATATTGTATTATCGTCTGGATTCACTTGCATTGAGAATGTCAGGATAGATATGATTCAAATCCTCCAGCAAATGTGCCCACTCATAGGTCACTGGGGAAGAATTTATGTGAGCTGGATATGCTATGTAGGCATACCAGTCAATGACCTTTGCTTTTTGAAATATCACATTCCATTTTTTCCCTATGATTTCTTGTAACCATGGAGTTATCTTGTGCTATTCTCATTGTTTCTACTAGGAATTTAAATGTCTTCCTTTCTGTCACAAGATTTGTTCTTTAATCTAGTAATTCTGACATCTTACTACACAATTCTTTATGATTTAAATTTTGATTTTCTTTCTGTCAGTGTTCTGTGGATTCTTGTAATCTAAACTTTGTCATACTTCCAGTAATTTTAGGCAACTTTCTCTGTATGATTTCTTTAAACATAGCATTTGGGTTTTCTTTTTCATGGCATTTTTCTAAAAAACTGTAATTTTTAGTTAATCTATTTTGATTCTATCTTCAAGTGAGTCCTCATGTGTTCTCTGAATTATGTTGTTATTGTTTAATTCTGTTATTTTTATTTCTATCTTTGAGTTTTTATGTCCCAATTATGCTTAGATAATTGTTGAAATAAATACTTTCTGGGTTTTGCTTCCCAGCTTCTTCAATCCCTACTTAGGCTCACTGATTTATTCCTTAGGAACACTAGCATCTGTCCTTGTTTCCTTTTTTGACTTACCTTGCCTTGTATTGCCACCCTTCTCCTTATTTTTCTTGATTCTCTTTATTCTTCTCTAGTCTCCTTAGTCTTTTTGGTGATCTCATAAACCCCCATGGATTACATTATCATCTCTATGCAGATGATTTTCAGATTTATTTATCCAGCCCTAGCCTCTCTCCTGACCTCCATTCTGACATATCCAACTTCCTATTGGGTATCTAGAACTAGATTCCCCATAGACATCTTCAACTCATCATGTCCAAAATTAAATTCATTATCTTTATCCCCCAAACCCTCCCCTCTCATTAATTTCTGTATTTTTGTCAGACACTTTTTTTTTTAAAGCAATTGGGATTAAGTAACTTGCTTAAGGTTACATGGCTAGTTATTTATGTGTGGGTGCTAAGTAACTGAGGCTGGAACTGATCCCAGGTCCTCCTCACTCTGGGGCTGGTGCTCTTACTCACTGTGCCACCTAGCCATCCCCAAAGACACTTTTATTCTCCCAGGTTTTGCAATCTAAGCAACATCCTTGATTTCTCTCTCTCACTCACCCCATATCCAATCTGTTGCAAAGTTCTGTCAACTCTACCTTCAAATATGTCAACGTTTCTCATATATGGTCCCTTTACTACTCTGATGCTGACAGTACTCTAGTACAGACCCTGTTTGTTGCCTATCATGACTATTGCAATCACTTTTCAGTTGGTATGCCTGCCTCCAGTCTCTCCCTATTCCAGTTCATTGAGTCATCAAAGTGATCTTCCTAAAGTATAGATTTATTCATGTCACTCCCCTGATTAATGAACTCCAGCAGCTCCCTACTACCTCCAGGATCAAATAGGAAATCCTCTCTCTTTTAAAGTCCTAGTTCCCTTCCTACCTTTCCAGTATTTTATTCTCCCTATATTCTAAGGTCCAACAAAACTGGCCTACTTGCTGTTCCAAGGAAACTATATCTCCCAACCCTATGCCATATAACTAGCTCCCCCTCCTCCACCCACCCCATGCGTCCCTAGAATTTTCTCCCTTATTCCTCATCTCTGCCCTCTTGCTTTCTTGACTTCGAGTCTTAGCTAAAATCCCACCTTCTCCAAGAAGCCTTGGGCAGCTAGGTGGCGCAGTGAGTACAGTGTCGGCCCTGGAGTCAGAAGGACCTGAGTTCAGATCCGGTCTCAGACACTTAATGCACACAGAAACAAAAACCTAGCTATGTGTCCTTGGGCAAGTTACTTAACCCCAATTGCCCTGCAAAAAAGAGAAGCCTTTCCTGATCTCTTTTACTGCTAGTGCCTTCCCTCTAAGATTATCTCTAATTTGTCCTATGTATACCTTGTTTGTACATAATCATTTGTATTTTATTTCCCTCATTAGACTATGGGTTCCTTGAGAAG
Organism: Gymnobelideus leadbeateri; assembly: GCA_011680675.1. Classification (NCBI taxonomy): domain Eukaryota; kingdom Metazoa; phylum Chordata; class Mammalia; order Diprotodontia; family Petauridae; genus Gymnobelideus; species Gymnobelideus leadbeateri. The sequence goes on along the minus strand of WOXC01007731.1, from coordinate 140,957 downwards.
AAGGACTATTTTTGCCTTTCTTTCTATTCCCAACACTTAACATGTTGCCTGGAACATAGTATGTGATAAATAAATGCTTTTTGGCATGATTTGCCTTAGTATACTTCCAAAGGTTCAATTAATCATTCTTCCTTTATTTTCCCTTTTATATGCTTTATAACAAGGACAATTGCCTTTATTCCTTTCTTTTTTGACCCAAAAGTAGAATATCAACCTAATTCTTGTTCCTCTTAAATTTTTTTTCTTAATTTCTCTCAAATTTTGCCAAATTTTTCTTTCTCAAATTTACACTAGTCACCTATATTATTTCCTTCTTATTATTTGGCTTGTACTTCTCTCTTCTTCTGATGCTTTTTCCCATAATCTCTTATGGAAGCATGAAATAGAAAATTTGGTGTGATGAAGAGAAATTGGCCCTAAGAAAGCTCTCATGCTTCCATCTTCCAAGGATTCCCCTATCAGTCTTACAAAATACATTTACAATATTTCCACAGCAGCATCATTGAAGGAACCAGATGACAGTGGCAAGTGGATATATTTTTACTGAAACATCTCTGTTAGGATGATGTCCTTATTGTTTATATATGTGTGAGGAAGTAAGCTCCTGTGTATGTTGTTCTGCCTATGCAGTTACTGTGGTTTGTGAATAAAATAACGTTCTCAGTAAAATTCTTAATATTTGTTTTACTTGGTCTTTTTGAAGATTTTTTCTTCTAGACCTGAAGATATTGGTCAGAGTTAAGCTTGTTTTTGATACAACTAATGGAGATTCTTCAAGCACTTTTGAACACAAAACTTCATGAAAATCTCTCAGATAGCAGGTCTCCAGTTTGAACATTTCCTATGATTGCTATCATTGAAAATAGGTTTACTGAAGGAACAGACAAATTTGTCACTACTACAGGATTTATTCAGTTCAATCTGCTATGGTCTATGAGGGTAGCCTCAGCATGACAAGGGTCCTTCCCAGTTCCTTGTCATTTTCATCACCATGGAGTTAAACCACATGTAGCATGGGTATGCATGCAATAGTTCTGTCTCAACATTTATTGACAGTAATTATAGCTTGGGTTGATTGCCTAGCCCTAGCTAATGTTTTTAATGACCCCTGAAACAACAATCCAAAGTTTAAACAATATCATTCCCATGTTGTTGTATGTCTTAGAATTATAGAATGCCATGGTCTCAAAAGAATTAATTAAACTTGAGGACCACCCAAAAGGCAGTGGAAACATAATAATGGGTGTGAATAGACTGCAACACAATACCAAAGAAGTATGCAAGAGAACCTGGATAAGAGAGGTTATAAAGAGGGTCATTGGAGTGTTGTATGACTAGAAAAGAAAGTGAGCTAGTCATGCAACAAGAGCAAGGAATCAACAACCTATATGTTCTATTGATATTCACTGAATGTTCAAAAAAACTAGAAGAAGATCCCCAACAATATGGAGGATGTATAGGAGGGAAACGATCAAAGTTGAACAATATAGCAGAAAGCATATTGAAACTGGAGTTGAAATCTTGGGTTCAAATTCTTCCTCAGACCCTTATTAGCTATGTGAACCTGGTCAAATCACTTACCTTCTGTCTCTCTCAGTTTCCTCATCTGGAAAATCAGGAGAAGAATAGCAGCTACCTCATATAGTGGTTATCAAGATCAAGCAAGTTAACACGTAAAAGTGCTTTGCAAACCTTAAGGTAGTATATAAATGCTAGCTATTTAATGGTGGTAATAATAATTATGATAATAATAAATCACGGCTCTGACATTTACCAGGTATATGATCTCAGACAAGCATCTTAAACTGTCTCAATTTTTTCATCTGTAGAATGGGGTAGTTATACTTTCCACATTTATATAGTAGGGTACCATAAGCTATTTTTCTGTAGATAAAAAATTCTCATCAGCAAATTATTTGAACCCCTGGGATATGTAGGAACTACAGTATCATTTTCCTCCTCAACCTGGAGGAGATATATAATGAAAGGCAGTATGTGAACATTGGGATACAGAGAGGAAGAATGCAGGAAGGGGGCGGCGGTGATCAAAGAGGAATAAGACATGTTTCTATAGAGGGCCTAGAAAGATGGAACGGGACCCGGACCAGATGTCTAGAGACTAAGAATGATGTGCTAGAGGCGGCAGCTGCCTCTGCCCAGCCTAGTCAGGTGGGATGGTTTTGGCTCCCTAAGAGAGATGTCTCAAGGAGACTAATCCATGACAAACTTCTTTCCATGAGAAACATAAGGTGATCTTACCTATTTTTACTTCCTTTCTTCCCCTTCTCCAAGAAGCCTTATATTAAGTCTATTTTTTTCTCTTCTTTAAAGGTACAGTTGTATTTATGTCTAGTTTTTTAAAAAATTCTGTATAGATAAAAATGAACAACTATAACTATTTTTGTTTTGTGTGTACTGTCTTATTTTTGAAGAGGGAGCTGCAAACAAGAAAGAAGGACAATGGATGGCATTTTATGGAGAGAGAGATGCAGAGACAAAGACTGAGACACAGAGAGTGGGGGACAAAGGCAGGAAGACATTTGGACAGCACAGAGAGACAAGAATGGACAGGCAGAGGAAGACAGAAAAGAGGCAGAGACAGGGAGTCCAAGAGATATGCGGACAGACAGAGACAGGGACAAAGACAGACTGTCATTTAGTGGCCTGTCAGTGTACAAATACAGTACTGTTGCTGTTACTGCAGATAATTTGCATATTTGCTATATTGTTTCTTGTTAAATGTTCATTGTTTTAGGGCACTACTTTACATTGTCTGTATAATAGAAGATTGATATTGTCTTTCAGTGATTGCTTGAATACTGGCATATAGATCAATATTGTGAAAATATAAATATGACTGTGCAAAGCAATATGCTATGAATGTTAACACCCACAAGGGACTGCTGACATTGGAGTAGACATTATATTTACACATGGAATATTATAAAAGTCTTGAAGGACAGTAAAAGAGTCTGGGAACTGTAGAATAGATTATATTGGGATAAGTTCAGGAGAATATACACTAAGAAGGTGTTTTGTGAATTATCAGACCCAGATGAGCATTTGAAAATCCCTGACAAAATCAAATGCAACACAGTATCTCGACTTGACTTAGAACCCTTCATATTTTAATAATTTTGACATTAATAAGTAAAGGGAGAGAGATACAGTATGGATTTTAGAGTGCAGAATTCCATCTCTCTAGGAGAGATGCGATGACGTGACTGTTGCCATTAAAATCAAACACCTCACCTATATTTTTACATCCACCAAATTACCAGAAAACTAGAAGAACCCCAAGAATTTGAGTGGTTCTCTTATGGAAGATCCATAAGAGAGTGAGGATAGTATTGCATTATTTATGCCAGAAATTAAAGGCGGGGGCAGCTAGGTGACACAGTGAATGGAGTACCAGTCCTGGAGTCAGGGGGAACTGAGTTCAAATCTGGCCTCAGACACTTGACACTTGCTAGCTATGTGACCTTGGGCAAGTTAACCCCAATTGCCCTGCCTTCCCTCCTCCAGAAATAAAAGGCCTAGCCTAAACCTAGTCTGGGGTTAGTTCCACTAAGTTAGATTGATGGAATGTTACTTGTGAGAAGGGCCAAAGTTAGGTTCACTAAAGAGAAAGAGATAACCCACATTTACTTCAGTTAGGAGCTAGATCCCTTGGTTTGCACAGAGAAGCAAGCCTTGAATAAGAGGTCAAGTTATAGACAGCAGCTCAGCATTACACCTTTGCTACCTAGGGAAGACTTCTTGGAGGTTGAAGGCAGGTGTACAATAAAGCTTTCTAGCAGGATAAAACAGGGACAAGATAAATTTTTTGATCAGAGTGTCAGAGCCTTATGAGATAAATTTAAATGAAAATACACACACACACACACACACAGACTCATAGGAGCAAATGGTAAAGACCTGGCAAAGTACCCACTCATTAATTTGCTGACTCATCTATCTCAGAAATATCTTCTTGGCTTTTTTTTTTTTTTTTGGAGGGCAATTGGGGTTAAACGACTAGGCCAATGTCACACAGCTAGTTTGTGTGTGTGTGTGTGTGTGTGTGTGTGTGTGTGTGTGTGTGTGTGTGTGTGTGTGTATGTGTTAAGTGTCTGAGGCCAGATTGGAACTCGGGTTCTCCTGACTCCAGGGCCAGTGCTCTATTCACTTTGCCACCTAGCCGCCCCTGTTCCTGGCTTTTTAAAAATAAAAATGGTATTTTATTTTTTCCAATTACATGTAAATATAGTTTTAAACATTTGTTGTTATAAGATTTTGTGTTCCCTCCCTTCTTCCCTCTCTCCCAAAGATAGTAAGCAATCTGATATAGGTTATACACGTGCAATCATATTAAAACTATTTCAACATTAGTCATGTTGTGAAAGAAGAAACAGAACAAAAGGAAAACACACACACAAACAAAATAAAAATAGTATGCTGCTATCTGCATTCAGATTCCATTAGTTATTTCTCTGGATGTGGATAATATTTTCCATCATGAGTCTTCTGGAATTGTTTTGGAAGACAATTGTTGCTGAGAAGAGCTAAGTCTTTCATAGTTGATCATCATACAATGTTACTGTTACTGTGTACAATGTTCTCCTGGCTCTGCTCTCTTCACTAAGCATCAGTTCATGTAAGTCTTTCCAGGTTTTTCTGAAATCTGTTTATCATTTCTTATAGACATGAGTGACTCCCAAGGAGATTTTATGAGCCTTATAAAATAATATATACCACAACTTCTTCAGCCATTCCCCCAATTTCCAATTCTTTGCCACCACAAAAAGAGCAGCTATAAATATTTTTGTTTATTTGGATCCTTTTTCCTTTTTAATGATCTCTTTGGGATATAGACCTAGTAGTGGTATTGCTGGATCAAAATGTATATACAGTTTTGTAGCCCTTTAGACATAGAGGAACATAAGCAGGAGAACTACTCTGAAAACTGGGAGAGAGAAACATTCTGCTTAGGAAAATAATGTAACACAGACCTGGAAGTCATTCTAATATGACACATGAATATCACCGCTAGGAGAAATCCAGGAACACAGGTGTACCTTTTGTTAAACTTCAAAGACGATTGCCTCATGCAGGATACATAGACTTGTGAAGAGAACATTATTCTAGTGGCATAAAAGCTGAGGGCACAGAATCAGGTTTAAGAAAGGAAGATGGGGCCAGTGAAGAATGTCATTCCATCCTTGCATAGGAATCACTGAGTATGAGTTTATCATCAACTCTTTATGTGAATTTTCAATCTGGAATCATGGAACCTAGTTGAAGTGAGGGTAAAGATTGAGGACATATACTTCATGACTGTCCAGTGACTTGGCCACAAAAAATCTAGTTATTTTATGAGAAGCATTTGAAGAATATAGTTTTATAGCCTCCAATAGGATTTGCCTTGGAGGACTGAGCAGCAAAAATTCACCATACTTGGGGTAACCTTGAAGTTTCTGGGGTCAATAGGGGAATGTACACTTTGCTTCTGGTATGTCCTTACCAATAGAGTGGGCAGATCTAATTGAAACCATTTCCAATCTATTCTATGTATGCAAAGAATACTGTAAACTATAATCTAGTACCCAATACCTATACTCTTTGACCATCTATGTGACTTATACAGAGTCACATGGGAGAAGAGAATTAGGCAGTAACAGTGAAAAAGGCTTGGGCTTTCTAACTTCTAAAATGTATTCTAAAAATTTTGACTTTGGAGGTTCCCCAGTACTGGAATAAAGAAAAGAGTATATGAGGTAGAAACTGAGTAAGAGGACAGACATGTTCTCAAGATAAGAATGAGATGTAGGATGTGCCTTGAACATTTCACAAGATCCAATTACCAAGTACTGACAAGAATTTGTATTTCAGATCTATTTTTCTCTCTCAGAGCTCCTTTGTTGTTGCTCAGTCATTCCAGCCATATCTGACTCTTCATGACCCCATTTGAGGTTTTCTTGGCAATGATACTGGAGAGGTTTGCCATTTCCTTCTCCAGCTTATTTTACAGATGAAGAAACTGAGGCAAACAGGGTTAAATGACTTGCCCAAGGTCACACAGCTAGTAAGTATCTGAGGCCAGATTTGAATTCAGCCTTCCTGATGCCAGGATTGTACTACCTAACTCAGAGTTTCTCCTTCTTTGATATCCTCCATCATGGATTCACATTTCAAGAACAATCTAGGAAAATTCCTTTGGTTTTGATGGTTAATTTATAATACTATCTCAAGAACTTGTTGGTTGACAGTATCATCAGAGTTCAATAGTCCATATACACTATCTTTAGTGGAAGCAAAGAATGGAAAAGATATGTGTAGACAATTGGACTTTGAACAAGAGAACCAAAATGAACATCAAGAGATTAAGATGCCCTGGAATGTGTTCTAGGAATCCAGTGGTTCTCAGCATTGGATTTATGCAGTGGCTATTACCAAGTAAGGAAGATAAGGAGAATTTACCAGGTAGATTGCATGCCCCAAGGTATCTTGGGAGCCCCTGCCATTTTTCAAAGACTAATGGAGAAAATAGTTGGATCCATGAACTATTTGCAAGTATTGGTGTGCTTTGATGACATTATTGTCTTTGGGAAAACTCTGAAAGATGATGTGGAGTTAACATTGTTGCCTTTTGCTTATGTCTTGTTAAATTTTCCTTGATTTCAATAATTTTGTTCTCTATTTCTATTATTCTCTCTCTCAGAGCTTCCTTGAGATTCTCTGGCATGTATTCAATTTGTCCCTACTGTTTTTAATTCTGTTGTTTAAACTTCTGATTTCTGGCCCAGATTTGTTCTTGATTTCTTCTTTTGAGAATAATTTTCTTTTCAACCATTCTGGAGTCTCTTGCTGTTTATCCCTGAGGAATCCACAATATTTTTTATTTCACTGGCTAATTTTGGTTCAGTTTCCTTCATATTATAATACTTGCTCAGTATGCAGTGTTTTCTCTTTCTTTATTAATTTCTTCTTCTGGTTTTATGATCGTCTCTATTAATTAATCTGCTCATGTGCCAGATATGTATTCAAGTTTTCTCTCTTTAATTTTCAGTCTTTCAGCCTTTTTCTTGTGTTTCCTGCCACTTGCCCCTGGGTTCTCTCATCTCTTTATGACCCTTCTTCCTTCCACTCTTGGACAGATTTCTCAAGGCTGTTCTGCTAGATATCCCAACTACTAAATTTGAAGGCTATGTGGGCTGGATGGCCCAGGTCTTTGCTCTGAGTAACCAAACCACCTCTGAAAGGAGAGGATGTAGCCTAGTTGAGTTTCCAGTCCTTTTACCCTTAAGTATCTCTAACCTGTAGCTCTCACTGTAGACTTCATTGCCTACCCAACTCATATCTTTCCCTCCCCTCAACCCAAGTCATTGTGTGTGTGTGTGTGTGTGTGTGTGTGTGTGTGTGTGTGTGTGTGCGCGTGCGCAGAATGAATGTTGGTTGACTCTTGTAGGGTCATTATGTATAAGGGGAATTTAGGTTGAGAAATTCCTAGATCAGACTTAACATCAGACCCAGCATTACAAGCTTGGGAATTTGCTTTCAGTCATTCTATCAGACTTTAATCTGTTAATCAATTAATTAATCAGTTAATCAACATTCTAAGTTGGATATGAAAACACTGTGTAGAGTCTCTGAAGTATTAAGATTCTCCAGTGTTATTTTATGAAGTTTTAGCATATATGTGGGTCTGTCTTTTTACTTTGTAGATTTAGCTATAATTATATTGTCGTATAAGGCTATTCTGGATTTGCTGAATTGTACCAAGTAGCAAAGGTTAATGGGGTTGCCTTGATTTCTGAGTATCCCTAAGTAATGCTATAGCAATAGAACAACCACTACCCTGAGACAAATTGGAAAAATAAACCTAAAAACAAAAACAAACCCTTACTCCACCATCTTGCCAGTCATTTGATCTTTGAACATCACATCTTAAATTTTTCCATGCAAGACTCAGGCTGATTTAATAAAATATTTTTAAAAGGAGTGTAAGCATAAATCACAGGTTCCCTAGGAAAACACCTCTGTAGTTAAGCAACTTATGGAACAAATTTATAGTACCTATTAATCTCAATTCTCAATGAGCATTTTCCCCTGTGGAATGGAACTCAAAGTTATATATTTGGGGAATGCAATTTGGAGAACACATATAAATAAACTAACTTGTGGTCTTTCCAAGTTTTTTTTTTTTTAATTTCTAAAACTTCAGATGCATTGGTCACAAGTTTCAGTTAATTTCATCTTGTCACCATGACCTATGTCAACTTCCCTCAGGATAAAACAAAAAGGCTAAACAAACTTATAAAAGCAAATTGACCTGTGCTCAGAAAATAAAAGCCTTAGATTAATAGCATATAAAGGAAATGTGTATTAAATAATTGTGCATAAAGGAAATGTGTGTAATCAGGATTACTAAACACAGGTGAATTCAAGATAGCAGCAATAGTATAAGGTTTTAAATATGTACAATTTATTCCAAATTCATGGGCTAAGAATTAAACTCAGTTTAGGGCTTTTAGTAACTCAACTTTGTTTGCTCTGAGCAAAACACAACTTCCTGTTTTGAAGAAAAACTTTTAGTAGACTAACAAATAGGCTCATGAAATCTCCTTGGGAATCACTCATATCATACCAACACAGCATTTAAACAATTTTAAATGTAAATTAGGAACAGTATGGATTGAGTTTCTGTTGAAACATCCACAATTTAACCAAGTGCAAAGAAAAAAACAAACGTATTGTATTTGGCCTCTTTCTAGAACTTTCAGAAAATTATTCAAACCATTTGAGGCAGACAGATCCTGGTCAATTGCCATCATCCCTTGTCAGAATAGGTTTTCTAGCCTCAGCTAACACAACATTCTTTTTTTTTTTTCTAATGACACAATGAACATCAGTCTTGCTTCTCACCAGCCGTGAACACAAAATATTCAAGTTATATTCCACTCCCTTTAATTCAGACTAGTTTTGAGGTGGGGGCAGGTCCCTCTGAATTAGTGAAATCTGGCCTCTAATATATTCAGAAAGAAAAATACATTCCTTCTTGCCACCCCCTTCAAGCACACATATTAAATCAGTACTAACTTCCAATGTGTTGTGTTTCCAATGGAGGGATTGTTGGGCCACCTTTTAATGAATAGGCAAGCATATATATTTGCATATGCACAACTAATGTGCTTAATTTCTCCAAGAAGAATTTGATTTTCTAAGTGAGGTGAAATAGAGCCCCTCCCTCCTTCCATCTTGTTAGTACTTATTTCCTGCCAGGGTTTATAATCCCCCTAACAAAAAAGACTGAGGTCCATTGTGCAGTTGTGAATGTCAGTCTAGCCCAGCTTGAATCATCTTACATTTCAAATAAATGGAGTCCAAATTGTTGAGGACTCTCTGTATTAAATGTCACCATCATATTGATTTGATTTTTAATAATCTGGATTTTAAAAATAAGCATTATGCTAATGTTAGACTCTCCTAGTTGCTGTCTGCTCCCCTTAGGTATATGGCATTCCACTCACTTGGACAGTTATTTAAAGAACTTCTTAGAAATGAAGAAAAGAACTCTCTAACAATATTTTTAAAAGCATGCTGTGGACTTGAAGATCCCTCCACAGATTTTAATCAAATAACCCATAGAATTCTATAAAATTGTAAGAAGGGATCCAAGATATTCTCACTCTTCTTTTGCCTTCTTAGCAGACTATTATCAACAAATCAACCCAGGGAGTAAGGTGACTACCTAAATGGAGGGGGAAAAAATTCATGCCTAATTTCACAACTTGTTCTAGTATTTCAAATTCCTTAAAATTAGAATCATGGGATTGTAGACTGAAAACAGAGAGGGAACTTTAGGGATTATCAAATTTAATCCCTTTATTTTCCAGATTAAGAAGAGATCTAAAAATAATAATAAAATATTAAAAAAACAAAAAATTAAAAAAAAAGAAACTGAGATCTAAAGGACGGTGATGACAAATCCAGGTCACGTGGGTAGCAAGGAATAGAACCCAAATCCTCTGATTCCAAATCTTCCTCTCTTTATATTATATTTTTCTTATGTTATATTTTAAGTTTATATTCAATCAGGAAATGTATTGAGATCCATCAATTGACAATTCAGGTCATAACAAATTCATAGAATAGATTGTTATGATCCTACCTTGTATGACACTCTTTTTATAGTTTTTTTTTAATTTACCATTGTTATTTTAAAATAAGTATTTTAAAAATTAATCTTTCCCTCCCACTACTCTCCTCCATCATTGAGAATTTTAAGAAAACAACAACAAACTTTCAATACATATCTATAGAGTCTGGCAAAACAAAATTCCTACATTAGCCATATCCAAAAATGCATGTTTCTCTCTACATTTTAAGTTCATCACTTCTCTGTCATGAAATGAGTGGCATATTTCATCTTTATTCTTTTGGGTTCATGGCTTATCATTTTGTGATACTTCTAAAGTCTTTCAAAATTGTTTTTCTACTGTGTAAACATTGCTCCCAGAATTTGTTTATAACATGACTTTTTATATGAAAATCATGTATCTGTTTGGAGCTTATCTTGGTGTATATGGTATGAGGTATTATCTAAACCTAATTTCTGCCAGAGTCGTTTGAGTGCTATTTTTTGTCAAATATTGAGTCTTTCCTCCAGTAACTAGGTTCTTTGGTTTATTGAACACTGTGCTGCTATGTTTGTTTTCTTCTGTATGTTGTGTATTTAATGTTTCATTGATTTACCTCTTTTAAAAAATACCAAATCTTTTTCATGAATACTGACTTGTTGTATAGTTTGAGATCTGATACTAATAAACCCTCTTGCTTTTTACTTTTTTCATCATTGCCTTTGAGATTCTTGACTTTTCCCCCCTTTGTATAAATTCTATTATTGTTTTTCTAGCTCTATATTATTTTAAAGAGTTCTACAAGGAAGGAAAGAAAAGATGGACAGCTCTCAACGCAATGTGTAGCATTTATCATACAGGCTTTCTTGAAATGAAAATTTATTGTTATATGTTTTGAATCCTCTCTTATGTTCTGCTATGCATATGAAATGCTTACCCCTGCTTCTTACTTTGTATTTAAGCTCCAAGTTTTAAGTTTATGATATATTTTTGTTTCTATTCTATATTTGTGTTCTGGTGTTTTAGTCTAAAATAATTTTTTTCTAAAAAGAGTTCAGTTGGGCTAGCACTGAATAAATAAATTAATTCAGGTTACTCTTCTATTTGGTGGACTCTCAAATGAACTGGCTGGCAACCTGGATCAGTTGATCAGTAGAGTTTCTCTGAGCATATAGGCAGTGCACCAGTGATAGTGGAGAAGAAAGTCATTTCTGAAGAGATTCTTTCTTTACAAAGGTTAATTTATATATTTGTTGTTGTTGTTCAGTCATTTAGCTATCTCCAACTCTTTGTGACCCCATGGACTATAGCACTCCAGTCCCTTCTATCCTCCACTATTTCTCAAAGCCTGTCCAAGTTTATGTTTATTGTTTCCATGACACTATCTATCTATCTATCTATCTATCTATCTATCTATCTATCTATCTATCTATCTCATTCTCTGCCATCCCCTTTTCCTTTTGCCTTTAATCTTTCCCAGCATCAGGGTCTTTTCCAATGAGTTGCATCTTCTCATTATGTGGCCAAAGTATCTAAGCATCAGCTTCAGTATTTGACCTTCAAGTAAAAAGTCTGAATTAATGTCTTTAAGTATTTACTGATTTGATGCTCTTGATGTCTAAGGGATGCTTAAAAGTCTTCTTCAGCACCACAATTCAAAAATATCGATTCCTCACCATTCAATATTTTTTATAGTGCAGCTCTCACAGCTATACATTGCTACTGGAAAAAAACCATATATAAACATTGTTAATAATGAAGTAATATATGCAAGTGAACGTTAATTACATTTACCATTTCCTGTACCACTTGCCATTAGCCAATAGAAAAATAAATATATGATATTCTTAACTACCTATTCATTTTCATCATTTGCTTAGAAGCCTAAAAATAAAAATTAATTTCTCTCTCATCAAGAGAACTTGTAAAATACTCCAACCATTTTCCATCATATATTTGTGTGAGCAAGTATCTTTGCTTTATTCTTGTTTTAAATCAAAATACAGAAATAAATTCAGTTCAGAACTAGATTTAAGACCTATGTTTGTCTAATTTTGAGGCAAAAATTGCGATCCATATTTCAAATTAAAAGGCCAACAGTGAAACTAACTTTATGTATGACTTTTATATTATAACATCTTCCAAGTTGTAACTTATTTCATTTAAAATGTTATTTAACAAAATAATCATATAAAGTCTTGCAGATAATGGAATACTTTATTATTGGATTACTTCTTTTAATTCTTTTTTTTTGTCTTTTTATTTATTTTTTTGAGACTATCTATCTTTATTAACTTCTGTTTTACATCATTCATTTCCACCAGATTTTGAGTTACAATCATTTTCCTCCCGTTATTCCCCTACCCGACCTCCCAGAATAGCAGTCCCACAAGATATCGCTTCCTCCAATCTGCTTTCTCCCATACCTTCTCCCATACCCCCATCGACTTTTCCATTAGAGGAAGGTGAATCTTTGTGTCCCAATGCCTGCACATCTTATCTCCCAATTATGAGCAAAAGAGTATTAATAATAGTATTTATATATACTTGAAACATTTAATGTTAGGACCTCAAATTTCAGATCCATTTCCTTCCTACCTTATCACCCATTCCCTCTTGGGAGATAAGTAATTCAGTGTATGTTGTACATGTCTAGCTATGCAAAACATTATCATAGTAGATATATTATACAAGGCTGCTTATAATTCCCTCCCACTCATCCCACCCCCCACCTGGTCCATTCCCTACATGATCCTGTCCCTCTTCTATAGTGGGTACTTCCAACCTCCCCTCCCCCCAAGGATGCCCTCCCATCCATCATCCCTCCTCTCATCCCCCTTCCCCTATTCTGCTGCAGGTTGAGATATCCCATTTAGTATGTATGTCATTCTCTCCCTGAACCAAATTCAATGAGAATGTGGTTTTGCCTTTTTTGCCTTCCTATTCTCCCCCTCCCTTGCAACCACTTACCCTTGCTTCTTCTTCATGAGATAGTTTACCCTACCCTGTCTCTTCCCATCTCCTCTTGCCACTTTCCTCTCTCACCTCATAATTTCATCCCTTGAGTATTCTCCCTTCCCAACAAATTCAACCTATGCCCTCTATCCATATATAACTGTAACCATATACACACACATTCACATATGTATTCATATGACCACACACCCTTCTTCCATTATTTTCATAGTGAGAAAGATATCATCAGTCACAGTTATTGCTTTTCCATATAGGAATGTAAATAGTTCAACTTTGATAAGTTCCTTTTGATTTCTTTTCCCTGATTGCCTTCTCAGGCATCTCTTCCTTCTTGTGTCTGGATGTCAAATTTTCTATTCAATTCTGGTTTTTTCCTCAAGAATGCTTGAAAGTCCTCTATTCCACTGAATGACCATATTTTCCCCTGAAACAAAATACTCAGTTTTGCTGGGTAGGTGACCCTTGGGTTCATTCCCAGTTCTTTTGCCCTCTGGAATATCATATTCCATGCCCTTCGATCCCTCAGTGTAGAAGCTGCCAGGTCCTGGGCTATTCTGATTGTGTTTCCACAATATTGAAATTGTTTCTTCCTGGCTGCTTGTAGTATTTTCTCCTTGATCTGGGGATTCTGGAACCTGGCTATAATATTCCTGGGAGTTTTCTTTTTGGGATCTTTTTCAGGAGGTGATCTGTGGATTCTTTCAACCTCTATTTTGCCCTCTGGATCTAAAACATCAGGGCAATTTTCCTTGAGAATTTCTTGAAGGGTGATTTCTAGGTTCTTTCTTTGATCATGGCTTTCAGGTAGTCCAATCATTTTTAAATTGTCTCTCCTGGATCTATTTTCCAGGTCAGTGGTTTTTCCCATGAGATATTTCACATTGCCTTCTATTTCATTTGTTTGGATCTGTTTAACAGCATCTTGATTTCTCATAAAGTCATTAGCTTCCATTTGCTCCAGTCTAACTCTGAAGGAATGAATCTCCTCATTGAACTTTTGAGATTCTTTTTCCATCTGGCAAATTCGACTTTTTAAGGCATTCTTCTCCTCATTGCCCTTTTGGGCCTCCTTTGCCATTTGAGTTAGTCTATTTTTTAAGGTGTTGTTTTCCTCAGTCAGGCTGTTGACCCTCATTTCATACTTTTCCTGCATCCTTCTCATTTCTCTTTCTAATTTTTCCTCCACTTCTCTTATTTGATTTTTAAAGTCCTTCTTAAGGTCTTCTATGGCCTGCAACCAGCTCATGTTTTCCCCTGGGGCTTTTGGAGCAGGACTTCTGACCTCACAGTCCTTTTCCAGCTCTATGCCCCCAAAATAGGAGTCTAGGGTTGCATTTTTCTGTTTCCTTTGCCTTGGCATGTTGCCACTTAATTACTTGACTTTTGGGCTTGTTGCCACACTATGGCTTTAAGGCCAGATAGAGAAATTTTCGTCCCAAACGTGTGGGGGGCAACTTCCGTTTCTGGCAAGCTGTAAACCCACCCACGACTTCCACCCTAGATCACAATCCAGATCCAGGGAGGTTAAAGCAAGAGCGATTACCCCCCAAGACTGATCGCTGGATCTCCCTACAATCCGCAGGCCAGGAGCTGGAGCTGCCTCTGAAAACTACAAAATGGCATGTCTCCTCAGGGGCTTCTAGCCCCCAGGGGAGGGAGCCGACGCATTCCCCAAATACAGGTCCCAAAGTCCATAGAACACTAATCTCTTCCTTTGTCCTAGGCATGTCTATGTTGATAATTCTGGAATAGCCACAGCTGTTGGTGTTCTGGGGTCTCTCCAGCCTGCTGCTGGCCCTGCCGCCCTGGGGCTAAAACCTCGGCTCATGCGGACCTGGGTTCGGCTCGACTCCACTCCTTGCGCTCTGCGCGCTGCCGGCTCCCAGACCGCTGTGTTGGTCCTTCCTGCAGGGCTGCTGGGCTGTCCTCAGTGGGAGCTTAGCTTCTCTGTGTCGTCCTGTGGGTGCTGGGGCTCCAGAAGTTGTTCAGAGTCCCCTTTTACATAGTTTGTGGGGAATCTGGGGGCAGAGTGGCTTGGACGAGCTGTTTCTACTCCGCCATCTTGGCTCTGCCTCCACTTCTTTTAATTCTTAAAGAATGCCCCTCCTAAAATTTTGTAATCTTTATAATTAGTTTTACATTTTATATTTAGCAACTCCATAATCATAGGTAGAATGCAGTTTTATATTCTATAATTATAATCATATAACTTTTAATTTGGAGCTTTTGAGGGTAAAAGTTATCATTATAGGTATTATAACCACTTAATTGGGCAACTAGGTGGCACAGTGAATAGAGCACTGGCCCTTGAGACAGGAGTACCCGAGTTCAAATCTGGCCTCAGACACTTAACACTTACCAGCCATGTGACCTTGGGCAAGTCACTTAACCCCGACTGCCCCTCCAAAAAGCAAAAAAAGCACTTGATGAATAAACATATAATAATATTATGAGTGATATATTAAATCACCCTTGAGGTTCACGACACATTGTTTTTGTTGAAAGGGGTTCAGAGAACAAAAAATAATTAAGGAAGCACTCTGACGAGGTTCTAGATGTTTTCTAGGACAGTGGTATAAAACTCTGATAGAAATAAATTAACTACAAAGGACACATGAAGGAAGATGCTATCTGTATCCAGGGAAAGAACTGATAAACAAAAGTATATATAGAATGGTTTTATGTATCCACACATATTTATGTCTAATGGTATCCATTTCTAGGGCAGGGGGGAAGGAGGGGGATAAAAGGAAAAAAATAAGATGTTAACTTTATTCTGTATTTAAAAGGACTAACAAGTTGTTCATAATAGATTTGCAGTTTCCTATAGAGTCAACCTTTTTTTTTTCTAACATGCTATGGA
>WOXC01007731.1:0-120000 GCA_011680675.1 Gymnobelideus leadbeateri | reverse complement strand
CTTGAGACAGAAAGCCCAAATAGGAGGCTATGGCATTTGGAGCATACCCTGCAAAATGTTGATGATCCTTCTGGAGAAATGGGTTAGGGAGAATTGGAGGAGAAAGCTAAGGGCTACAAGTGCTCCCAACTTCATTGTATTCTAGTTTTCAGAGGCTAGATGCAGAGTGACAATACCTCCAGAGAAGAAATAAGACAGATCATAAAAGGGGGGTAGAAGATTGAGCATTTCCTTATCTTCTCCACAGGGCTGAGACTCAATTTGACCTAGAGAAAATGGCAACTATGGCAGATTAATGGGTAGAAGGATGAGGCTGACCAACCTCCTCCCCCAAGACTATAGGTGTGTAGTTGTTATAGACAGTGGATTGATAGAAGCAGAAGGCATTCAGTAAAATGAACCAGGACATTGAGAACTCTATGCTTCTCCCTTAGCTATGTGCTAAGAAAGGATTTGTAATCTTATAAAAGTGAATGTTGAAAACTATCTTTTTATTTATTTATACATGGGGGTGGAGCCAAGATGGCAGAGTAGAAACAGGACTTCTAAGCAGCTCTGGTTCCCCACTTCCCCAATCCATGTAAAAGGGGACTCTGAACCAACTCTGGACCTATAGAACCCACAAAATGACACAGAGAAACTAACCTCCCGGTGAGGACAGCCTGGTAGCCTGGCAGGGAGCAGCCAGCACAGCACTCTGGGAGCTGAGCCCAGGCCTGGAAAGTTGGAGGTTTTAGCCCCAGGGTAGCCTGAACAGCAGCCTGTTGGAGGGACTCCAGAACACCAGCTGCTGTGGCATTTCCAGAATTATCAACACATAGATGCAAAAGGACAAAGTGAGAGGTCAGTGCAGTATAGACTTTGGGACCCACTCGTTGGGAGAGCGTGTCGGCTTTTGCCCTCAGGGTAAGAAGCTACTGAGGAGACACAGGGCAGTGGCAGCCATGTTGCAGCTTCAGCTCCTGGCCTGCAGACTGTAGGGGGACCAGGAGACCAGTCTGCAGGGATAACCCTCTTGCTTTAACCTTCTTGGATCTGGATTGTGGTCTGGTGGATGTCTTGGAGTGTGTGACCAACTTGCCAGAGTGTGTGGAGGCCCAACTAATACCTCCAGCAGCTGAGAAAACCCCAGCATTTGGAATGGAAGTTACCCTGGCTAGTGGCAGAGTCCTACTGTGGCAACAAGCCCAAAAGTCAAGTAACTGAGTGGCAACATAGCTAGGCAAAGGAAACAAAATAAACAGATAAATTCAACATTAGACTCCTATTTTGGGGGCAAAGAGGATCGAAGCATGGAACAGGAGGAAGACTGTGAGGTCAGAATTCCTGCACCAAGAGATTCAAGTGAAAATACCAGCGGGTTACAGGCCATAGAGGACCTTAAGAAGCAAATAACAGAAGCGGAGGAAAAATTGGGGAGAGAAACGAGAATGATGCAAGAAAATTATAAAATGAAAGTCAACAGCCTGACTGAGGAAAAGAACACCTTAAAAATTAGACTAACTCAAATGGCAAAAGAGGCTCAAAAAGGCAATGAGGAGAAGAATGCCGTAAAAAGCCAAATTTGCCAGATGGAAAAAGAATCTCAAAAGCTCTCTGAGGAGAATCATTCCTTCAGAATTAGACTGGAGCAAATGGAAACTAGTGACTTTATGAGAAATCAAGATGCTGTTAAACAGATCCAAACAAATGAAAGAATAGAAGGCAATGTGAAATATCTCATGGGAAGAACCACTGACCAGGAAAATAGATCCAAGAGGGATAATTTAAAAATTATTGGACTACCTGAAATCCATGATCAAAGGAAGAACCTAGAAATCATCCTCCAAGAAATTCTCAAGGAAAACTCTCCTGATGTTTTAGAACCAGAGGGCTAAATAGAGGTTGAAAGAATCCACCAATAACCTCCTGAAAATGATCCCCCAAAGAAAACTCCTAGGAATATTATAGTCAGTTTCCAAAATTTCCAGATCAAGGAGAGAATATTACAAGCAGCCAGGGAAAAAACAATTTGAATATTGTGGAAACACAATTAGGATAACACAGGATCTGGCAGCTTCTACACTGAGGGATATAAGGACTTATAATATGATATTCTGGAGGGCAAAGGAGCTGGGATTAAAACCAAAAATCAACTATCCAGCAAAACTAAGTATCATGTTTCAGGGAAAAATATGGTCATTTAGTGGAATAGAGGACTTCCAAGCATTCTTGAGGAAATAACAACAGTTCAATAGGAAATTTGACATTCAGACACAAGAGATACCTGAGAAGGTAAACAGGGAAAAGAAATCATAAGGAAATTATCAAAATTGAACTATTTACATTCCTACATGGAAAAAAACAATAATTGTAACTGATGAAAGTTTTCTCAGTGTGAAAATAGTTGAAGAAGGGTATATGGGCATATCAATACATATGTGAATTGTGTATATATGTTTACAGGTATACATAAAGGGCATAGGACCATTTTGATAGGAAGGTATGATGCTTAAAGGGTGAAATTGAGAGGTGAGAGAGGAATATGCCAGGAGGAGATGGGGAGAGACAGAATAGTGTAAACTATCTCATGTAGAAGAGGCAAGGGAAAATGGTTGCAATGGAGGGGAAGAACAGGAAGGCAAAAAGGCAAAACCTTGTTCTCATTGAATCTGTCTCAGGGAGAGAATGACATACATACTAAAAAGGATATCTCACCTACAGGAGAGTAGGGGGGAAGGGGATGAGAGGGGGGATAATGGAAGGGAGGACAGGCTGGGGGGGAGAGAAGTTGGAGGCACCCACTTTTGCAAGGGGACAGGATCAAAGTAGAGAGTGGAATGAGTAGGAGGTGGGATAGGAGGGAGGGAAATATAGTCAGTCTTTTACAACATATCTACTATGGTAATGTTTTTCATAGCTACACATGTACAACATATACTGAATTGCTTATCTCCCCAGTAAGGGTGGGTGACAAGGGAGGAAGGAAATGAATCTGGAATTTAAAGTTTTAAATTCAAATGTTTAAAATATATAAATACTATTATTAATACTATTTTACATGTAATTTGGAAATAAGATATACAGGCATTGGGGCATAGAGATCCAACATGCCCTACTGGAAATGTCAAAGGGGGTATGGGAGAAGATATGGGAGAGAGCAGACTGGAGGAGGGGATATCTGGTGGGTCTACTATTTTGGGGTGGTGGGTAGGGGGGAAACTTTGTAACTCAAAATCTGGCAGAAATGAATGATGTAAACCAGAAATTAAGAAAGCATTTGGGACAAAAAATAAATAAAAATAAAGTAGTTGTGGGAATATAAATTTCTACAGAATATCAGAACTATTATCTATGTATTTATTTATACATTATATATATGCATATACATATACATATATATGCACAAGCATACTATTGGAAAAAATAAGATACTATTAAGTGGGGGGGGATGGATTTATAGAACTGTCTATTTCTATTGCTATGTCTGGTACCTCTTTCTGTTTACCTTGAGAACATAGGCAATAGGAAAGAAAAATAAAAAGAATCAAACTAATTTCCATTCCTAGCTGCAAGTACTAATGTAGCCAGCAGCTGGGAACAAGTACCTTTAAAAATTTTATCTAATTGTTGTGCTAATTAAACTGTGTGCAATGGGGAACTGCCACTTGGTAAGTACTAAGCAAGTCTTAATCTTTGATAAATTTTGTGTAATGTCTCTTGTTTGTTGTATCTGAATAATTTAATTAATATTTGGGGACAACTTTGTTTTCCATATATGGAAACTGTACTTGTGGGAGTGCATAAGATTGTAATGCACTGACTGTTGTGAGACTCTTTTCTCTATGATACAAGAGAAGCAAGTGAAATGATGGTGCTCAAACCTCACTGAGACCCAAGGGAGATGCTCTAAATTGAAGGTGAGGACAATAAGTTCAAAACATACCCCAGATGATTTGCCAAGGATGGCAAATTTTTCAAATGTGGAAGAAGGAAGAACATAATGGGAACTAGTATG
The DNA here is from genome assembly GCA_011680675.1 of Gymnobelideus leadbeateri. Classification (NCBI taxonomy): domain Eukaryota; kingdom Metazoa; phylum Chordata; class Mammalia; order Diprotodontia; family Petauridae; genus Gymnobelideus; species Gymnobelideus leadbeateri. The sequence continues at coordinate 116,003 of WOXC01007731.1, read as the reverse complement.
TGTATCAATGTGCTTTGTACATGGAAGAAAATCCTACATTCTACATTTGTAGAAAACCCCCCATAAAGGAGAGACTGGAGATTGCTTCTGGGAGATTTGTGATGGAGAGTACATAATGGACGTATCTTGGTGAGATATTCTGTTCTGCTAACCATGTTATAAGGGATACCTTTTTATTGGCTGCGTAGTTGGAACTGGGAGTGGCTTAAAAAAGTCACTAGAAACCAAAGGGGCAGTCATTTTCTCTTTGTCAGCTCCCCTCTTTGATGGATTCCTTTGCTCATGGTGTCTTGTGAGAGACAGACAATACAATAAGGGGAAAGGGCTTCATCCTTCTTCCCCCTAAGGCCAAAATGTGGTCTGTGAATACAGTACTAGGTTCTTTACCTGCATTTTAGGTGAAAGGAGTAGAAACTACAGTTTTGTAAGTATTGAAAAGTAAGGAGAGTAATTACCCAAATCTGAGAATTTCTCCATCACAGGTTTTGCAGATAACCCCATGCCAATATCACGAGGAGCAAGACGTGACCTCTGGGAGTGAAATTTGTAACTAAGTCTGCTATTAGCTGTGAACAAAACTCATTAGGAGGTTGTGCCAGATCTAGACATGAACTTGGTGGGACTAATGCTATGCAAGGATTGAGCTTAGTTTGAGTTCAGTCTCCTAGAGGCCAATGTTAGTGGAATGTTAGGGAGTGTGTCTCTGAGGTGTTGGCGGAGGGGGAATTTTTGTACTTTTTTTTTGCACTTTTGTCCTTGCCATATCTTTGAAGTAAATATCACATTTTTAAAAGCTAATCAATGTTAAACAAAGGCAGCTAGTGGGAAGTGGCTAAAACACTGAACTTGGAAGTAGGAAGACTTATTTTCATGAGTTCAAATCCAGTATCAGGCACTTACTAGCTGTGTGAACCAGGGTAAGTCAGTTAACCTTGTTTGCTTCCATCTGTAAAATGAACTGGAGAAGGAAATGACAAACTACTCCTGTATCTTTGCCAAGAAAATCCCAAAATGGTACCATGAAGAGTCAGACACAACTGAAACAACCCAACAACAACAAGGTCATTTGATGCTGACCACGTAAGAGTAGAGAGAACACAATGGTTGCAGCTTGAGCTGATAGCATTAGAGTCCAATGGATAGCCCAATGATAGCCCAATGAACTTTTCAGACTTACAGTCCTGAGGAAGGAATGTAGCAGTCTGACTCTGGGAGAGTGAGCCAGAATATGTGCAACACACATGGTTTTCTTTCTCTCTGAATGATGTCCCAATTCATGAATCTACAGTTTGGGAGATTGAGAGAAAGGCTTCCTCTAAAGGAACAGAAGGAATATTTTCCCCTCCAGACCAAGCTGGAAGAGTCAGAGTGTCTGAGGTAGGAGTGTGAATCAAGAGAGTGAATGTGATGTTTCTCTAACCTTTCAACAGAATCCCATTCCACACTAGACACATTTAGTGAATCCATGTAAAGCAACTGCAAAAGTAGTTTGATGCTCATCCTTGAGAATGAATATTTTGAAAAATAATCTTTTTTGCACTTCTTTATCTCCTGTTATTGAAATGTGTTCTCTTATTGTTTTTAAAAGGTTATTTTCATTCTCTCTTGTGGCTGGGATTTTTAGAGGCAGTTTGGAGTTCTGAGTTAATTCTTAGTTCAGTTTTATTGATGTTGGCTAGTGGAAATTTTGTCTCCACTTTTCTTGTCTCTGTTTCCATTGTATAATTTTAAATGTCTCTGTGCTTGTTCACTCAGGGATAATTTGACACCCTTTAATCAATCAATCTACTGCTATTATGTATTTTTTCAAAATATTTTCCTGATGCGATTGACTAATACACTATGTTGATAATTCATCAAGTTGATGTGGCTATGAGAAAGACAAAGTAAGTGTTTTGATATAGTCCATGATATTTGTAAAGTTATTTGCTATTTGTTGGTGCATGAAACATGTTATTGACACTTTTTATATGCTTGAGTTTATTTTTTTGTTACAGTAACCTCAGTTTGTATATTTGCTCATTGTTTTAATTGTATGTTGATTATTGTGTCATTGTGCTCTATAACATTGTATGTTTGGTTTTAACACAATATTTTGGTTTGATTAATGCTGCTAATACAGGTCAATCTAAAGAAGGGCAAAATTTGCTTGAAACAGAGAGATGTCACTGGACTAAGGAATTCTCTCCAAAAAGGAGCCATGTTTTTCCATTCTATATGAACCAACAAAAAGTGAAGTAAACAGAACCAGAAGATCATTGTACAAAGTTACAACGATATTGTAACAATCATCAATTGTAAAAGACTTAGCTACTCAGATCAATATAATGATCCAGGATAATTTTAACAACCCCATGATGAAAAATACTATTCACCTTCAGAGAGACAACTGATGAACTCTGAGTACAGATGGAAGCATACTTTTTAAAAACTATTTTCTTGCATTTTTTTTGCAACACATGGTTAATATGGAAATGTTTTGCATGATTTCACATGTATAATTGATATCATATTTCTTGCCTTCTTAGTGGGTAGGGGAGGGGCTGGAAGGAGGGAGAGAATTTGGAATTCAAAAAAATTCCCCATTTTTAAAGACTGTTGTTAAAATAAATAAATAATATTTTTTAAAAATGAAGGAACAATGTTTCCCTGAGAAGAACCAGGGAAATTTGGAAGACCTATGTGTCAAATGCATTTCAGAATTGACAGATATAGAAATGACCAGATCAACAAAGAACTTTAGGGGGTTGACTTTTGGATTTATACACAACTTTAAGGCTTCCAGATTTAAAATCACGTGGCAGACTTTTTTGGAAAAAAAAAAAGAGAACTTTATTTTGATGGCAATGAAACACCAAGCCAAAATAAGACTCTTTTCTTCAACTCTACACTTTAGTACAGAAGGGAAGTTCCCTGAGTTTGTAATTCATGTGAGTTCTATATTCAGAGATTGAAATTGTTCCATATGCAAAATAGAACAGAAAAAGGATTATTATGCGGAACTATGAATCTTTATTATATACAGCTTGTTTTTAAAAAGTATACTCATAATTGCATGTATTACTTTCAAAGTTGTTCAATTTTTCTGTGATTTCCTTTAATTAACTTTTGTTCCTTTTTCTGCATTTTAAAAAATATGCTTTAATGACCCTCTTTAATTTTTTCCTTTCCTTTTTTTTTTTTTTTGGCAACATTATCACTAACTGACGCCTCTCCCTCCTTATCTCCCAGCACACACACACACACACACACACACACACACACACACACACACACACACACACACACTTGTCATGCGCAGAAAAATGTCTCATTTTGGACCTTGGGTCCATTGCTCCTCTGCCAGGAATTAGGTATTATGTTTCATCATTGTTCCTCTGGATTATAATTCTTTTACTACATTGATCAGAGCTCTTAATTGTTTCAAAGATGTTTTTCATTACAATGTTGTTACTGTAGAAATTATTCCCCTGGTTCTGCTAACTTTGCTCTGTATCAGTTTATATAAATCTTCCCATGTTTTTCTCAAATGGTCTTTCATAATTTCCATTTAGTTATGTCTCATTAGCTTTGTTTTTAGTTATGTTTCTTTAGTTATTTCTTATGGCTCAATAATATTTCATTATCTTCATGTGCTATAATTTTCTCTGCCATTCCCTGATTGATGGTCTTCCTTTAAAAAAAAAAAACACCTCAGTTATCATAAAAAGTACTGCTATAGCTATTTTTGTACATATCAGTCTTTTCCCTCTTTTAGCTCTTTGGGATACATCTCTAGTACTAATATTTTGGGTCAAATGGTTTACACTCTTTAGTAAGTCTTGGTATATAATTTCAAATTGCTTTGCAAAATGGTTAGAACAATTTACACTTCTTCTAAGGATGTGCCAATATACTTGCTTTCTCAAATTCCCTCCAACAACTGCCAATTAACTTTTTTCCCGGTTTTTTTTTTTTGCCATTCTCTAATTGATGGGCACTCTCTTACTAACTTCAAAAAGTCACCTTAGTTCTTTGTCATAGAGAGTCACTGTAAATATTTTTGTACATATGCATTGTTTTCTTTCTTCGATCTTTTGGGATATAGGCATTGGTTATAGGGAAGAAGAGGCATTCAGATTCTCCCAGTGTGATGGGGATATGGGAGAAGGTATAGTTAATGTCACCTAGGAGAGACCAAGTCTCAATGAGTGCAAGTAGATGGAAGGAGTATAAAAGGAAAAAGTCCAGAATGAAGGGAAACTGGTTCATGATGGAATGGGTCTTGGTAGCACGGTGGTAGGAGTAGGCAGAGTTGGAGTGGGACATGGGAAAAGTATAGTTAATGACGATGGGGATGAAAGAATTGGAGATGGAGGATGGGTCTCATATGCTCCTAGGAAACCAATAACTAAGACAGAAATAGGTAAAGTAACAGGTGGTTGAAATTTGCTAGCCTTAGGGATAGCAGTTGGTGGCAGATGAATTGCAACAATTTAAATAAGTTGTGGATTAGTTTTCTGCAGTTCCACCCATTTGGTAGAGGCTCAGGCCAAAGATATCTTCACCCTTCTCCAGGCTGCATTGCACCAGTGCTGAGCACTGGGGGATTCTGGACCTTTCTGCTTATTCCAGGTTAAGTCAGAAAAGTGTTTCAGGTAAAGGCTGGGTACAGCAGGACATGTTTTGTTAATTTTGTAGACCATGTGAAGCTTAGTCCAGTGGCTGGCACATAGTAGGCATTTGATAAATGCTTGTTGACATACTGTTGGCTTATTTTGTGCACTTTATTCCGCACTGGCTCCTTATAAGTCTTCTAAGTTTCACTGAAATTGTCTCATTATTTCTTATAACACAATAGTATCCTTTGACATTCATATGCTGTAATTTGTTCAATCATTCCCCATTTTATGGGTGTCCCTTTTGTTTTCAGTTCTTTGTCACTACAAAAAAAATAGCATCCATAAATATTTTGGTACATATAGAACTATTGGCTTAGTGGTGCTATTACTGGGACAAAGAGCATGCACATTTAGTAACTTTTGGGTCATAGTTCCAAACTGCTTTCCAGAATGCTTTCTCCTATCAATTCACAGCTTTACCAATAGTGCATTAATGTCTCTATATTTCCATAGTTGAGAGGATCAGATTCTAAAAAGCTCTTAAAATACTACATTAATATAATGAGATGATGTTTAATAGAGATAAATATAAAGTTCTAAATATAAAGGGTTTGATAAAAGGACTCCAGGAATAAAGAATTGGGGAGACATGGCTATTTAACAATCTTGTGTAAGGCTTTAGTGGACAGTAAGTTAACAGTGGATCATTAGTGGATAAGAGAAGAGTTCTTGACCAAACTGGAGATAAAGTGGATTGCACAAATTTAAACAGATACCTCTAATTACATAAAATTGAAAAGCTTTTGCATGAGCAAAATTCAAGCAGTCCAAATCAGAAAGATTTCTGGGAGAAAAAACCCTGGAAGAACTCTCTCTAATAAAGGTGTGATATCCAAAATATAAAAGGAACTTATTCAAACATAGAAGAATGATAACTATTCCTCAATAGATATCGGTCAAGGGTATGTGAACTAGCAGTCTTTGAAGGATGAAATACAAACTATCAGCAACTCTATGGAGAAAAAAATGCTCCATGTTATCAATAATTAAAGAAATGCATATTAAAACAACTTTGAAGTTTTACTTCACACCCAGCAGACTAGCAAAGATGACAAAAAAAGAAAATTACCTTCATTTGGGAGCTATGGGGAGACAAGCACAGTAACGCACTGTTGGAATAGTATCTTACAAAAGTGTGTGTGTGTGTGTGTGTGTGTGTGTGTGTGTGTGTGTGTTATTACTTTGAGGGATAGGGAAGGAAATAAGTGATAATAATACCCCTAAAAAACCTGAAAAGAATATCAATGAAGCATTTTTTAATGGACAGAAGAAAAGATAGTTCAGAGAGAGACATAGACTTACAAGAGAGTTTTGTTAGTAATGTGTTGAATTACTTTCAATATCAGAAACACAAATTGGGGTTAATAAACTTATTTGCTGTGATTTTGTCTTTCTAGACTCCATTGAGGTCCCAAATTTTAAAGATGAGATCAAATTTTAAAGCTATTCTAAGAGATTTCATTTTCTCATGTAATTCAGCTTAGTTAAAGGAGTTCATAACCTTTCCCAGCTACCCAAAAGTCATGCAGGACCTCATAGTCTCTTGGCTTATAATTTTCTCAGTCATATTCCCATTCAGTCTCCAATGGTTGCATATCAGGAAGTCCCATTTAAGGTATTTCCAGACAACTCATCCTAATCAGAATCTATTATGCAGTTATTTCTTCTTTCCATGATTAGTTCTTCACTTAATGAGAAACTGTTAGATATAGTCTCAATGGAATAGATAGGCTTAAGATATGGCATTCTCCCACCCCTCAATGGAAGTCTCCAAGCAGTGATTAGATAAACTCTTATCTGTGATTTCCTCAAGGGATTGTTAGGTATGAATTGGGCTAGTCTTTGAGATCCTTTCCAACTTTGAGGTTTTTGTGTCTTTTTGGAAGCTCTCTGTCTATAATTCTATCTAAGACTTAATTTTCTAATTTGTAAAAAGGGAATAATAATGTTGTTACATCCTATCCCTAAGGGCTGCTGTGAAAAAAAAAAAATAAGAGGTGCTTTGTAAACTTTAACAAACTATAAATTTGAACTGCTGCCATTATAGCACTATTCTCAGCCTGCCTTTCTTTTCTTCTTCTAGAACTCTGGATTTGTGGACAGAAGATCTGAGGTCCTTATTATTAGGTGGGAGACTTTGGTCAACTCACTTGATATCTCTGAGCCTTACTTGTTTTACCTGTAAAATGAGAGCATTGGACACAATTATTTCTGTCTCTTCCAGCACTGAATTCTATGATTCTATTTTATTTTATGGATGAAGAAACTGAGGGTCTCTGAGGTTATCATAAAGGGATAGCCATACCTCTTGCCTATAAGTCTAGTACTGAGATTGAAGATTTTGTCAATAAGGATTCTTTTACATAGTTTTTAATAATATGTCATAAACCCATAAGTATTCTTAATTACTTAAAGATTCTGAGAAAATTCTATTACTACTATATAATTGTCCTTTGGGGACAGCTAGGTGATGCAGTGGATAAAACTCCAGGCCAGGAATCAGGCAGACCTGAGTTCAAATCCAGCCTCAGACACTTACTAGCTGTATAACCCTAGGCAAGTTTGCACAATCCTGTTTGCCTCAGTTTCCTCTTCTGTTAAGTGAGCTGGAGAAGGAAATGCCAAACTGCTCACATATCTCTTCCAAGAAAACCTGAAATGGGATCATGAAGTCATGACATGACTGAAAAACATCTGAACAACAACTGAATTCTCTTTTTATATAACCAACTTGTTTGCATTTCAGCGTATTCTTAACCAGTGTTTTCAATGATTAAGAGTATTTGTGCTGGTTATTTTTAGGGATCAATCACCTTCTTTTGTCCTGAAGGCCATGGAATACACTATTTATTTTCACATACTCTTAAGTTTCTGTGTTGTTTTTCATAAAGTATATGGAACAAATAATACTCTATGGACATTTTGCTAACCGTTCAACAATTTCATTAGTTTCTAATAAAAAAAACAAAAGCAAAAACAAGCAAAAATTCTCATATTCCACTACACAGTTTATAGTTGGAGGCATCAGCCATGGCCATTTAAAATCCACTTGCATTTTAAGTAAGCTGCTCATGACTTTTTGCTGTATCAGATCACTTTAGTTTCTCTGAAGTGGACACATTATGAGCCCCCAAGGAAGCATATTCTGAAATTCAGGTTGAGCTCATAGGTTAGGTGTTAAATCCTGGCCATAAAAACCTCATACATGACATATATTTACCTCGGTTTGCCACAAGGATAGCAAATTTGAGTAATTTGAAGACTCCCAGGGGTGCTATATAGAAAAATTTTAAATCATTTTTGCAGCAATGAGTTCACTACTCTAAGTATCAGCTTTGAAGGAAAGACCATTCATTAACAAGCTCTACCAGTTAGCCACATAGGGATAACTACCACCCAAGAAGCCCCTGACGTTTTCAGACAAGAGAAGGTAAGGCCCACTCCAACCAGGATATTTCATTGGGGAGTGGATCGATGTGGAAGGCCCCCAAACACCCAGTTGCTTAATATTACACAGATACTTGGTATTACAAGGAGTAGTGACTATGGTCAAACCAATCCAGCATTCTGAGCTAGAGTTTCCTTATCTTTAAAATGAGAAGGTTGGGCTTGACAGCCTATGACATCTTTTCAATCTCTAAATCTCTGTTCCTATGAACCTATAACTGGGTGCTTCCAGCCAGCTCTAAACCCAGTGGGCTTATGATACTTGTCTGTCTCTCTTGGGAATTTTCCCTTTTGCTCCTTTCTCATAACTTTCTCATCTTTAATATCTCCTTATTTACTATTGGCTATTTCTCCACTGCCTACAAACATCTGCAGATCTCCTTGGTTTTCAGTCTTCAAGTGATCTTGCCCTCTCCTCAAGCGATTATCTTATATCTCTTTCCTTTTTCAACCAAAGACCTAGAAAAAGTGATCAGTACTTAGATACTTCTATTTCCTTATCTCCCACTCACTTCTCAACCTCTTGAAATCTGGATTCTGACTCCACTACTCTACTGAAACTATTCTGTCCAAGTCCATTGTCCTCTTCTTTAGAGAAATGAGCAGAACAGAGTCTTGGAGGAGATCCATACTAAGGGGGTGGAAGATGGATGGTAACACAGCAAAGGAGACTAAGAAAGAGCAGTCAACTAGGAAAGAAAAAAATCAAACAGAACAGTGTCACAGAAGTCAATGGTGGAGAAAATATTCAGAAGGCAAGTTCTGGGGAAAGGGAGAAGGGATCAAGAACTGCAGCTCTTTGCTCCCACCCTACATTTTGTTTCTTTTTTTAACTTTGTTTTTATTTTGTTTTTAATTTATGGAATAAAAAAATCATTTTCATAATATAGTACAATACAAAAGATGATTGTACACGAAATTGCAAACCTGCTATGCACAAATTGCTATTCCTTTCAAAAATACAATAAAATCAGCATGTAAATTAAAAAATTTTTTTTTCTTCCTTCCCCCTTCCTGCCCTAAAGATGGCTACCATTAGACACATTTCTTCATATTTTTTTATATTTAATTTGTGTATATATGTTTATAGCAGCTCTCTTTGTGGTGGCAAAGAGCTGGAAATTGCAGCACTGCCCATCAATGGGCAATGGCTGAACAAGTTGTGCTATATGTTTGTGATGGAATATTACTGTGCTATAAGAAATGATGAGCTCAATGATCTTAGAAAAACATGGGAAGATTTACACAAAATAACAAGCAGAAGCAAGAGAGCATTGCATACACTCTGTTTCTTGATGACCCCATTTCTGCCTATGGATTCAATCATCATCTCTGCTGATGACTCATTCATGCACTAATCTGCCCAGACCTAATCTCTCTCCTGAGCTATAATCCTACACTGCCAATTAGCTGCCAGACATCTTCAAATGAATATCTCATCAGCATCTCAAAACTCATCATGTTCCAAATTGACCGCACTATCTTTCCCCTTAAATTCAGTTCTCCTAACTTGTCAGTTTCTACCAAATTCGCCACCATTCTATTAGTCACTCAGATTCTCCAGAACAAGGTCATCCTTGTTTCTTCTTTCTCCCTCACATCCCCCACTTCTCATCAGTTATTAATGTATTTATTCTGCTTTCATAACAGCTTTTTCACCCATGCTTTTTTTCCATTCATGCTGACCTAATATAATAAATAAAAATCAGACTTCATCATCTGTCAGCTGAATGATGCATTAGCTTTCAAATTGTTCACTCTGCTCTCAAACTCTCCACTCTCCAAATCAACCTCCAAATAGTTGCCCCCCAAAAATATCTTTCTAGGATACACATCTGACCATGCCATTCCTTTTCTGGAAAAACCTTTGGTGGTTTCCCATTGCCTAATAGGATAAACTACAGTCTCCTCAGTCTGATACCTCTCCAGCCTTATTTCTTCATTTTGGAGCTGGGAAGGCAAGGCAATTGGGATTAAATGACTTGCCCAAGGTCACACAACAGCTAGTTAAGTGTCAGGTGTCTGAGGCTGGATTTGAACTCAGGTTACCCCTCCGCCCCCCCAGGGTCAGTACTCTATTCACTGTGCCACTTAGCTGCCCCTTATTTCTCCAGCCTTATTTCAAAGTGCTCCTTGTCACTCACTGCATGTTCCAGACAAGCTGGCTTCTATCTTTGAATCTTAGCACAGGATGTCCCATATGTTCTGAATGCTCTTCCTCTTCACTTCTAACTACTATAATCCTTCATTTCCTTCAAGTGTCAGTTAAAGTAGCTTTTCCCATGGAAAGCCTTTTCCAGTCTCCCTGGTCATAAGTGGTCACTCTCTCCTCAAATGATATTGTATTTTCATTTTGCATCTTCTCAGTAGAAATAAGCATTTTCATTATGTAGTATAGTTACTTGCTTATTACATATTATTGATTTATAATGGTGTGCCCACCATGGTGATGAGTTACTCAAACCACAAGACAGATGAAAGTTCTGCCATCTGCATTTATCTCTGGCTCACTCAGTAAAGACTCTGATTTTATCTCAGTTTCTCTTCTCTTCCAATGACCATGTTTCCTACTAATGCTTCCTACCTGTTGACTGCCCAGACAAGAACCTGATAGAATACCCCTAATCATTCATCGTGGAGTTTCCCTGCTCAACTTCCTTAAAGGATAGGAGAATTAGCAGGAGGCCTCTACAAAAGAGTTTGCTAAGGAATCCTACTGATCACTCATTCCACTGATCACAGGTATTATAAAACTTCAGGGGAAAAATTTCTCTGTATATAATACCAAATTTGATCTGCTTTGTTGTTTTGGCTCCCCATTAATCCCTCATTACTTGATGAAAACAAAGGAAAGGTAGTATGGGGTCAGATACATCTGAAAAGCAATGTGGCCAGTATGCTTTTAAGATACCTGTCCTAGTTAGACAAATGAGTCACAAATGAACCAATGGAACAAGGACAAGTGTGAATGCTCACGGAAAACCAACCCTTCTTAAATAGTCTATTTTTTCATTCCCTGACTAAGCTAGGGGCCACTAGGTAGTGCAGTGGATAGAATGAACAACATAAAACTAGCCATGTGACCCTGGGCAAGTCACTTGATCCCAATTGCCCTACCTTCCCCCCTCCAAAAAGCAAAAAAAAAAAAGGAAAGAAAACCCCAAATGGGGTCATGAAGAGTCGGATACAATTCAACAACAACAAAAGCCTAAGTTAGGCCTTTTTTTTTAAAGGTTTAAACAAAATGAAACATTTGGTATGCATTTCCTGTAATAAAGCAGCATACGATGATTATCTCTAGGCTGTTAGCTATTTTTAAGATGATGGTTTAATATCATAGTTATTTGGTTTTTCAGCTGAATATCCAACATCCAAATAATATCCAGCACATGTCATCCCAATCAGGTTGGGCGACCACAGTGGCAGCTATTTTGCTAAAACCCCTGAAAACAGCTGAGATGGGAAGAAATACAATTTTCTTTCAGTTTATAAACAATGAAAGTATGATGCAAACATTTTTCTCACCTAGCATTAAGTTTAGTCTTATATACAGAGGACCTTTACTGGCAATGTCCCTATGATGTAAGATTACCTAGCTCAAAAATGCGTACTAGTGATTTCAGTTTTCTGATTATGTTGCTCTAGTCATCAGTCATCACTTTTTTTGGGTCTGGATCTGGTATTTCACTGCAGAACAGCAACACATCTGTAACTAATTGTCTTAGACATCTTGGAAAGTGGCTTGCCCATGGTGATAGAGCTAGTTTTTATTAAAGATGGTACTTGAATTGAGCTCTTCCTGACTCCACGATGGACGGATTTTCTATGCGTGACACTCTGGTGCCTGTCCTCATATTCTCACCATTTCTGTGCATTTGCTCTCCTTCTTTCTCCTATGCTATGCTTTTAAAAGTATCACAATAAATCGTGACCAAACAGAAAAATTATTTTCTTACCTGAAAGAAGGAAGAAATATGGTATGGTTAGGAGTAATCACTGAAAACAAGAAGATTAATCTGAATTAATGGGGCAAATATATAAATTGGAAAATCATTTATATGAGTAAAGGAGGATCTTTAATAGGACTCAAGGTTTCCCAAGGATTTATGGTATCAACCTAAAAGGTATCTAAAGCAAAGAAGAATTCATAGAATCCCGAATGCCAGAAATGACTTTGGTCAGCAGAAGAAAAAGGGCTGGGAAATGAGCTTTTGACTGCCAGTTTGTGGAAAGAGAACCATTCATTTAGAACAGGGGGGGAAATCCAACCACACAGATTAAATTCTTGTTTAGAGGAGATTAAGTTTGATGTGTGCAAACCAATTCTTTCTGAAATATAAACAAGTCTGGATATGAGATACTCATGACCTTGAAAAAAAGAAAGGTTGGAAAGGTTTGTGTATGCCTAGTAATCACAGCCACCACAGAAACACTCTTCCCTTCGTTGGCTCCTGCCCAAGGAGTCTCTGTAGGCCTTGGAATGGGAAGGCTGTCAAAGGTGTCTCTGGGGGTGGTGAACTTGTGCAAAGTTGTTGTTGAAGTCCAATGCCAATGCCAATGCCACTGGTTCCTATGTTTGGAGAGACTGAAGGACTGTTCACACAGACACACATTTGTTTTTGTTTTTTCCAAGTTTAAAATTTAGCAAGAAAATCAGAGCTATCCACTAATTCATAGTCCATGAGGTCAAAAGAAATAATAGTGCTTTTTCAAAGGTGACCTATCCATCTGATACATGTAAATAACTAATTCAATAGCACAGTAAGCACATTCAAATGTGCTTAAAATGTTCCTCTCCTCCTGAAGTCATGTAGAACAGAAAACAATCTCTTATTGTTTCAAAATAAGAAGGTTCAAAGAACGATGTGAGCAGGGAGTACTTAGAGTAAGGAGCATGAAGAAATAATGCCTTGTCTCAGATAAGAAGACATTCCCTGAAAGGTGAAAGAATGGTTTTTTCCCTATTTTTTTATTCTGATGTTAACAAAGATCAATTAAATAAACCTTTCCATATATAGAATAGAACAGAAAAAAAAAAGATGATTGTACACGAAACTGAGAGAATCTTTATTATGCACAGCTTGCTTTCCTTTTGGAATATATAATAAATTCAACATGGTGCTTGAATAGAGAAAAATTGAGGAGTTTCCTATCCTCATCTCCACCTCCTGACTTCATTCAGATTCTAGCTAAAATTATACCTTTTATAAAAAGTGGTTCCTGATTCTTCTTAATGCTAGTGTCTTTCTGTCCCTGATTATCTCTAATTTATCCTGTATATATCTTATTTTACACAGTTTGCTGTTGTCTCCCCATTACACTGTGAGTTTCTTGAGAGCAGGAGCTGTCTTTTGTCCTTCTTTGTACACCTGGTGCTTAGCATAGAGCCTGGAATGTAGGAGGTGCTTAATAAGTGCTTCTTAATGTGTGTGCCTGGCTCCAGCAGACCCAATATCCCATGACCCCTCATTTCACAGTAGAGCAGATTTTTTTTCATTTAGGGGGAGGTTTCTAAGAGCTTCTGTGAGGCTGTACAGTTCTGACAAGCATTTAGAACCTTTTCTCATGAGTGAATAAATGGGGCTGGGGGATTGCCAAGCAATTGTTGTTGAGTTCTTTTCAGTTGTACCTGATTCTTGCTCCAGTTGGGATTTTCTTGGCAAAGATATTGGAGTGGTTTGACATTTCTTTTTCCAGCTCATTTTATAGAAGAGGAAACTGAGGCAAACAGAGTTGTGAGTTTCTTAGGGTCACTAGGCTAGTAAGTTTCTGAGGCTAGATTTGAACTTAGGAAGAAGAGTCTTCCTGACTTCAGACCCAGCACTCTATCCACTGTGCCTATGTGCAAATCACTATTCTAAGCACTGGGAGGATAAAGAGTAGGAGGGGCTACAAATAGAAAAGCAAGGCAGTTTTTGTTCTCAATAAGCTGACAACACATAGCAGGTTAGAAAGGACCCCATGGGGCAGCTAGGTGGTGCGGTGAATAGAGCACACGCCCTGGAGTCAGGAGGACCTGAGTTCAAATCGAGCCTCAGACACGTAACACTTACTAGCCATGTGACCTTGGGCAAGTCACTTAACCCCATTGCCCTGCCTTCCCCCCTCCAAAAAGCAAAAAAAAAAAAATCCCAAACAAATAAAAAGAAAGGACAATGCAGATTTTTCCTTAAGGTCATCCTCATTAATAAAACTATATGGGCTTCTGACATCAAGTCATTTGATAGTGCCAAGGGCTTTGGTAGTCAAGAACTTGCCTTTTCCAGGTCTCCTGTGGCTGTGGCTTCTGAGGAGGTGGGGGTTTCTGCAAAGGAAGTTGCTAGGTCACATCTCCACATGTATTGCTTCCCTTGATGGTGGCTGCAAGGGCAGGATTGGAGACAGTTATTAGGGGGTGGGGTGGAGGAATAGGACACTATTATTTTCAGGGTTCTTGGGCTCAGAATCCTAGACTGTCTCCACTGAGGTCTGAGGAGAAGTGAAGGTTGAGGCAGGTTTATCAGTTCGACCTGCTTGACATATGATGCCTCTTGTCTCTCCCTCAGGTGCCTTGCTACTTCTAGTAGGTTGACTTACTTAGCTCATAGGTAACAGACACAAAACATATCGACTACAAAAGATGGTTAGATTTTCCATTACATTTTTTCACCTTTTCTTAGGTATTACAGTATAGCAGAAAAAAAATAATTTTTTCAGCATCTCCAACATCCGGCAACACCAGGGATCTGTACTTTTCCTGCCGTCCATGCCACTTCCAAATCCTACCCGGATGTCATGGGAAGTGTGAATCTTGAGGCATAATCCCATTCAGCCAATTCCAGGGAACACGTGAGACTCAAAGAACAAATTCAGAAGAAAGTGAGGGACTCTACCAAGTGTCTGCATCTGCTGGAGGTTCTGACAGGAGCAGGAGGAACATTACTAAGATGCCAGGGGGAAATGGGAGTGTTTAGCAAACTGTTTGCCTTCTCAATGAATTTGTAACTCAAAATTTGGGGAAAAAAAAACATGAAAATTGTTTTTACATGTAATTGGGAAAAATAAAACATCAAATTAATTTTTTTAAAAAGAAAGGAGGACATTAGGATAAAAATTAGGATGAATTTATTCATAACTAACTCCTATTCAGAATGAATGTCTTCTTGGAAGATGAGAGGGGCTCATTTATGAGTTTCTCTGTCTGGAACAGACCCCACAAATTGACAATGAACTTGGCCCAGAAATGAACAGGAAGAAGACAGCAGGGTGTATGGTTTTATCTCAGTGTCCATTGAGGAAGTAGCAGTTCAAAGAGAAGGAGGGATGGTGATAGGAAGGAATCTTTCCCCATGCCTGGGCGTGCCCTGGACTTCAGTCCCTTGTGACTTAACTAGAGATGAAGTTGCATCAAAGATTGATTGGAATCCTCTCGAGAACAACCACAGAACCAGCCATGTCAAGAAGATGTAGGAGGGTGGGGCCAAGTTCACTGGGGGCTGGCTTGAGTGCTTTAGTTTTCTAACAGACTTATTGCTACCCCTAGGAGAGGCAATAAGTGGAAAAACAGATAGGGGACACATAGGTCATAAGTGAAAAAGCAGATAGGGGAGTCTTGCAGCTTTAGGTGGGGTAGTCTGAGAACCTGGACTGTGTCTGGAATTGTGAGATTTAGGGAAATATCCATAGTCTGATTAAGGGCTTCCTGGATTTAGGAGGAGATGGGATATTGGAGATGGTGTCACTAATATGCATGGTTTATTCCTAAGATCATAAATCTAAAAAAAAATATAGCAGCTTGTTGGCACCATTGTGCAGAGTACTGGGTCTGGAATCAGAAGGACCCGAGTTTGAATTTTGTCCCAGACACTTACTAGCTATATGACCCTGGGCATGTCACTTTACCTCTATTGGCTTTAGTTTCCTCAATTATAAAATGTGGATAATAATAGCACCTACCTCCCAGGATTGTTATGCCAGTACATAGTAGGTGCTTTAATAAATTCCTATTTCCTTCCTAAAAAACAACTGCATATAATTTGCATGAATATATATGGCCAATTCCATTGTGCCATGCCCACATAATTGAATTCCATTGAAATCAAGAGAGAAGAAGGAGTCTCCAAGTGGCTGAAAGATATGCAGAAAGATTAATGAGATAAATCCACCTAGACTGTAGGACTAGACTGATGAGGCAAATCAGTGAGACAATGAAGGTGGGTACTCTCTGAGGACTTGATATATTTCTCTGATGCCTTCTGGGGTGTGGTGAAGTGCATGACTGCCAAGGGGACTGCCCGGGGCCCTAGTCCCTAGAAGGTCATGCCAATGGACGGCAGTGCCATCTGGAAGGTTAAACTCACATATATTACTATGTCTGTGTGAAAGGTCTCTTCCTATTCTAAGACTCCACAGGATTGATTATTTTTAATGTAAAATATGTTACAATCACCACCTACAGTCACAGCTTTAGACTGTCTTTAAGACAACCAATATAGCTGAGGGCTCATTTCTAAATACTTTACGTTCACATGAGGAATTCTCCAAGGGCAAAGCATCTGCTTCTGGGAAATCTTTCTGCAGGCTAGCCTAAACATACCTCTGCATTGGTGCTCATTAAAAATCCACTGCCTCTGTTCTCCCTTCTTGCTGTAATTCCCCTGTTCACTCTTTGCGCTGTTTTGTAGCTGCCTTGCTATGAATCCTTCCCCCAGAACAACCTCTTGCAAGCTGAGCACAGACCCCAAGTTGAGTTGGTTCAACCCTCCCTTCCTCTGGAGTCCAAATTCCCTTTATCTCCTAACAGTACATTCCTTCTATTAACATCTTCCTTGAAGGTTCTTTTCTTCTCTCTTGCAACTCTCCCTTTCACCAGGGCTGTCTACTAGCATATAAATCTTAATGAAACCCTGAACCATCGCCACATTGCCTTACAAAGAAAGGTTTTACTAGTGAACAGTCATAAGACAGTCCTTAAAAATTCTCCTGTTCTACCAGGAGAGTTCTGTTTTCAGCCTCCAGAGCCTTGAAGGTGGACCAACACTTAGCCAGGTCTATGGGCATCATGTTAGCACTCTGGACAGTTTAACCTTTTGGTTGCCATTAGGAAATAGATGTAGATGTTCTGAGGATTTTTAGCTATTTTATATTATCTATGGTCTCCTTTTCTTCTTATTAGACAATTGAGTATTGATAGTATGGTAAATTGGAAGGAAGGGAAACAAATTACAACACCCTTTCTACTTGTTACCACCAAAAACCATTTAGTCACTAACATAGTGCAAATTGAAGAGATTTCCTACAGTATTTTCTATGAGGGAAATTATCTACAGATAAATCTTCTGGGTCAATCAAATAATTAGGCTATTTTACATCTTCTGCTGTGAAAAAATTTGGGAGGACCAAAATGAGGAAGGGAAGGATATTCTAAAACGAGGCCAGAAACTCACAATTTAATTCAATGAATATTTATTAAATACTTATTGTGTACAGACAGAGTTGATAGATTTGTAGGGGGAAAAGACTCCCTCCCTGTTCTTCAAATTATCATCCCTATGTTTTTTTCTTTTTAAAAAAAATTCAATTTTATTTGCTTTCATCTCTGAATTCTCTCCTTCTCACCTTTTTTCTCCCCACTCACTGAGTAATCCAGAAAAACAACAGTTACAAACACATATATTCCATCAAAACAAATTCCCTCATTAGCCATGTCTAAAAAAAATCTTAATCTTCATGTCGAGTCCATCATTTCTGCAGCTAGGGGGCACAGTGGTTAGAGCACCAGGCCTGGAGTCAAGAATGCCTTAGTTCAAAATCTAACTTCATCCACTTAACAGCTGTGTCACTCTGGGCAAGTCACTTAATCCCTGTTTGCCTCCATTTCTGTTGTAAAAAAATGGGGATAATAATAGCATCTACCTCTCAGGGTTTTGAAAAGATCAAATGCAATAATTGTAACACACCTAGCACAATGGTACATAGCACTATATAAATGAACTATCTTTGGTACTACCAGGAGGTGGGTTAAACGGAATTGTGGTTAGTCATTGAGTGGATCAGAGTTCCTAAGACTTTCAAAGTTATCTATCTTCACAATATTCTCGTTATTGTACAAATGGCTTTCCTAGTTCTGTTCACTATACTTTGCATCAGTTCATCCAAGTCTTTCCAGATTTCTCTGAAGCCATCCAAGTACACCAGTATGCCATCACATTCACATCACCTTGATCCTTATCTGTTTACATGCTGTAAGACCCCAGTAGAATATAACTCGTGGAAAGTAGAGACTTTTCATTTTGTCCTTGCCTATTCAGTGCTTTTCATATACTAGGTGCTTGGACATATATAATGAATACATTATAACTGTATTTGAGAAGAACAAAGCAAAATGCTACAGGAGATGAGGGGAAAATTTGTCATTGACAAGTGGGATCAAAGAAGATTTCATCAAGGTGGTAGCATTTTAATTAGGCTTTAATGAATGCCAAACAACCTTAACTATTTTTTCCATCTTCCTAGAGAGGAAGAGTGAGGTATACCTCAGAGAGATTGCAGGTTTGGTTCCAGATCACCGTAATAAAGCCATTATCACAATAAAGTGAGTCACACTAATTTTTTGGTTTCCCAGTACATAGAAAAATTATGTCTATACCATACTGTAGCATGAAACAGACTTCTGTCTTTTAAAAATGGACATCCTAAATTTAAAAAGACTTTATTGCTAAAAATGCTAACCATCATCTGAGTCTTCCATGCATTGTCATCTTTTTGCCAGTGGAAGGTCTCGCCTTAATGGCTGCTGACTGATCAAGGTGGTGATTGCTGAAGGTTGGGGTGGCAAATTCTTAAAATAAGACAATAATGAAGTTTGCTGCATCGATTTGACTCTTCCTTTCACCTGAACACGAAGAGGTCATTGTAGGTATGTTAATTGCCCTAATTTCATTATTGTGTCTCAGGGGACAGGAGGCCTGGGGAGAGGGAGAGAAATGGAAGAACTGCCAGCTGGTGGAAGTCAGAATATACACAACAGTTATAGCTTATTTTCTTTTATGGGTGTGGCACATGGCACCCCAAAACAATTACAATAGTAGCATCAATGATCACTGATCACAGATCACCATAACAGATATAATACTAATGAAAAATTTTGGAATATTGTGAGAATTACCAAAATGTGACACAGAGACATGACGTAAGCAATGCTATTGGAAAAAATGGCACCCATAGACTTGCTGTAGGCAGGGTTGCCACAAGCCTTCAATTTGTAAAAAATACAATATCTGCAAAACACAATTAAGTGAAGCACAATAAATCAACGTATGCCTGCATTCCAGTGAGTGTTAGAGAGAGGGTTTCTCATCTGGAGTTTCAGCTCTTCAAGATTTTCCCCTAAAACTCTAACCGAGGAAACTGTGGAAAGATGAGGGTCAAAGTAGGGAGATAAGTGGAAGATGTTTGCTCTGCCACTGTAAATACCACCCTTTAAAATACAGACCTTGGCTTTCATGCCATGATTATTCTACCTAGTACAAAATCTTCATCAATTCGCCATTTGAAAAAAGCCTTAGAAATGAATGTATGTAGGGTAGTATTTGTTTGCAATGGAAAAAACAATTTTGTGGTATATTGTCACCATTAAATCCCCATTATAAGACAGTTTTATGCTTGTTATAAAGAAGCCTTAACTACTTTGTATGTAAGCACATGTCCTCCTGCTGTCCTATACCTTCTGAAATACAAACAAAGGAATTTATGTGAACGAATGAAATCTTAAAATATCTGGGTAGGAGGCAAAGCTTATTACAAAAGCACATGCTTAAAAAAAATCGTTACCTGCATTGCAATTTAACAAAGCAGAGTAAGCAGGACAAATTGTCTCTTTTCTATGCTAAAACTAACAGCTAACAGCTAGCATAGTATTTTGCATATAATAAGCTTAGAATAAGCCAGGCGAATGAAATGGATGAAAAGGTATATGAAAAATGTCTATTCTAGCACCAAGACAGAGCTGTTTTAAGCCCCTTGACATTATCCCCCTTCTATAATCCTTTATTCCCGTATCTGAAGAAGAGCTGATCCTCCTCCTCAAGCCCAATTCCTCTATCTGTAACTGTGATCCCAGCCCCTCTTGCCTCCCCCTGAAACTGGCTCCTTCCCCCAAATCACCACCTCCTCTCATCTTCAAATACCCCCTTATCTTCTGGCTCCTTTCCTGTGTCTGGAAATGTGTCAGGTATTTGGGGAGCCACACCTAGAAAAAAAAATCAAACAAAAACAACTTCACTTGAAGCTACTACTCCCTTTACTTTTCATCTCATACCTCTATTCTCTGTTACAGTCAAACTCCTTAGGAAAAAAACAAAAACAAACAAACAAACAAACAAAAACAAAGCAAAACATCTACACTCTTGGCTCCTACTCGCTATCCTTTCATTTGCTTCTTACAAGACTTACAGTCTGGTTCTTGGACTAATCACTCAGCTGAAATTCTCCACAGTTCCCAATGATCTACCAGTTGCCAAAGCCTTTCCTCAGTCCTTATCCTTCCTGACATCTCAGCATCTTTGGGCTCTGTTGACCATCTGCTCTTTTTGGATGCCCTCTCCTCTCTTGGTCTTTGATACATTACTTTCTCTCAGGTTTGCTGTCTTTCTGATTGCTCATTCTATGTCTCCTTTAGTGAATCTTTTTTTTTTCTGCTTCTTCTTTTGAAAAAATAATTCTTTTTTATGAACTTAATCATTTACTGATCAAGAGAGGTAAAAATTATATACATATACATAAACACATATATGCATATATACACACATATCTATATGAGCAACTATAAGCCTATTAATGTGTGTTCTATGTATATTAAATCTAAGAAATAGTTAAAAAGTCATCTTTTATTCCTGTAATCTCTGAGCTTGTTCTCTGTGTGTATTTAATCTTTAATGATGCTATTTTCCCTTACTTTCTTTTGCTTCTCTATCACTACCCACCTAATGCATCTCTTTTAATAAAAACCCTCACCCCCAAGAAACGAGTGTAGTCAAGGAAACAAATTGACACATTAGTCTTGTCAGAAAATGTTTATCTCCTTCTATACCTCTAATTCATCACATCTCTGCCAAGAGGCAGGAAGCAAGCTTCAGTGTGGCTCCTAAAGTGATGGCTGGTCACTCCATCAAGCAGAGTTCTGAAATCTTTTGGGGTTGTGTTGCATTGCTTCACTGTGGTCATCATGTAAATAGGTCTCCTGGGCTAGGTCATTTCACTCTACATCAATTCATAAAATCTTCCCAAGTATCTTTAAACCTTTCACATTTGTTACTTCTTAAAGCACAATAATATTCCATGTGATTTATATTTCATAATTTCTTTAGTTATCCCCCAATTCATGGGCAATGACTATTTCCAGTTCTTTGCTATAACAAAAAAGTGCTACTACAAATATTTTTATACTTTTTATTCATTTTAAACTTAGATACAAAATGAGCAAAGAAAACAAAAAGTACATTGCCATGTACATAGAAGAACAAAGAGAATTCAATATAAAACAATGAATTTGAATTTCAAACTATTTACTTGTTTTTGAAAACTTATGTAATAAATATTAAATATTGTTTTCAAAGATACCCAGCTTTTCTCTGCTTCCTTCTAAGCTTTCATTTTTTTCTGCTGTGCATTTTTATTTTTTTCTCTCTCCCTCTGCACCCTGCTGTAGAGTAGGCTATAATTAAACATGAATATATAGACATATATGTCTATACACACGTGTATATATGTATACATACACACATGCACATGCACACATACGTACATACATATGACAATACGGCACATATTTCCATTTGCCAGTTCTTTCTCTGGAAGTAGATAGTATCTTACCTCATAGGTGCAACTCTTTCCATGTTTTTCTAAAACCAACCAGCTCGTCATTTTTTATATCACAGAACTATTCCATACTAATAATATACCAGAACTTATTTATCCATTCCCCAATTGATGGGCATCTATCATTTATTTTTAGTCAATCTGATAGGTGTAAGATTATATCTCAAAGCTGTTTTAATTTGCATTTCTCTAATCAATAATGATTTAGAGCATTTTTTTTTTAAAGCAATTGGGGTTAAGCAACTTGCTCAAGGTTACAGGGCTAGTCATTATTTATGCGTGGGTGCTCATTTTCTGAGGCCGGATTTGATCTCGGGTCATCCCAACTCCGAGGCCGGCGCTCTTACTCACTGCGCCACCTAGCCGCCCCTTTAGGGCAATTGGGGTTAAGTAACTTGCCCAAGGTCACATGGCTAGGTTTTTGTTTGTGTTTGTGAAGTGTCTGAGGCCAGATCTGAACTCAGGTCCTTCTGACTCCAGGGCCAGCGCTCTACTCACTGCGCCACCTAGCCGCCCCCTTTGGCCATTTTTCAATTGGGAAATGACTTGTATTTTTATAAATTTGACTAAGTTCTTTACATATTTGAGAAATGAGACTTTTATCTGATTGTCTATAAAGGCTTTCCCCCCAATTTTGTGCTTTCCTTTTAATTTTAGTTACATTGGTTTTATTTGTACAGGAACTTTTAAATTTAATATAATCAAAACTCTCCATTTTATACCTCTCAAAGCTTTCTTTCTCTTATTTCTCCATATATTATTCTCCTATCCATGAGCCTGATGAATAATATGCTCTATGTTCTTATTTTTTAAAATAAAAATTTTGTTTTTAAATTATGTAACAAAATAAGCATTTCCTTCTCATTTACTTGTGATGGCTCCCTTTCTATCTAGGTTATGATTTAAATAATTGATCTATGCCCAGTTTCTGCCAGACTGCTTTCCAGTTTTCCCAACAATTTTTACCAAATAATGAATTCTTATCCTCGAAACTTAAATTTTTACATTTGTTGAACACAAGGTTATTATACTCCTTTACTGCTATGTATTATATTTCTACTCTGTTCCACTCATCTACCTTTCTACTTCTTTCTGGTACCAGGTAATTTTGATATTTATTGCCTTAATAATATTGTTTCAGTTATTTTTTTAATATATGGTTTCAATCTCTCTCTTTGATCTCTTTGTAACATATGCCTTGCTTGTAGTATTGCTTAGAAAAAATGTATGTGCAGTTTAGTACTTCTAGGATATAGTTCCAACTTCTTTTCCAGAATCTTTGAACCAAGTTACTTCTCCATAAAGAATGTATTAAACCTGTGTCCCACAGATCTGCCAACTATTACTATTTACCTCTTTTGCTAGCTTTCCAATATGATGGTGTGAAGTAGAACTTCAGAGCTGGTTGGGTTTTTGTTTTGTTTTATAATGTGCTTAGTGTTTGGGTATATTTTAATGTGATTTTTAATATTTTGTGTTTCTTTGTTTGAAAACTACCTGTTCATATCATTTGATCATTATTTTTTGTGGATTGGATCTTGTTCTTATATATTTCCATCAATTCCCTACATATCTGGAATATCAGAGCTTTCAAAAAGAAATGTGCTAAGAAATTTCTCCCAGTTGTTTTTCTTCTGACACCAACTGCCTTGATTTTGCTCATGCAATTTTCCCCCAATTTTACATAAAGAAAATTGTCCGTTTTATTTTCAGTGATGACTCTTATCCCTTGATTAATAAATAATTGTGGAAATTATCCTATTTTTTTCTCTTTGCCTCTAATTATTTTCTGATATGATATGTACATTTAAGTAACTTAATGTGTGGAGTATGGTATAGGCTGTTGGTAAATTTAATTTTTGCTAGATTGCTTGGAAGTTTTTGATGAACAAAAAAGTCTTGACCTAATAGTTGATGTCCTTGGGTTTATCAAATATTTTGCTACTATGTTCTATTGGTTCTAAATCTTATTTTCATAATATCTTCTATTTTAAAATTAATATAATAATGTAATATAATTTAAACTAATGTAAAATACAATATCATTTATAATTATAAACTAATATAATTATGCTAATAGTATAAAAATAAGAAAACACATTTATATAACTTACTATGTGGCAGGCACTATGCTAAACACTTTACTGTTATTATTTCATTTGATTCACACAACAACCATTGAAGGTAGGTGTTATTGCTATCTGATTTTTATAGATGAAGAAACTGAAGCAAACAAAGGTTCAGTGACTTGTCCAAGGTTACACAGGTAGTAAATATCTAAGGCTAGATTTGAATTCAAGTTTATCCTCACACTAGAACTGGCACTCTAGGTGCTCTGTCCACTGCTCCACCTAGATGTCCCATAGTAAAAACAAATAGTATGGATTATTACTACTTTTGTAATATAATTTTGAAGTTACCAAGCCCCTCCTCATACCTACTTTTTAAAAAAATATTTTCTTTGATATTTCCCTTTAGGTTCATTTGATATTCCAGATAAATTTTATTGTTCTGAAGTAGGTGCTTAATAAAGTTTTTGATTGATTGGTTACTCAATCATTTTCATTCTCTGTTTTATTGCTCCCTAGTTTTGGTATCAGAACCATATTTACCCAAATAGGAGTTTAATAGTATGCCCTCTTTTTTGTATTTTAAAACAATTTATACATAACCAGCAGGTATTGCTGTGGACCAAAGTTAGCTGAGCTCTGACTCAAAAGTTTATGGATATGACCTTTTTTTAGTCACTGCTTCTACTTCTTGACTTCTTCACTTTAGAAACTGGAGTTTTGCTGTTGATTATTTTCTTTGCTAAATCATCATCATCATCATCACCATCATTTATATGTCTCCTACTATGTGCCAGGCACTACTATGTCTCCTATTATGTGTAAGCAGATTAAAATTATGTCATTTTATTCTCACAGCAACCCTGGGAGGATTGTCCTATTACTATCCTCATTTTATTGTTAAGGAAACTGAGGCAAATAGAGGTTGAGTGACTTGCCCAGGGTCACACAGCTAATAAGTATTTGAGACTGGATGTAAACTCAGGTCTTATTCCAGGTCAGGTGCACCACCTAAATACTTAAAATATAAGTTATTAATAACCAATAAGCTGATTTCCTTTATCAAAAGCAAAACCAGATTGCTAGGACAGAGCTTAATTCTTTTGCTTTAAAAGAAAATTTCTATATATGTCAGTTACTGGCTCACTCTATTTTCTTCCATATTATTTCCTTTTTACTATTTGGCTTGTACTTCTCTCTTCTTATGATGCTTTTCTCCATAATCTCTCATGGAAGCATGAAATAGAAAATTTGGTGTGATGAAGAGAAATTGGCCTTAAGAAAGCTCTCATGTTTCCATCATCCAAGGATTCCCCTATTAGTCTTTTTCTTTCCAAATGCTTTATTAACTTCCAGTTTACATCATTCATTTCTGCCAGATTTTGAGTTACAATTATTTTACCATTTTCCCCCTACCCACCACCCCAAAATAGCAGTGCCACCGGATATCCTCTCCTCCAATCTGCTCTCTCCCATATCTTCTCCCATACTCCCTTTTCCAGTAGGGCACAGTGGATTGCTATGCCCCAATGCCTGTATATCTTATTTCCCAATTACATGTAAAATAGTATTAATAATAGTATTAATACATTTTTAAACATTTGAATTTAAAACTTTGAATTGCAGACTCATTTCCTTCCTTCCTTGTCACCCACCCTTACTGGGGAGATAAGCAATTCAGTATATGTTGTACATGTGTAGCTATGAAAAAACATTACCATAGTAGATATGTTGTAAAAGACTGACTATATTTCCCTCCCTCCTATCCCACCTCCCACTCATTCTACTCTCTACTTTGATCCTGTCCCCTTTCAAAAGTGGGTGCCTCCAACATCCCTCCGCCACAGCCTGTCCTCCCTTCCATCATCCCACCTCTCATCCCCTTCCCTCCTACTCTCCTGTAGGGTGAGATATCCTATTGAGTATGTAGGTTATTCTCTCCCTGAAACAGATTCAATGAGAATAAGGTTTTATATTTTTGTCTTCCTGTTCTTCCCCTTTATTGCAACTGTTTTCCCTTGCCTCTTCTCTATGAGATAGTTTACACCATTCTGTCTCTCCCCATCCCCTCTTGCCATATTCCTCTCTCACCTCTCAATTTCACCCTTTAAACATCATTCCTTCCTATTAAAATGGTCCTGTGCCCTCTATCTATGTATACTTGTAAACATATATACAAACATTCTCATATGTATTCATATGCCCATATACCCTTCTTCAACTATTTTCACACTGAGGAAAGTTTCATAAGGTACAATTATTGTTTTTCCATGTAGGAATGTAAATAGTTCAACTTTGATAAGTTCCTTATGATTTCTTTTCCTTTACCTTCTCAAGTTTTTCTTGCTTCTTGTATCTGAATGTCAAATTTTCTATTCAACTCTGGTTTTTTTCATCAAGAATGCTTGATAGTCCTCTATTCCACTGAATGACCATATTTTCCCCTGAAACATGATACTCAGTCTTGCTGGGTAGGTGATTCTTGGTTTTAATCCCAGCTCCTTTGCCCTCCAGAATATCCTATTCCAAGCCCTTAGATTCCTCAGTGTAGAAGCTGCCATATCCTGTGTTATCTTAATTGTGTTTCCACAATATTCAAATTGTTTTTCCCTGGCTGCTTGTAATATTCTCTCCTTGATCCTTGTAATATTCTCTCCAGGAATTTTTGAACATGGCTATAATATTCCCAGGAGTTTTCTTTTTGTGATCATTTTCAGGAGGTGATCAGTGGATTCTTTCAACCTCTATTTTTCCCTCTGGTTCTAAAACATTGGGGCAATTTTCTTTGAGAATTTCTTGGAGGATGATATCTAGGTTCTTTTTTTGATCATGGTTTTCAGGTAGTCCAATAATTTTTAAATTATCTCTCCTGGATCCATTTTCCAGGTCAGTGGTTTTTCCCATGAGATGTTTCACATTGCCTTCTATTCTTTCATTTGTTTGGATCTGTTTAATAGCATCTTGATTTCTCATAAAGTCACTAGCTTCTATTTGCTCCAATCTAATTCTGAGGGAATGATTCTCCTCAGAGAGCTTTTGAGATTCTTTTTCCATTTGGCAAATTTGGCTTTTTAAGGCATTCTTCTCATTGCCTTTTTTGAGTCTCTTTTGCCATTTGAGTTAGTCTATTATTTAAGATGTTCTTTTCCTCAGTCATGCTGTTGACTCTCACTTCATACTTTTCTTGCATCATTCTCATTTTTCTCCCCAATTTTTCCTCCACTTCTCTTATTTGCTTCTTAAGGTCCTCTATGGCCTGTAACCAGCTCATATTTTTCTTGGAAGCTTTTGGTGCAATAGTTCTGATTTCATTGTCTTCCTCCTGTTCCATGCTTTGTTGCCAAAGTAGGAGTGTAAAGTTGGGGTACTCTGTTTATTTTGCTTCCTTTGCCTACTCATGTTGCCACTCAATCACTTGACCCCTGGGCTTTTTGCCACAGTAGAACTCTGCCACCAGCCAGGGTAGCTTCCATCCCAAATTCTGGGGTTTTCTCAGCTTCTAGAGGTATTAGTTGGGTGCCCTCCACAAGCTCTGGCAAGATGGTCACACACCCCAGGACCTCCACCCTCTCATTTTGTCCTTGTCATCTATGGGTTGATAATTCTGGAAACACCACAGCTGCTGGTGTTCTGGAGTCCCTCCAGCTGGCTGCTGTTCAGGCCTGCCCTGAGGCGAAAACCTCTGGCTTATGTGGGGTTGTGGTTGGCTCCTAGACTTCTTAGCTGGCTGCTCCCTGCTGGGCTGCCAGGCTGTCCTCAATGGGAGGTTAGCTTCTCTGTGTCATTTTGTGGGTTCTATAGCTCCAAAGTTTGTTCAGAGGCCCCTTTTACATGGATTGGGAAAGTGGGGAGGTGGAGCTGGGCTGAAGTCCTATTTCTACTCCTCCATCTTGGCTCTACCCTCTCTATTTTCTTCCTTTCTAATGCATGCAATAATTACCTAGATAGGCAATACAAATGTACATGATGGATTGTGGATTTTTATGGGGTAAAAGATTGCAATAAGTATATTAATAAAGAGGCAGACATGAGGAAGGGAAGGGGGGAAGTAAACATCCTTTGGAACTCTCCAAAGTTCTTTAAGTGGCAATAACTGTAGTCTGCTCCCCACCCCCCTTCAAATTCTTTGTTCCATTTGGCTGTGGTTGGGCCATTGTCTTCCATGTACTCAGCCAAAATGTCAGCCTCTCATGGTCTGTGCCACTGTCCTTTTACGTTCTCTAATGATCCAAATGTTTGTTGCCTTCCCATGTTCAGTGCACACAGTCAGCCTGTCTATACCATGTCATCCTTTTCTTTGTCTGCCCATCACAAACTGCACATTGTATTCAACATCCCCAGGAGCAGATGGAGTCTGGTTCCGAACTCAAAGATGTTGAAGGCCCAGATCATCTCAAGGAAACTTCTAAACTTTAAATCCTAGAATGCTAGTCAGGTTTCAAACCCCTGTTAAGTTCAGAACTTTAGAGTTAATTGTTTCATAATGCTTGCTAAAATTCATTTGTAAATGCCTCTGGGCCCAGGATTTTTTTTTTTTTACTTTGCAAGTTAATTAATGACTCATTCAATTTTTCTCAAGATCATGTATTTAAATCTCTATTTCTTATTCTGTTAATTAGAACATTTTATATTTCTGTAATTGTTCTTCCATTTTATTTGTCATTATTTTTAACATATAATTAGCCAAAGAGAATTCTTACTATTTCTTTTATTTATTCTTCATCATTTATAAGTCAAAATGACAAATTTTAAGGAGCAAAGCAGTGAAACCACATTATGCTTAAAAGGCGCCTAAATTAAAAAAAGAATACCAATAGCAAATAAATATGAATAAATGACATCCAAGTACTAAATGGAAAAGATAACTGAAATATAAGGAAAATTAACCAGGAAAAAATAATCTCATTGTGTGACCTCAGGCAAGTCACTTAACCCCAATTGCTCTGCCCTCCCCCCTCCAAAAAAAATGCAAAAAAACCCAAGGACAACCAAATAATCTCAATAGATGTCAATAGCTTCTTTTTAGACCTTTAATTAGCATGGGGAACCCTTAGTTAGGAAACTCCCTCTAACAATGCAGATCAGCATTTGCTTCATAGTTTATAGTCTTATGTGAATAAATGAATAAGGGAATGAATGAAAAATCTTTTATTAATCACTATATGCCAAGCATTGTACTAAGCAGACAGGTTGCCTGGGGGCACCACAAAGTCAAGTGATTTTTCACAAAATCACACAGGTGGTAAGTGTCAAAGGTAGGAATTGAACTCAGATCTTCTTGAACCTGTCAGATTCATTATCTACTAGGCAACCCTGTCTCTATAAGATCCTTGTGGCCCAGTCTGATCCTACCCCTCTGTTCTTTCTCTCTTCACTCAGACCAGAACTAGATCACTGTATCTTACCCTTTCTTTCTCTCCCTTTAATTGCTCCTTCATAATTACCCCATTGTAATTGACTTGTCTTACTATTCCCTTCTCAATACTAGCCTCCCTTTAAAACCCTGCTCTTCTCCCTGCTTTCCTCCCATATATTTTCCTATTAACAATAATGTATCTACACAACACTGTTTGTGTGTTCCATGTTCCTTTGCCCGAGTCAGATAAGTGAGGCTCATAAGATGCTCCCTCCCCCCACCCCTGCCTTAATGCTTGCACACTCTTTCTCTGGCATATCCTTATAATAACAGATACATATTAAAAGCAGAAATAGTCCCTGCTGTCCAGGAGTTTTTATCTTATGAGATAATGAACATAAATAGGTTATATACAGGATATAGACATATACATAAAAAGGTCTATACACAATAAAAAGGATAAATGCAAAGAAATTCTAAAGGTGAAGTAGTGAGGGGAAGGGAAAGGAAAGGTCTTTTGCAGAAGTTAGAATTTGAGCTGAGTCATGAAGGAATCCAGGGAAGCAAAGAGATAGAGGTGAGGAGGATATGGAGAATGTCTAGTGAACTATCTTTATGGAAATAAAGATAGACTGAAATAATTGGAGAAATATTAATATCTCCTTGGTAGGGATAGTCAATACAATAAAAAGGACAATATCATCTAAATTAATTTACTTATCCAGGGCTATACCAAGAAAATGATATAAAAATTACTTTTTAGTGCTAGAAAAAATAATAATGAAATTCATCTGGAGGAATAAAAGATCCAGAATCTTATGGGAAATAATATTTTTTAAAACCTGGGAAGGAAGGGGCCTAGCAGTACCAGCTCTCAAATTGTACTACAAAGCAATAATCATAAAAACAATTTGGAACTGGTTGAAAAATAGAAAAAAAATCAATCAAGAGAATACATTAGTTAGACAATATGGGGAGCAAAGAAACCTAATAGCCGGTTCCCTCTTCTACCTAATACTATTTCTCAAATATCTTAATATTATACCCAATTTCCTCCCGCTCTGTTCCAGTCTCTTATCAATAACTAGCCCTTTCCTTTGCTAAGACCAGTCTCTCTATTGATCCTAGATGAAGTGGGATTGACGTCGTACATCTTCTCGCTAGAAGCTGGAAACCAGAAGTTCCAGAAGTGACTGCAGAGCCCTAAGAGTCTGAAGAGTTTAAGCAAGTGAATAGAAGGAAGAGGCTAGAGCCCTCCTTTCTCTCTCTTGTTAATTCTGCCTCATTCCTCAAGGAAGTACAGCATACTGATCTCTACCAATAAGGAGATGGTCATGCCAATGGACTTCCAGACTCTAGTTACACATAAAGCTGTCAATTTCATTCTATTTAAATTTCCACTATCCTAATCCATTCAATTTCTCTTGCCTAATACCTCAATGCCTTACAATAACCTAATAAATGAGTCTCTTGCCCTCCTGTATCTTACAGAAGCTTATACCTTTTATTATGCCTTTTCTCTATTTGTTCTTCAATTTTTCCCATTCTTTCCTGTCTAAAAACACATCCATATCTTCTCCATTCTAAAAAAAAAAAAAAAAACTCCACTTGAGCCTACCCACAAAATATCTTATACCTCTCATTCCAACTCCTGAAAATGAAGCTTTTTATTTATTTATTATTGAATTGTTTCTGTCATGTTCAACTCTTCGTGACCCCATTTGGGGTTTTCTTGGCAAAGATACTAGAGTGGTTTATCATTTCCTTCTCCAGCTCATTTTACAGAGGAGGAAATTGAGGCAAACAGGGTTAAGTAACTTGCCCAGGATCACATGACTAGTAAGTGTTGGATAATGACTTTGAACTCAGGATGGTGAGTCCCCCAACTCCTGGCCTTTACTTGTGTTTCTTCTACTCATTTTTCAACCTGTTCTAGTTTGGCTTCCATTTTTATTACTTAAATGGAACTGTTCTTTCCAAAGTTATAGATGTTCTCTTAAAGAATTAATGCACTGGGGGAAGAGTCAAGATGGTGGAGTAGAAACAGGACTTCCACAGGGTTTCTGCTTTCACCTCCTCTAATTCATGTAAAAGGTGACTTTGAACAAATTTTGGAGCTACAGAATCCACAAAATGACACAGAGAAGCTAGCCTCTCGCTGTTGAGGACAGCCCTGCAAGCTGGCAGAAAGTGGCCAGCACAGCACTCTGGGAGCCAGCCCAGCCCCACACTAGACAGAGGTTTTAGCCTCAGGATGTCCACAACCAGGCATTGGCTGGAGGGACTTCAGATCACCAGGAGCTGTGGCAGTTTCCAAATTATCAATCCATTGATGCCAAAGACAAAGTGAGAGGTCAGTGCAGTGTGGACTTCATGAACTAGGGGTTTGGGGGTTAGATCAGGCCTTCTCCCTGGAGGGAGAAGCAGCTGAGATGCTGCAGCCATGCAGCCAAAGCTGCTTCAGAGCTTCTGGCCTGCAGATTGTAGGGGGACCAAGTGTCCAGTCTGAGGGGTAATATCTCTTGCTTTAACCTACTTGGATCTGGATTGTAGTCTAGGATGGAGGTCCTGGGGTGTGTGACCAGTTTGTCAGAGTGTTGGGAGGCTTCAGAGAAAGCAACCAACTCCAGCAGCTGAGAAAACCCTAGTGATTGGGACAAAGCTCCCCACTGGTAGCAGAATTCTACTGTGGCAAAAAGCTCAAAAGTCAAGTAATTGAGAGGCAATATGAGCAAACAAGGGAAGCAAAGCAAGCACAGTGGTCTGACTTTGGATTCCTTTTTTGGGGACAAAAAGGATCAGGGCACGGAACAGGAGGAGACAGAAAAGTCAGAACTCCTGTACCAGAAGCTTCCAAGAAAAGAATAAACTGCTTACAGGCTATAGAGGAGTTTCAGAAGGATTTTGAAAACCAAATAAGAGAAGTAGAGAAAAAATTGGGAAGAGAAATGAGAATGATGTAAGAAAATTATAAAATGAAAGTCAACAAACTGATGGAAGAAAATAATACCTTAAAAATAGACTAACTCAAATGGCAAAAGAAGCTCAAAGAGCCAATAAGAGAAGAATACCTTAAAAAGCCAAATTTTCCAAATGGAAAAAGAATCTCAAAAGTTCATTGAAGAGAATCATTCCTTCAGAATTAGATTGGAGCAAATGGAAGATAGTAACTTTATAAGAAATCAAGATACTGTTAAACATATCCAAACAAATGAAAAAATAGAACACAGTGTGAAATATCTCATTGAAAAAACCACTGACCTGGAAAATAGATCCAGGAGAGATAATTTAAAAATTATTGGACTACCTGAAAACCATGATCAAAGAAAGAACCTAGAAATCATCCTTCAAGAAATTCTCCAGGAAAACTGCCCTGATGTTTTGGAACCAGAGGGCAAAATAGAGGTTGAAAAAATCCACTGATCACCTCCTGAAAAAAATCCCAAAAAGAAAACTCCTAGGAATGTTATAGCCAGGTTCCAGAATTCCCAGATCAAGGAGAGAATATTACAAGCAACCAGGAAGAAACAATTTGAATACTGTAGAAATGCAATCAGGATAGCACAGGATCTGGCAGCTTCTACACTGAGGGATCTAAGGGCCTGGAAAATGATATTCCTGAGGGCAAAGGAGCTGGGATTAAAGCCAATAATCACCTACCCAGAAAAACTGAGTATCATGTTTCAGGGGAAAATTTGGTCATTCAATGGAATAGAGGACTTTCAAGCATTCTTGATGAAAAAACCAGAGTTGAATAGAAAATTTGACATTCAGATAAAAGAAGCAAGAGATGCTTCAGAAAATAAACAGGGAAAAGAAAGCATAATGAACTTATCAAAGTTGAACTATATACATTCCTACATGGAAAAACAATAACTGTAACTGATGAAACTTTTCTCAGTATGAAAATAGTTGAAGAAGGGTATATGGGCATATGAATACATATGTGAATGTGTGTATATATGTTTACAGGTTTACATAGATAGAGGACACAGGTCGAATTTAATAGGGAGGGATGATACTTAAAAGGTGAAATTAAGAGGTGAGAGAGGAATATAAGGAGAGGAGATGAGGAGAGACAGAATGGGGTAAACTCTCTCATAGAGAAGAGGCAAGGGAAAAGGGTTAGTGAAGGATATACTGAGGTATCTAAGGGCTTAAAAATGATATTCTGGAGGTCAAAGGAGCTGGGATTCAAACCAAGAATCACCTACCTAGCAAAACTGAGTATCATGTTTCAGGGGAAAATATGGTCATTCAATGGAATGGAGGACTTTCAAGCATTCTTGATGAAAAAAATCAGAATTGAATATAAAATTTGACATTCAGATACAAGAAGCAAGAGAAGCATCAGTAGGTAAACAGGGAAAAGAAATCATAAGGAACTTATAAAAGTTGAACTACTTACATTCCTACATGGAAAAATGATAATTGTAACTTATGAAACTTTTCTCAATATGAGAATAGTTGAAGAGAATATAAATGTATATACATATATATATATATATATATACACATATACATATATATGTCTATATAGGAGGGCATATGAATACATACATGAGTATGTGTATATATGTATACAGGTATACATAGACAGAGGGTACAGAACCAGTTGAATAGGAAGGGATGATACTTAAAAGGTGAAATTAAGAGGTGAGAGAGGTATATAATGAGAGGAGATGGGGAGAGATAGAATGGGGTAAATTATCTCATATAGAAGAGGCAAGGGAAAACTGTTATAATGGAGAGGAAGAACAGGAAGGCAAAAGGGAATGAGTCAACCTTATTTTCAATGAATTTGGCTTAGGGATGGAATGACACACACATAGGGTATCTCACCATAAAGGAAAGTAGGAGGGAAGGGGATGAGAAGGGGGATGATGGAAGGGATAGCAGGCTGTGGGGGGAGGGAAGTTGGAAGCACCCATTTTTGAAAAGGGACAGGATCAAAGTAGAGAATAGAACAAGTGTGGGGGTAGAATGGGATGGAGGGTAATACAGTCATTCTTTCACAATATATCCACTATGGAAATATTTTGCATAGCTACACATGTACAACCTATATTGAATTGCTTATCTTCCCAGTAAGGGTGGGTGATGAGAGAGGTAGGGAAAGAATCTAGAATTCAAGAGTTTAAAATCAAATGTTCAAAATATATTATTATTATTATTATTATTATTTTACATGTAACTGGGAAATAAGATACACAGGCATTGGGGCATAGAGATCCACTGTGCCCTACTAGAAAGTTGGATGGGGAATGGGGGAAGATATAGGAGAGCAGATTGGGGGAGGGGATATTCACTGTTTTGAGGTGGTGGGTAGGGGAAAAATGGGGAGAAAATTTGTAACTCAAAATCTTGTGGAAATGAATGATGTAAACTAACTAACTAACTAACTAAATAAATAAATAAACTTAAAAAAAACAACAACAAAAAAGAATTAATGCATTGGCCTTTTCCTAGTCCTTATCTGTTTTGTCCTCTCTGTGGCACTGGACCCTGTTGATTACTCCTTCTTGGGGATTTTCTCTCCTCTCTGAATTTTTATGATGTTGCTTTCTCTGCTTCCCTTCCTACCTGTTTGACCTACCTCATCTCTTTCACTGAATCATCATTTAAATCCTGTTCCTATGCACGCTTCCCAAGCTCTTTTCTCTTCTCCCTGTGCACTCTCTCAAAAATCTGAATTTGAATTCAGTCCCTCTTCACCATTGCCACTTAGACTTCCTAGCTTCTTTTAATAAGTCGACATCCCAAATCCTTGGTGAGGCCTTGTTTTTCCCTCTACTTGTTAATGTTCTCTCCATCCTCCTCAAATTATCACATATGTGCTTTTCTATCTGTATACTACATATATATATATACACACACACACACACAGCCATAGATGCTATAGAACATAACCTTGAGAGTAGGGACTGTTTTCCATTTTATTTTTGTATTTATAGATCAACAAATCACCTAGCACAATGCATTGCACATAGTAAGTGCTTAAAATGTGTATTGAATTTGAGGTGGGGAAACCATTTAGGAGGCTAGTATAATGAATTCAGGTTTTAGGTTACTGCTTGGATTAGTAGCATGGTGGTGGAAATAGAATGAAAGGAAGAATTTGTAGGGCTTAGTGACAATGCTATGTGATATCATGGACAGAAATAGTGAAGTCAGAAGAAGGGGACAGATTCATTTTTAAGATGAAAAATCTCTCCTTCAGATAGTTGTATTTGAAAGAATAGGAGAAGATCAAGTAGATTGTTCCACAAATATTTGGAGTCATTCCATAGAAATTTAGGGGAAAAGATGCATAGACACAATTAGATAGATATATACATACATATCTATATCTCTATGTCACCTCTATACAAATCACTACTTGTATATAAGCTTATACGAATGTGTGTTGTACACATAACATATAAATGTATATGTGTGTATATGTACAGATACAGATACAGATATAGATATAGTCAGATATATCTTCTCATTGTTTAGTCATTCAGTCATGTCTGACTCTTCATGCACACCAATACTGTCCATAGGGTTTTCTTGTCAAAGATACTAGAGTGGTTTGCCATTTCCTTCTCCAGGGAATTAAGGCAAACAGAGGTTAAGTAACTTGCCAAGGTTCATACAGCTATTGAGTGTCTGAGGCTGGGTTTGAACTTGGGTATTCCTGACTCCAAGTCCAGCTCTCTATTCACTGAGCCACCTAGCTTCCAGATAACCATTACTGTACAAGAAAATACAGACTTAAAAAAGGGCCATTGGCTTACTCTGGAGATATCAATTAATTAGAAATATATCGGCCTCCTCAAGTCAAATTTTTCTTTTCTTTTTATTTGTTTGCTTTTCTGAAGAATAAAACAAGACTGAAATGCTATTATGTAGTCATTTTGTTTTGGGTACAGGAGCAGGGAAGGAGTAATCTAGAGGCAACAGCAATAGGATGTTAGAATTGAAGCTGAAGGAGAGGTCATCTCTTAGAGGTCATCTAGTTCAGCCCTTTCATTCTATATAGAGGCCCCACCCTTACTTGCTAGCCAGGGCTGCTTCCCTACTTCCTACTGAAATTAGCTGGATGGGTCTTATGAGTTCTTTTGACTACTATTCTCTTTAGGAATCTAAGTATAACCCAAAGGAGTTGTTTTTTGTTTTTATGGGTTGTTGGGTTTTTAAAAAATATTTTTGCTCATAAGCCCCCACAAGTATGCTTGCCATTGATTATTACCCCATAGCTTCAATTACCTTAGCAAAGGTATTTACTAAAATGATCTAATAAGAACACTTGGCATGAAACATTTCTCCCAGACAAAGACCATATTCTCTCTCCTTGAACATACAAGATCTCTGGTTAAACTAAATTTCAAATTAAACTTAAGTACAAAGGAGGTGAGGTACAACTGTACATAAGGCAAGGGTTAATTTACAACTTCTGGTCCCTGGGAGCATTTTTCTCCCTCCAGAGAGGCCTCCTGACGTTTCCTCTAAGTCTAGGGAACCCCCGGCTCTGGGAAGTTCTAAGATTCAGTAACTTTGTAGGCACCATGGCTGCAACTTCTTTTCTGGCATGAGGAATTATGGTCTTTGAAGTTATTTCCCTCCTGTGGCTATCTTAATGTATCCCTCTATGTCAGTATTTGTCCTTGGTGTGCCTTTTGCTATTCCAGGCTGGATAGGGTGCCTGATGCTGGTCCAGTCTCTACAATAACATGATAGAAAGGGTTGAGGGGGCCCTCCCTCTGCTCTCACAATGTGCTCTGTGCTTTCCTTTGATATAGGCACCAAATAAGCTTCCTCGATATAATCCTGAGCCTGGAGTATTCCATTGCTTGTCTAACCCACTGTTGAACTGAGCAAGTGCTAAAACTTCTCTCACTTCTTAAAGCCTCCAGGTGCATGTTTAGTTCATTCAGGTAACTGATGGCTCAGTTCCCTTCTTAACCCAATTATAGAGAAATTCACGCCTCATAAAAGGTGTAGACAATCTTGTTTAAGTATTTTAAAAAACACAACTAATCACTTCATAAATTCATTGAGGTGAGAGGGTCAGACCCTCCCCTTTTCTTATGTATGAGGCCCAAAAAGTATTTGACTTTTCTAAGGTTATATTAGATATGAAGTGGTATATCTGGGATTCAAATCCTAGGCCTTTGTCTTCAAATCAAGGGTTCTTAATAATATACTATTTTGCCTCAATATATTTAAATAAATATATATTTATATTTCAATATAAATGACTATGTGTAACATCAATTCCAGCAGATAGGTTGGGAGTGTGAGAGATAGGAGAGGGAAATGAGGCAAGCTTGTAGCCATGTTGAAAATGGACACTGATAAGAATGACACAGGAGAAGAAGAAAGCCTGATGCCAAAAGGTACTTGACACTGGACATAAAATATCCCTTGCAGCATGTTAGTGGGCAACAATTTTACTTATAAGAAGATCTCAAATAGTCTCCAGGTTAATAATATTAGGGGTAATTTTTACAAGTGAACAAAAGAGGCAGTTCTAGTGAACTCAATCTTGGTTGTAACCTCTGTGTATAATTTCTGAATATTGTCAGAGTCTCTCAATAAAAAAAAATTTCCATACTTATTATTCCTTTAAATGAGTCCTAAAAGTCACATGTCTACATTAAAAATGCACAAAGGATCAAAAGAGACTCAAATTACAGTATTAAACTTTAAACTGCATGTCAGAATCACAATATCCTTGAGCAACTTTTCCTGACTTTATTATGATTATTTTTAATATTTCCTTTATATCTAATAAAAATGAACACAGTCAAAAAGTATGGGCCTGTGTAGAAAACCAAATGTATTTGGGGGATTTTACAAGCACACAAATACACACACACACATATGCACACGTATACACATATAGCTAGATGGTCACATTCATAGAATGGTAGAAATAAATTGAACTTTTGATATCCACTACCATCTCTTCATTTATAGATCAACAAATCAGTTAACCAATAAGCATTTCCTAAGTATCTACTCTGTACTAGGCACTACTAGTCTAGATTCTGGGAATACAAAGACAAAAATAAAACATCTCCTGCCCTCAAGGAGCTTACATTCTATTAGGGAGGCAACATGTACTTATATAAGTACTTTCAGAATTACTACACGTTGTCAATGAGGGGAAGGGGGAATTCTTATTGAAACGATCAAGAAAGGCTTTCTATAGGTGGTGACATACAGAGCTTCCAGGGAAATTGGAGACTCTATGAGCAAAGCTGAAGAGGGAGTACCTTCTGAGAATAGGGTACAAAAGCACAGAGCTGGTAGATGGGGTATCATGGAGGAACAATGAAAAGGCCAAGTTGAATGGATTGTAGAATTTGTGAGGGGAAGTAATGTAGAAGGCTAGAAAGTTATGCTGGAGCCAGATTTTAATAGGACTCAAATGCCAGACAAAGGATATTGGATTTGATTCTGGAGGGAATAGGCACTCACTGGAATTTATTGAGCAGATGGGTGACGTTTTGGCTCTTACTTGAGTAGAGTTCACTTTGGCATTTGAGGATAGGGATCAGACTGGAGACAGGAGTGACTTGAAGTGGGTATACCAGCTAGGAGGTTATGACAATAGAATGGTGGCTGGGTGAGTGAAAAGAAGGGTATTTATATGAGAGACAATGTAGAAGTAAAGTTAAATGATCAGATAAATGGGGTAGAAAGAGGGTGAGTCCACACTTGAAGATGATTCTGAGGTTGTGAATCTGGGTGAATAGAGGCATGATGGGGAAATTCAGAAGAGGAAATTCTCCAATGGAGAGACTAAAGTCCAAACAAGTACAGACACTTGTCCAAATCACAAGCTATTATAACTAACTTTATATGGTATAGCAAACTATATGTAGTATATACACATAGTATTACTAGCATAACCAGGACCAGAATCCAGATTCCTTTTTCTCAGCCTAATGTTCTTTCCATAACATCACACTCCTGAATTATTAGCTGCCCCATCCTTTCTCCTTTCCACATGCCAAGTTAGCCTAAGGAATGGATTCCTTGATCCCAGAAGTACCATTTATGTAGCTTTGGGAACTGAAGTCTTGGTAGTCTTGATACTAAGAAGGTAAGAAGATGAAAAGGAGGTCCCAAAGAATTATAGGAGTGAATATTACAAATTCCTGCTTTTTATTTTTATACTTATTAACGACTGTTATACTACTGATACACCCCCCTGAGGATTGTGGGTACCTGGCTCCATTCTGTCTTGTCTGAAGCAACCTCAGTGAGAACAGTACTGACTTGTTATTCAGCTGGTTACTTACCACTCGTTTCATGGTCAGACCATATCTGTAATGTTCGTGTTTAATTCTGGGCCCCACAGAAGAGGCAGGCCATTGCTGAAGAGTGTCCAGAAGAGGATGAACAGAATGAGAAAAGGGTTTGATCCAATGTTCTGTTAGTAACAATTGGAATAACTGGGGCTGTTTAGCCTGGAGAAGCCTCAAAGGAGACAGGGGAACTATCTTCAACTTCTTGAAAGGAATCAGTGGAAGAAGAATTAGATTTGTTTTGCTTGGCTTCAGAGAGCAGAGTTAAGGGTAATAGACAGAAGATGCTAGGAGGAAAACGTAGGTTTGACAAGGAAAAGTTTCATAACAATTTGATTTATTCCCAGTTGCAATTTGTGTGTTTGGGGAGATAGTGGGTTTCTTTTCATCGGAGGCCTTCAGTCAAAGTCTAGATGACACCTGTAGGGTGTATCATGGGGGGCGGGATTATATATCCAGCTTGGGTTAGTCTAAATGACTGTTGAAGTTCTTCCTAACTCTGAAATTCAGAATTCAATTAAAACTACTAAATGACTCCTAAAATGTAGGTATTTTCACCATTCTGCTGTGTAGAGTTACTGTGGAATCCTTAAAAAGCCTATTCTTTCTTACAGTAGAAATTATCAGTTGAGTTGTATGAAAAAGTTTTGATTAAAAGTAATTAAGAGGGGCCTCTAGGTGGCACAGTGATTAGAGCACTGGCCTTGGAGTCAGGAAGACCTGGGCTCAAATGCAGTCTCAGACACTTAACACTAACTATGTGACCTTGGGCAAGTCACTTAACCCCAATTGTCCTGCCTTTCCCCCTCCAAAAAGACAAAAAAAGTGATTAAGACTTGGAACTGGGAGAGATGTTAGAGATCATTTAATTGAACCTCCACATCTTATAGATGAAGAAATCGAGAGCCAGAAAAGTGAGGTGACTTGCTCAAGATTACACAATTGGTTTGAGCACTGAGGGGTTGATAGACTCTTTCAGGTGGAGAAATATTTGGGGTTGTGGTTCAAGTATCAAGTGTGTGATGTATACAAAGCAAAGAGGATCCTGCCTTGGATATACTATTTGCGGTGCAAAGAGATGCATACAAATGGTAATTTTGAAATTATGCCATAATTCTGCCTGCGTGATACCAACCTTAAATAGCATTAAGCAAGCTTAATTCCATACTATTGCTTAAGCTTCTTCTAGATGGTGACTCAGAAATGCAAAGTTAATTTAAAAAATATTTTCAAGTAAATGTCAAGTTTATACACAGGATGCTGACAATTTCTGAATACTGTGAAATTTTAGAACTTGAGAAAATAAGAAATGACAGGAAGATCTATTTATTCTGTAGCAGCAAGACTATTTTAAATCTAAGTTCAATTATAGCTGAAAACTGTTGGGTTTTCATTTTAAGAAAAATGTTTTCTCTCCCTTACTTGCCAGTATTTTCACATGATCCATAATACTTGAGCCAATGACTTGGGACCCTTTCTTTCACTGCCTAATTGATCATCATTTCCTCTATCTACTTCTGTAAAGAACCACAGTCTTCAGCTGCAAAACCACTGGGTGAACTGAGTTTAAAAGTCAAATTCATTTTTTAACAATAGCTTAGTAACTAATGTAGAATCAATGTGACTTAGAACGAAACTGCAAAGGAAAAAGAGAATAGTAATTTAGAGAACAGAAACCATGAGTTCAACTAGTGCTTTTTATTTGAATTTTTATTGGTAATTTTTTTAAAGTCCTATTTTTATTCCAAATTTAACGAACATTAAACAGAGCGAACATTTTCACATATATAGTTCAACCATAAAAAAGATGTACATAAAGTTATGGATCCCCACTATGCACAGCTTGCTTTTTTTTTTTTAAGTACATAAGAACTTCAACAGGAAGTTTTCAAAGCTGCTCTGCTTCTGTCTGCTTCTTTCTTGCCTTCCTTCTGTTCTCTGAATTTTTTTAAAGATGCCCCAATGATGCTCCTTTCTTTCCTTTCCTTCTTTCCTTCCTTCCTTCCTTCCTTCCTTCCTTCCTTCCTTCCTTCCTTCCTTCCTTCCTTCCTTCCCTCTCTTCCTCCCTCCTTCTTACTTCCCTTCCTCTTCCCCTCTTTCTCTTTCTGTCTCTGTCTCTCTCTGTCTCCTTCTCTCTCCATCTGTCTCCACATCTCTCTGTCTCGTCTGTCTCTGTCTCTATCTCTTTTTCTCTCTTTGTTGTTTCCCCTAACCTGTTCTTGTTCCCCCTCCTCCACTTCCCTTTTGATTTTCACACCCCAAACATTTTCTGATCTGCACTATCCCTACGAAGCCCTCCCATGGAACAAAAGAAAATCAGTTCAACAAAACCCGCTAGTTGAGCATATGCAGCCTTTTGCATGTCTACCAAAAAGAGGGAAGTTCAGCTAATAGTTTAAGAAATAATAATAGTAAACATTTTATGTAGTCACCTTCAAAATGGTTTATGTGTGTGGGATCAACTAAAAGAAAAACAGTACCGGCGTGTGCTGGAGCCAGCTCCAACTGGATCTCAGAGCCTATTTTAAACTGTTCAGTGTGAGCATTTACACCTGAGAAATTGGCAAGCTCCACAAATACGAGCTTGGTTTATTGTTTTGTTGATTGTCTAGACTTAAGAAAGTCATGGAAAAAATATTAACAATGCAGATTGAACTTAAAAGTGTACCATAAGAACACCTTTCCCCTCCAAACACTGGCTATTAAACATTAACCATCACATCACTGATTTAGTACCCCCAGTTGGTGGATGGCTGTCGATGTGGTAGAAATTGAGGGGTGGTTGGCTATTTTAACTACCCACTCTCTCAAATGTTGATCCAAGTACTTAAGACTTTAACAAAGTTTAGGATGTATTACTGCAGTAAAGATTTACTAATCTAAATGTCACTAATTGGGAATTTGTAACACTATTAATAACAACTAGAAGAAAAAATTATCATTTTACTTTTTGAAGAAAGGATTTCATAGACAAATATTGGTATGAAAAATATGGCCAGAAAATATTTTTACAATGTAAGAGAACAAACCAACTTCAAGGCTCTTCAAAGCACTATCAAACCATTGATGTGAATATAGTGTGGTAAGTACAAATATTTTTAATTTATTTTTATTTTTCAACTTTTACTTTCATAAGATTTTGAGTTCCAAAGTCTTCCCTCTCCCTCCCCTCTCCTCAAGATGGCATGCAATCTGATATGGGTTATACATATATTGTCATATTAAACACATTTCCACATTAATCATGTTGTGAAAAGAAGAGTCAGTACAAAAGGGGAAAAAACATGAGAAAGAAAAAACAAAAAAAGAGAAAATACTATGCTTCAATTTGCATTCAGACTACATAGTTCTTTCTCTGGATGTGGATAGCATTTTCCATTATGAGTTCATTGCACAATCTTGCTGTTACCGTGTACTGTAGGTTATGCTCACTTCATTCAGTATCAGTTCATGTAAATCTTTCCAGGTTTTTCTGAAATCCTTCTGCTCATCTTTTCTTATGAAACAGCAGTATTCCATTACATTCATATACCACAACTTGTTCAGTCATTCTCTGATTGATGAGCATCCCCATGATTTCCAGTTCTTTGCCACCACAAAAAGAGCTAATGCAAATATTTCTTAGCCATTCTACTGAGCAGATCCCTTACTGCTGTGTTCTTCAAACTTTTTCAAATAAGCACCTCCATCACTCCTACTATATGTGTTTATTGATAATTATATGCAAGTCTGCTGCATTATCATGCAAGTAATAAAACATATAAATAGAAATTTAAAAGGCTAAGATAAAGATTATGTATGTGAACAGTTTTTCTTTTATTTGACAATACAAAAATGAATTTTGTTCTTTTAAAAATTACTTTTAATACTAGTGAGAGCCATACACTTGAATATGTTTCAATATTCTTTTAAGATCTTGAT
Organism: Gymnobelideus leadbeateri; assembly: GCA_011680675.1. NCBI lineage: Eukaryota > Metazoa > Chordata > Mammalia > Diprotodontia > Petauridae > Gymnobelideus > Gymnobelideus leadbeateri. Next base: position 72,391 of record WOXC01007731.1, on the reverse strand, counting down.
TCAACACTAAAGTATGTGAAATGGTTATTTGAGAGCCTGGCTTTAAGTTTAGTTCATTTTGAGACATGGTTTTAATGGCCATCAAAACTGAAAAAGACACCCCAGAAAGATACATGCATATATTCAAGTGGAAAAATAAAACACCTACTTACTAACTCATGATACTCATTTTTCAATCTCATCTACTAATTTTTGTAAGGTTTTTGCTGATGTTCAGTTAGTTAATTTGCACCTTCCTTGATGTCAATCAATTATTTTTTCAACTAACTAGAAAATGTTGAATCTTTCTATTTTTAGCAAATGGTGTCAAAATGCACTGAACTTCTTATTTTGAAAGATTTTGAAATGAGTTAGAATATTTTTCTTTGTCTATGTTTTTAAAAGTGTGTGGATATAAGAGTTTTTAATAGATGACACACCATTTGCCATTACAAAAGATATTTAAATATTTTATTCATGGTGATAGATCCATCATTAGCTAATATCTCAAGGCACAATACATATTTGGGGCATTATAGATAGTAGAAGCAAACACATATTTAAAATAACCCTCTTTATAATTTAAAAATTTTGGCTAAATTCTTTTCAGAGCTGATTGAGGGTTATTATAAAGATGAAATTAGATAATATATGTAAAATGCTTTGCAAACTTTTAAGTGCTATTAAATGTTAGCCATTCTTCTTGGATTGTTTTTCTTCATAATGTGGCTGATCAAGAGCTCATTTTAGGAATTCAAGAAATATAACCTCTACCATTTTGTTTTTTACTGGAGCTCACATTATTCATATTATCTTTAATCCATTGTTTCTTTACAGGAATATTTTAAAGCCATTTGTCTATTTTGACAGGGTTAGTCTAGCTAAAATTAAGTGATATTATCCATAAATCCATTTGACCAAGTGCATGCAAACTTCAAGATGCTGAAAACATGAATAAGAGAGCCACCTGTAGCAACCCTTCTGCATTGTAGAAACCTCATTCTTTTTTTTTTTTTTTTCTGGAGGGGGGAAGGCAGAGCAATTGGGGTTAAGTGACTTGCCCCGGGTCACACAGCTAGTAAATGTTAGGAATCTGAGGCAGCATTTGAACTTAGGTCCTCCAGACTCTAGGGCTGGTGCTCTATTCGCTACACCACCCAGATGCCCCAGAAGTCTCATTTTTGCCTCAGGATAGCTCACTGTAGGAGACAAGGTATGTGTGGAATATTTAATAGAGAAAGACAAGACAAGTAAAGAATATATCTTGGTTCTAACTCTAGTAGTGACAATTGTATTACCTAGCATAAAATCAAAATTCTTTTCCACACCTACTTAGCTAGGTGGTTGTGTGAACTTGACCAAGTGAATTCCCTTATCAGAGACACCTGGAACTCACTTTTGAGAGCCTACTGTTAAATTTTCAGTGTGAACATTTATACCTTAGAAATCAGTGAAGGAAAATCCAGTCTGGGGTTATTGAGTTGTTATTTGTCCAGACTTAAGAAAGTGATAGAGAAAATGTTAATAATGAAGATTAAACTTTACATGTATAATACATACATACATACGTACATACATATATGCACACACATATATACAGAGTTGGGTGTTAAACATTTACCAACAGACCCTTGTATATAAATATCTAAAGACCTTACTTAGGTGACTTTATTTTTGCTTTTTGGAGGAAGGAAGGTAGGGCAATTGGGGTTAAGTGACTTGCCCAAGGTCACACAACTAGTGTTAAGTGTCTGAGTCCAGATTTGAACTCAGTCCTCCTGACTCCAGGGCTGGTGCTCTATTCACTGCACCACCTAGCTGCCCAGACTTATGTGTCTTATTAGGTTGCATACGTATGGGTAGTCTGAATAAAGGGAACTACCCTAATTAGGTGCCTTGAACCCTATATCTAGATTAGCCATTGATGCTGGGAGGCTGCATACACTATAGGTCACTGTTTAATAGGGTATTTATCTGGGATTCCTCCTGCTGCTGGAAGTCTGTCCCAGTGAGCCTGTAATTTGAACCCTGGTCCTTGGGGATATACTTGGCATAGTCGTGGAGGAATCATAGGTTATCCAGGCTGAAGTCACGCCATTGTTTGCAGAAAAAAAGAGGAGAGGGGGAGAAGGTGAGTCCCTATAAGCTGAAAAAGGAGGTGGTAACAAACAGCACTATAGTGACTGTCTCCTTGTAGAGATCTTTTGTAGCCCTGATGGCTTATGTGGAACCCTGTGGTTGAGACCATACTTGCACCAGAGGAAACTGTTAACCCCCAGGTACAGTGAGAATAAGTTTTAGTACCTAAACAAGATAGTTGGCATAAGTGTGCAAACCTGTCATAACTGACTCCATTTTGTTCTAAGCCAGCATGTTGTGACTGAGCTGTTTTGAGTAAGTTGTTTTTCTCTAAGTTGTCATTCATTAATCAAATAAGCAAGTGTATGGTGTGTGTGTGTGTGTGTGTGTGTGTGTGTGTGTGTGCTCTTAAATGCTTAAAAACATGTGGACTTTCTGGTAAGATAAACCACCATTGGAAAAAATTATGAACAACTTTATTGGTGATTTTTGAAGTAATCAAATTATATGGTAAACAATTTTGGTTAAAAACATAAAACCCACTTGAGACCAGAGTGTTCTGCATGTTTCTAGGTAGTGTCTAGGACTGGCTCCTATTCCCCACCCTTGAGACCCAAGCAGCCTATGTTGGCTTGAGGGCAATGATGATTAATGGAGAATGCCAGATGACCAGCTTGGAGGGAGATAAATAGCATCAAGCTGGGCAGAGAGGGAATCTTGTTGAGTCTGGTAATGGAAGAAATAATTATCAGAACTTCTAAGACTAAGGTTGGTGTTTTTTTGTTCTTAGAAGGTACTATTTGCATGTTTTGATTAATAAAATTTGATTGAATGCATTGAGTAGTGTATGTCTAACTAGCGTTTCATTCCACTGGTTTGCATATTTAAATTGGCTATATGCATATGCCATATGTTATATCAGGAAGTAGAGCAGCTGGGCAGAGCTCAGGACAGAAAGGGATCTTGAATGGGTCCTGCTTATGGTATTCTCCCACATGAATGCACTTTTGCCTCCAAGAAGAGGCTGAAGGCTAACGGCTGAAAGAGGATGCTGGGACTTTGAAAGATCAGCAGATTGTGTCTAGAAAGGTTAGAGAGAATGTCTCTTTGAAAGCCAGCTAGTGGGAAGATGGAAAGAATTAGAGCTGCTAAAGCATAAGGTTCTCTCAGAAGTTATCCCAGAGCACCAGGACGCATCAGAAATTATACCCAGGCTGAAAAAAGGGCTGTTATGGGTGTGAGGTAGGGGGAAAGAGTTAGTGTTTCCATCTCCACAATAGTAGGGAAAGATCTTTGCAGTAGCTCTCTTATAGTATCCTAGGCCACTGACTGGCTGCTTCATTTTCCTCTAAGGATCCTTAATAAGTTTGTGCCTGGGGTGGGAGAATGCTTCTGTTTATTTCCTCATTTATTTCCCCCTACCTAGACGATCCTTTCAAACTAAGGGAAGATGCTGAGATGACAGACTGACGCTGGCTGTGCCCAAAGAGACAATTTGCAGAACCACAGGATGGGAGACCATTTTGCAAAACCGAAGCCCGGGACTTCATGTCCAATTTGTCAAAAAGTTATCTCTTGTTGTTTGTGGTGCTTTGTGTTTGTAAATATCTACACCCCAGATTCCTCCTGAGGACCTGGAAACCTATTAAGTCACTTTTGTTCAGGGAGAGGATTGTAACTCTGTTGTTGTTTGTACTTTGTACTGAAAGAGGACTAATGAATTTTAACAAGAGACTTTATATGAAAAAAACAAAACCTCCAACTACAGTAGTGACCACTTCAAGACTCTCCCCTCTCTCCTCTCTCAAACCTCACTTCCATCCCCAGACAGCAGAAGTGTATGCCATATCCACTCAGCCAGGAAAGTAGAGTGAACAACTGGCCAGGTGAACTTCCTTAGGCTTAACTACTTACAGACTTAATCATGTTATTCTCTAAGTTATATACCTAGGAGTTAGTTCGACCATCCTAATTAGGCTCATTGAAGCCTCTAGCTGCATTAGTTATGCTGGGAAGCTGTTCCATAGATTATGATTCCGTAGGATCTTTACTGGGGCTTCCTTGTAGTGCTGGAAACAAGAGTTCATCCCCATTCCATAAATTATTTTGCTAGCAAGCTGTGGGGTTTTGCCATCCTTACACTTTCACAATTCAAACCCAGACCCTCTTCAGGCTACATTCCTATACTGAATGTGATAGATGTTTATAAAGCATAAAGACAAATTGAGGACAGCAATGTTAATCAGTGTATTAAATATTAGTAAAATAATTTTAGATAAAAAACAGAAATAGAAGCTGGAATATTACCTTCTTGATCCCACATAACTTTTGGGAGGAATGTGCTCCATTTTGAAGACCACTGGTTTACTGTGCCCCTGCCTGTCACAACTGCTTTGAGAGGAACTTAGAGGTTTCTAAAATAAAGACAGATAGATCAGGAAATGTCGAAAGCAATGCTCTCTTACTTTGCTCATTTTAACTCAGAGAAGGAAAAATTATTAACTTGAGACATTCATAAAGAGGTGGGGAAGAGAAGTGGAGACAAGGGTGGATCCAGAGACAAGAATACAATGGGATCTCTGAAGGCCCAGGATAGATATGCAAGGTGAAAGGAGTCCTATTTGAGAACCCAGGTGAGGGTTCTAGTGAGATGCTCTTCAGGACATGGAAGAAGAAGAAAGGGACCCAATGAGATATTCCAGGCTCTTGTCACTTACCCTAAACTTGGACTGACATACCTGCTTCATACAGTAATGTTACTTTTTGATATGAACAAGGGCCAAGTGTTTTTTGGAGAAATGAGGTCTCCAGTAGCGTGTCTAATTGGTTTCCTACCTCTCATGTCATGTCAGCAATAGGCAGATACCACTTAAAGAGGCAGTTAGGAATTTCCTGATTGAAAGGTTTCCAATCCGTGAGATTTTAATAAAGTGGATAATGGGCAGGAGGAGGTGGTTGGGATGCTTCCAGAGTGCTTCTACTACAAGAAAGGCTATATTCAACAAAGAAGAATGTCTTCTTAGACTACTGTATAGTGTTAGCCAACTTTGACTAATACAAAGGAGAGTGATGAAATAGTTAATGATTGATGGAGTGTTCAGATTAAAATTAGGAAGACCTGAGTTCAAATCTCACCCTAAATGCTAGTTATATCCCTCTGGAATTATTCTTTAATTCTATGAGTCTCTACTTCCTTATCTAGAAAATGAAGATGAAAAGAGAACTTATCTCATGGGGTTGTGAGGGTGCAATAAGATAATGCCTTACTCTGCAAACTTTACATCTCCATCAACATTGAGTTATAATTATTAATGTATATAAATGAAAGTAATAAAACTAAAATTTAAATATATTTATAGTTGGGTTGGGGGACATTTAAACACGGATTCTTCTTGAAATATGCCTCCAAGAATTTTACCTCTACTTATCCTACTGTAGAGTCTCCAATGTTTTCAGGAAATGATGCCATATGGTTTTGATACCCAGGTCATGGTGAAAGTCAAAATACCATGCAATCCAGCAAAGGTACTGCTTGTACCATAATATTCAAAGGAGAATAAGAAGTATTTTGCAGGATGCACATTCAGGCAGTTTCCTTTCTAGATCAAAAAGGACCAGGAGGAAAATAATAATAAAAATAATAATAAACAGGGACCTTTTTAGTTTCCTGAACTTTCCTTCTCTGAGCTTCCTCTGGATTATTATATTTCTAACTTTGTACTCAAAACATTTTTTTCTCCTCATCTTTATGAAGTAACTCATAGAATAAGGAATTTATTTCAAGAAATAAAAAGTCAAGATAAAATCTTTCATTTTCCTCTTACAGTAACAACTTTGTTTTTAAAGTGGTTCCCCTCCCCTTCCATAAGTTCAAAAGGTACTTCAATTTATAGCTGAGTCTTTTTTCTTCTGTGCTTTTCCAAGATTGTCCTGATTTATGCCTTTGGTGAGATGTACAGTATGTTATAAGAAAAGACATCCTCTTGTTGCTTTGAAGAAACTCGTAAAATGTCAGACAGGCTGCCAAAGTGTTACTCACTAAAAATAAAGCATATATCCAGTAAGTCATTAACTTGAGGGGAAGGAATGGGATCATCCCTCCAGCTGGTTGACTAAAGCAGGGGTGGCAAACCTACAGTTTCGAGGCCACATGTGACCCTCTAGGTCCTCAAGGGCACTCCTTTGACTGAATCCAAACTTCACAGAACAAGTCGCCTTAATGAAATAATTTGTTCTGCAAAACTTGGACTCAGTCAAAAGGCTGCACCCAAGGACCTTAGAAGGCCACATGTGGCCTTGAGACCTGCAGGTTCTCCACCTCTGGACTAAAGCCTTTGAAATAATCTGAAAATCTTGTCCTTTCTGAAGTTTTCACCAGCATGAGCCCATTCAGTGGTTTCAAAAGAATAACTACCTGTTTTAAAATCAATCAACTTTGTTTTTATAGCTTTTATCTTATTTTAAATTGACTTATTTTTTTTATAGTTTAGCCTTTAGTCTTTACATTTATGTTTAATTCTTTTTAATATGTACAGTTTAAAATCGTCCTATTACCCTTAGGCCTTGTAACATCTACAATCCTTTTCTATTTATTACTGCATTTAACTGACTTCATTAACTGAATTCTCTACTTAACCTACTTACCCAATTGGATCATAGTAGAAATTGTTGATCTTAAGGCAGTTTGCAAACTCTTAAAGTACTGTTAGATAAGGCTCTTCCCAAAGAAGGTTGTAGTCATTCTGGTTTTGTATCTCCCGCATTCACATGGACAAGAAGAGATGAGAGGGGAAGGGGACATGAGGGGGATGGCACTTCTGGCCAAACTCTTCAGGGGTAGATCTATCTCTCTTTCCCCAGAATGTTCCCCTGTCAGTTGCCTCCTCTCAACTGTATTCCTGTTAAGTACATACTTTCTTCTAAGTGCCATTGGCTAATGCTATTTATATAGACAAAATAAATATTTATTTAGAAAGGTAAAGAGATCTTCCTCATACCCCAAGAAAAGGCTTTGGACCTTTATGAAAGAGCTCAAGGAGCAAAAGGAGATATAACGCTTTCTTTGGGGACTATGGTATGGGAATAAGAAAAATTAGCAACAGAACTTTTGCACCGACATCCCTCATGTCTGAATGACCTCATTCCAAGAGTCACATCCCTCTCTTTGCTACTGTTGTTTGTGAACTCTGCCTTGTTCACATAGGTAGATGTGGCTTTTTATAGCTTCTCTTTCTCTAGTAACACGTATTTTCTACTCATCTACTCAAGAGCTAGGTTCTTCCAGTCTGACTTCTCAATTCACCAAATGGACTTTTAAAGGTCACCAAGAGGTGGGACCTGTCATCCTCCATCCTATGGCCTTGGTTCCCTTTTTTAACTCAAAGAACTTAATACCACATAAAGTAATCACCTGGCATGGACTCATTTTTATAAGTCTAAAACTCAATTATCTAGTACCTTTTATTGCATTTGTAGAAGAACAACTCCCTTAAATATATGCTGCAGTTTGTCCAGACGTTCTCCAATAGATGGGCCTACACTTTGATTTTAACTCTATGCCACAAATAAAAATGCTCTTATAAATATTTTTTGTAAAAATTGATTTTTTCCTCTCTGTCTTTGATCTCTTCTGATATATATACCAAATAAGGTTATTCCTGGGTCAATGAGTATTTACAGTTTAATGCTTTTTGGGGTATAGTTCCAAGTTGTTTTTCAGGATGGCTGAACCATTTCACAACTCCAAGAACAGTCCATTAGTATACTTGTCATTTTGCATCCCCTCCTGTAATTGTCATTCTTTTTTTAAACATCTGTACCAATATGATGGGTGTGAGGTGGAACTTCAGATCTGTTTTAATGTGTATCTCTCTTATTAATGATTGGGCAGGGGGGATTCATAAGGTTGCTGAAAGTTTGCACTTCTTCTTTTGAGACCTGCCTGTTCAGATTCTCTGATCACCTATCTATTCAGTAATAGCATTGTTCTAATATATTTATATCAATTCTTTCTATACTTTGTATATTTTGAACCATTATTTGAAAAAGAGGTCCATAGGCTCCCTCAGACTGCCAAAAGGGTACATGACACAGTGATGTTAAAAATTCTTAGTCAAAATCTGATTTTCCCCCAGCTATTTTGCTAGAATTTTTACCATTGAATCACAGAATTTGAGAGGAATCTCAATGACTATCCAGGCCAACCCATATTGGAAGGAATATACAATGTACTATGCCCAAGAAGTGATCATCCTCTGCTTGAAGATTGCCAAGATGGAAGAACCCATCACCTTTCAAGGCAGCCCACTCCACTTTTGTACAAGTCTGTTGGGAACTTTTATCTTCCATCAAGCCTAAATTGGCTTCCTTGCAAACTCTTCTCTTAATTCTGGTTCTGCCCTCTAGGGCTAAATAAAACAAGTCTAATCTACAGTCTTTCAAGTACTTAAGCATGGATCGCTCCCCCCATTCCCATCCCCCACAGCATCATTTTCTCCAGTCTAATCATCCCCAGTTCCTTCAACTGATTCTCACACATCATGGACTCACGGTCCTTCAGCACCCCGTTTGCCCTCTTCTGAACACTCTTGCACATATGAATGGACTTCTTAAGCTGTTGAATAGAATATGCCTGATAATGCTTCACACTGGTAGAGTACACTTATTTCGCTGTTCCTAGAAGTTCTGGGACAGCTAGGTGGCAAAGTGGATACACAGCTGAACCTTGAGTCAAGAAGACTCATCATCAGATACTAGCTATGTGACCTTGAGCAAGTCACTTAATCCTGTTTGCCTCAGTTCTCTAATTTGTAAAATGAGTTAGAGAAGGAAATGGCAAACTATTATAGTATCTTTGCCAAGAAAATCCCAAATGGTATTGCAATCAACAAGCATTTATTATTAAGTCCATATTATGTGCTAGACACTGCTCTTTGCACGAGGGATGCAATGAAAGGCAAAGGAAATCCAAAGATCACATGTTGACTATACAGTGCAATACACTGCTCACAAGTTCTTGTAGTCCACTTAAGCTCCGGTTTGGTTGTTTTTTCCCAGAATAACTGCCATTTTCCCCTCCTCCCCATCTTATATTTGTGAAGTTGATTTTTTGGTACCCAGATGCAATACTTTACATTTATCCCTGTTGAATTTCGTCCAATTGGATCCTGACTGTCATTCAAATTATTTATGTTTTAATATGCTATGAATATAAATATTAAACAGAATATGGACAAACACATAGGGCTCTCTACTACCAGATTGACATCAAGCCTTTAACAACTACCCACTGGTTCTGGACATACAACTAGTTCTGAATTAATTTGATTCTATTACTGTCTAATTCATATGCCTCTATCTTCTCCACAAGAGTAGAATGAGACATTTTATTAAAAGCTTTGCTAAAATCTAAGTAAACTATTTCCATCCATTATTTTGTAAAATATTAAATCTTTATCTAAAAGCAGTTGGAATCCTTTAATTTTATCACTTTTTATTGTTCAGTCATGGCCAACTCTTCATGATCCCATTTGGGATTTTCTTGGCAAAGATACTGGAGTACTTTACCATTTCCTTCTCCAGCTCATTTTACAGATGAGGAAACTGAGGTTAACAGGGTTACATTACTTGCCCACAATCACACAGTTAGTAAGTGTCTAAGGCTGGATTTGAACTCAAGAAGACTCACCTTCCTGACTTCAGGTCCAGGACTCTATCCACTATGCCACTTACCTGCCCTTTATCAAACACTAGGCTGCTATCATCAATAATTTATGGGTCTATGTTATCTAATTTCTACTAATCAACTTTTCTGTTTTTTAACTAGTTCAATGATTTTTATTATATACTTTACTATATACTTTGTAGTACAATTTGAGATTTGGTACTACTGGTCTGTCTTTCTTCCCAATTTTCTTTATTATTCCCCTTGAGAATCTTGATTTTCTGTTCTTCCAGGTGAATTTTGCTATTTTTTCCCCTAGTTCTAGAAAGTAACTCTTTGGTAATTTGATCAGTATCTCAGTGAACCTACCATTAACTGAGATGGTATCACCATATTTATTGTATTAGCACACCCCAACCACAGACCCTTAGTATATCTCTAATTACAGAGGGTGGCTCATCATTTCTAATTCCTGTGTATTTCTTGGTAGTTGGATTCCCAGATATATTATGCATTCATTAGTTATTCTGAATTACATTTCACTATCTCTTCCTATTGGCTTTTGTGAATGGCATACATTGGGACAACTAGGTGCCACAGTGGATATAGTGCCAATCCTGAAGGCAGAGACCCTGACCTCGAGTTCAGGCCTCAGACACTTACTAGCCATGTGACCCTGGGCAAGTCACTTTGCCTCAGTTTCTTCATTGGTAAAATGAGCTGGAGAAGGAATGGCAAACCACTCCAGTATCTTTGCCAAGAAAATCCTAAATGAGGTTACAAAGAGATGGACTGAACAATAAAAGTAGCATAGAGAAAGGATGCTTATTTTTATGGATTAATGTCCTACTACTTATAAAATTTAATAATTCAATTAATATATACTTGTTTCAATGTTAATTGACTAATTTTCTTGAACTAAAGTACCATTTTTTTCTACAAAAATTGATTTTTATTTTTCATTTTATTCCTATTCCCTAAATTTCTTATTCTTGTGTAATCACTGATATAGAACATTGCTAGAATTATATCAAATAATAGTGGTGACAATGAATATCCTTGCTTATACCCAGCTTTTATTGGAAAAACCTCTGGTGTTTCTGCTCTATAAATATTGCTAGTACTTTCTTTTATGTAGATAAAGTTTGTTATATTTAAGAAGAGTCTGTTTATTACAATACAATATAGTGTTTGTAATATTAAGCAATGTTTTATATTGTCAAAAGGTTTTTTCTGCATCTATTGATAAAATCACGTGAATTTTTAATTGTTTTTATAAGGTATATTATGTTTATAGTTTTCCTCTTAATGTTGAATTCTATTTTGGGTATAAATTAATAGTATATGATCTTTTAAATATGTTTCTGTAACCTCTTTGTGATTTTACTTAGTATTATTCAATTGATATTCATTAGTGATAGTGTTCTATGATCTACTTTCTCTTTCCCTGGTTTAGATATCCAGACTATATTTGTCTCATAGAATATATTTGTAAGGATCACTTCTTTCCATATTTTCACCAAACAATTTTACAACATTGTAATTAAATTTTATTTTAATATTTGATAGTTATTTATTACTTCAACTAATCTAGAGCACTTTACTTTGAAAGTTTCTTTAGATTTGCTCATTTTCTTTTTCTGAGATTGAGTTACATAAATTTTCTATTCTTTATTCTATTAATTTAGTTTTATATATGTTCATTGCCCTTAATTTTCTACTTCACTGGCATATAACTGTGCAAACTGCTTCTAATAATTCAATTCATTTCCCCTTCATTTGTTGCAAATTTTACATTTTCTTCTTTTATATCAATAAATTGACTTTTCTTTTTTATATTAGATTGGTTATTTTATTTCATTTTTAGTTTTTTTTTAACAGCTTTTAATTTATCAATTCTATGCTTTTGTTTTGCTTTGTTTTCAACTTTGTTGATTTTCAAAATCTTAATTTTTGTGTTTGGTTGAAATTCTTACTTTTCTAGTTTATTGCTTTCCTAATTTTTTAGTTGTATAGCTAGTTCACTGATTCATAATTTTTCTCTTTTTTTGGGAGAAATGAAAGTATATAGTGATATGTTTCCCTCTAAGGCTTGCCTTGTTTTTGTCCTGTAGTAGCAAGCACCCCAGCACACCCAAAGTGGCTGCCAACATAGGTTCTTAGATATGCTTTTCTAAAGGAAAGCAACTCAAAATGGGTTAACAATCTTGCTTTAATCAAACATATGCCATTTACCTAGTTCAGGGGAAAAAGGTCAGCACCCCGAACTTCAGAGAATATGAACAAGTTACAAGCAGACAACAAATACAGAGAAATATCAGCAGACAGGCTTCCAACTGTCTGACTATTACATCCATACCTACTCAGTTACCAGAGAGGTAAGCATCAACATCTGGGTTTTCAAAGCCGGGGGTCGAACAGCTGCCCAGAGTCTCATCTGATCAAATCATATAACTCTTCTCAAAGTGAGCCCCAAAACAAAATCTCACATCAGGGTATACATAGCCTTCTCCTGGCTCAGAGAATGTCACAACCCTCTTGACCCACTATGTAATCACACAGCACCAAGGAATGGGCCTTCCTGAAAAACAAGCCTCCTGCCACAGGCTCCACATTCAGCCTATTAGAGGGCAGAGTATATTTTCAAATCAAGGAAGGTTCTCAGAGTCACTTAAGCGTATCAAAGGGTCTAGGGGCAGGGAAGATCTTAGATTCTCATTCCCATAATACATCCCAAAAAAGTTTTAGTATATGGTCTTGTTATTATTTTCTTTAATGAGTTATTGTCCCTATGTTTTTTTTCTTTTCTGTGCAATTTATTTAGGATTAAATTATTTGAATCCTTCCTTCTTACATTTGAATCCTTCCTTCAAATGCCCTTCACTGATTGCAATTTTCATTACTTTGTGGCCAGTAGAAGATATTTTCAATATTTCTACTTTTCTGTAAAATCTCTGAAGTTTCAAGTGCCATGATATATTGTCAATTTTAATAAAAGTGCCATGACTTCTTAGAAAAAAGCGTATTATATATATATATATATATATATATATATATATATATATATGTATATTTCTTTTTTCATTCAGCAATTATATGTATTTTTTCTAAAATTCTATTAAGGTATTTTTTTTTTGTTTCTCTATTTATTTGAGTTGTCTAGATCTGGAATTGACACACTGAGATCTATAATATCATTTTACTATATATTTCTCTCTACCATGCCATTAAACATTTCCTTCAAGCATCTAGATGCTGTTCAGAGCACATATATATTAAGTATTGATATAATTTTATCATATATGGTATCTTTTAGCATAATTGCTTCTATTTCTAGCATTCACTTCAGTGTCATACCCCCTTGGGTGGTTGGTCCCTGATAGGACTGTCCTGTGCTAAATTCTGATGTATGTAGCGGCAGATGTGACACCCAATTGCCTAAGAGAATATCAAATATAACACTACATACATGATTAAGAGACTTATTTCAGTTGGTTATGTTCAGTTCTCTTAAGAGAGAACTTCCTGAATGGAGGCTGAGAGAAATTTCTAAATAATATATACTTTTGAATGGCAGACTAAAACCATGGGAGCCACAGATATGTATGAGAAACTGTCCTTTACTTCCAGGGCTTATAACTCTAGAGACTTGGATGAAATAATTTTTTCTTTTCTCATTTGGATTGAGATCTTGACTCTAGGTAAAAAGTTCATTTACTCTTATTCATTCTTTGATATATTCTAATTGGTAGAATGTCTCCAATTTCTGGTGTTTTGGATAAATGAGTTTTCTTAATATTTGGGTTTTAAAAAATCTTTTTGTATAACCACTGTTTGGTGGGGAGAAGGTAAGCATGTGAATATAAGTTAGGGGCTACTCACACATACACTCTTATGAACAGAGAATCAGGTTTCCTTCTGAACCCCTAAAAATCATATTCAAAAATAGAAATGTTTGAAGGATAGATATAATTCTAGCCCAATACCTTTTTGGAGATAGATGAGATATTCATCTCAGTAGTCCTGATCCTGCCTACCCTGTTCCCCAATGAGGTTGTTGGGTACGACCCTCTTCTTCCTTTCTGAAGAGATGGATAAGGTCTTAGAATGTATCTTTCCATGCCAATCTTGATTTGGAAGGTATTTCTATACTACATCTCTTTTAAACATGTCTATTTTTACTAAGGGAGAACATATTTATTTTAAAATTTCCTTGATATATAATAAATTCAGTTTTGCCTCTCACTTTAATTGTGTAAGAATGTTTATGTCACAGGGCAACTAGGTGGCACAGTGAATAGAGCACCGGCTGTGGAGTCAGTAGGACCTGAGTTCAAATCCGACCTCAGACACTTAACATTTACTAGCCATGTGACCCTGGGCAAGTCACTTAACTCCAATTGTCCTGCCTTCCTCCCTCCAAAAAAAAAGGCAAAAAAACCCCAAAACAAACAGAAAACAAAACAAAACAAAAAAGAATGTTTATGTTTCAAATGTTTCTTGTAAACATATCATTGGATTCCATTCTAAAATCCATCCTCCTTGTTTTTTATGGGTTAGTTGATCCCATCCATATTTATAGTTATAATAGTTAATTGTGACCCCCCCATCATAACTTCTTAACTTTTCTTTCATTTACCCCCCATTTTTTACAAAGTAAAAGGCAATAAGAGATAGAAGGAATTTGATGCATGTTAGAAATCTGTAATTGAGGTAGTCTGCTCCTATTTCTCTGCCCCCTCCTTTCTTCACAAAGCCCCAGCCACAATCTTGGGCTCTTACACTTCATGACTTTCTTATTAATCACCCTCACAAATCAACTATATGAAGCTGACATTTGTTTTGCTTGTGATTATTCCATTCCTTCTCTATTCTCTCTTTTATGTGCTCTCTCCCCATTTCTTATGCTCATCTGTATTCCTATGAATTTATGTATGTCTGTAACAAACTCTGTGTGTGTGTGTATGTGTGTCTTTTGTCTAGTTCAAATAAGAGTAAGGCCATGAGATTCCCATTCCTTACATTCCTTCCTCCATCTTTCTCTATAGGTTTCTTCTCATATACCCTCTTAAGTTTCTCCCTCTGCTTTCTCATTTTCCCTTAGAATATTCCTTTTTAAAATCTTTCTTTCCACTCTTAAAATCAACAAAACAAAACAAAACCCCATACTTGTTTTTTTTTCTTTATTTAATTCCTCCCTATATGACCCTTGAAAATATCAGGATTCTGAAAAATTGGTTCTCTCTTCTCAGTCATTAGATTATAATCTCTTCATTATATTTTAGCTTTTTGTAAATTACTGAAATGTATTTACTTAGTACGTTTGTTGTGACTCCTATTCTTACATTTCAAAGTTTATAGTCAGCTCTGGTCTTTTCATTAGGAGTGTTTCAAAATCTGATCTCTAATCTATTAAAATTTATTTTTTTCTCTGTAGGTTTATACTGTTTTGCATGGCAAATTATGCTTGGTTATAAGCCTTTAATATTTGTCTTTTGGAAAATTATATTCCAAGATTTTCTCTCCATTATAGATGCTGCAGAATAACTTTTTGCAATCCTAACTGTGGTTCCTTTGAGCTTGGATTATTTCTGGCTCACTACCTGCAATTTGTTTTCCCTTTGGTTTGGAAACTAGATTTTGACTATGAAATTTCTGCATGATTTCAGTTTGGGGATTCTTTCAGGTATAGGAATCAATGAATTCTATTTTTATTTTGCCTTCTAGTTCTAATACAGGATGTTTCAAAAATCTTAATCCATCTTTAAGCTATTAGAATTTAAAACTGCACTAAGACTTTAGGTAGATCCTGAAAATTTGGGCTTTTTGAAATATAGTATTCATTTTTTTGGTTAGGTCTTAGTTTTCATGTAAATGAATGATGTTTCCCAGATCAGTTGTGCTTGATAGTAGATACCTTACAGTTTATTCATTATTTTTAGTCACTTGATTTTCTTCTTTTTGTTGTTGTTTTGGTTTGGTTTTTTTTATGGAGTCATTGAGGTCTGTATACTCCATTATGATTTTCAAAAAGTCTACTATTTGGCTAAGATTTTCTACCTTTTGTTCTGAACTATTTATTCTCCTTTCAGTTTTTTTCCCTCACAGACTCTCACTTCATTTATCATTCCCTTTCTTATTATTTCATTGCTTCTAGCCACTCTTATTACCAAAACATTTTGTTTTCCCTCTGGGACTCTGCTTATGGTTGTTGTGGGGTTACTCTTCTAAGTGTGTACTTCATTTTGGCTTAATCAAAGTTGACCTTCAAATGGAGCAAAAGCAGAGGAAATGAAACAAAAGGTGAAGCTGTTTCAGGTGTAAATGAAACATTCCACACCTGGAAAAAGTCTGTTCTGAATGTTCTGAATGACTCAGTTGCATATGAAAAATAAATCAATAGGTCCTTGATATCTTCTTCCTCCATTCTTTAGTCCCCTGACACTAGTTTTGAATAAGACTTAAGAGGAATTTTAGAAATATAACTGATGGTCTTCATAGGTTAGGGTACAGGTACCTTATTACTGAGGGAACACAGCCCTGAATTGTAAATAATGGTAGGACAGAGTAGCTTCCTTCATATTCTGAGTGTAGAATACAATACCTCTTCTACTCTCTACTTGGAAGATGATAAACCCTCAAAGTTAAGGTGACCAGGGAGCAGTATTAGAGAAATCCTAGGCCGGGGTAGAGAAACTGCAGGCCTTCTAGGTCCTTGGCTGTGGCCTTTTGACTGAGTCCAAGTTTTACAGAACAAATTCTTTTATTAAGGAGATTTGTTCTGTGGAGTTTGGATTCAGTCACAGGGACACACTTAAGGACCTAGAAGGTCCTTAATTTTTAGAATGAAGGATCCTCACCCTTGTCCTAGGCCAAGGGCATCTGCCCTTTCTGAAAGAGCGTGATAGTATTCCAATGAAAAGGGCATTGTATCCACCCAGCTGATATAGCAAAGAAACACTGAGTTGAGCCTCAGGCTGAAGGTGATAGAAACTACAGCTCCCTATCTAGGAATGAGCATGCAGAGTCTAGTAGATCAGTCAATCCATGACAGACCCCATTCCCTGAGAGGTGCCAGCCTAGCAACTGAGCAGCTTCCAAATACACCCACCCAGCCGAGATCCTGTGCTATGTAATGAATAGCACAGACTAGCAACAGATGAACTCATCTGTCACCAACACCTCACCCTGTGGTGAACTTTGTGTAGACCCTGAAGAATGAAAAGACATGGAAAGACCCTGTTCTGTGAATTGTCTTGGACCCATGTGTTCACTGCACATTTGTCTCAACACCATTGTAACTTACGTTTGTATCCACTGAATCTGACTCAGGCTCTGTTTTCCTTTGTGGGAGTATGCTCCTAGAGTCTAGGTTTATTGTTTTTTGCTTTTTTTGAGGAGGGGAGGGAATTTCTTTATAACAACTTTTCCTTGCTATGCCATTAGAGTAAATGTCTTTTCTGAGTGTTAATTGAATCTACTGGCTGATTGATAATGGGAAGCATACCAGAGAGGGGCTCATGAATAGTAATTTTAGAAGTGGTCAACCCAAGAAACCGAGGAAACAGTTGGTGATTCAGTCTACCAGTATGAGTGTGAGTCATGGCAATGGAGGGAACCCAGACAGGATGTCATACTCTCTTGTTCTGGGCTTCTCTCAATACATCGTATTTCTTCATTGCCTCTGGCATCTTCTTCTGTTTACTGTTATGATCAGCCTCAGTTCTTGGTTTGGGATTTTGTGCTCAGGCCAGTCCCCTTTAGCATTCTTACATGGATTGGGTAGTCCAGTTTTGGTCCTGTACCCTCTAAAGACTAGATGCTACTGACAATGCCAATCCAGATGTGATAATTATTAGGACCTACCCTCTTTCTCAATCCCAGACTTCTGTCTCAGTCTATTTACTAGTGATCACTATGGGTTCAGGCCTCAACTAGACTCTTTTCACAATCACCAAATGGAAATTAGTTCTGTTCTCTGCTGTGACCCAGACAGGTGCTAGCAGGATGCTGAAGATCATGTTCATCAGGGCAGGATATGGTAGTCATGGGGTCTTCATAAATTCACCAAGTTGGAGGAGCCCTCACTGCCTGTGGCTGGGACTTTTTATGCCTTAGCATGACTGAGAAGCTATGTTAGGGGAGTAAGGTCAGTCAGATTCTGGGGATAACTTTGTTTTCTTTTAGAGAAAATTAATCCCTGTTGAAAGGGGAGAGGGAGGATGGTCTTGGGCCTGGCCAGGTATTAGGTACTTAATAAATTCTTCTTGAATTGGAGTGATAATTTTTAGCATATTTATTCACTACTCTCCTAGATACATCCACCAACTTTTTCTTTTTTTTTTTGTAGGCAATCGGATTTGCAGAGGGATTTTCCCAGTCACACTGCTAGTAAGTGTTTGAGGTCGGATTAGAACTCAAGTCCTCCTGATTCCAGAGCTGTTGCTCTATCCACCAGCTGCTCCCCAACTTTTACTCTTACCTGTGGCTTGGTTCCCCACTGATACATCAGATTCAAGGGATAACTCTGTTAGTCTGCACTCCTAACATGGATCATTATAGCTCACTCCACTGGTGTGCTTCATTAGCAATCAACCAATAGATTTAATTGGCTCTTAGCAAAGGTAATTACTCAGGTAACAGCAAAAATAGTAGTTATAAAGCATTCCTCCCATTTATCTGGGCCATACCCATCTACAAATAAACACAGTGTCCATGGACAGTCGATTTAGATTAGAAGTCCAAATAGTAGTGAGGCATATATGTAAGAATCACATGATTCCTGGTACTGCAAAATCCCAGAGTCCTTTCTTTCTTTTAAAGTGGGTTTTTCACACTGGGTTTCCAAGATTGGCTACTTTCTTCAGCCTTTTTTGGAGTTGCCAGGGACCATGATCCTTGAAGCTTCCTCTCTCTATCTATGTTTGTCTAGAATTTAAGTCTCTGTTACCTGATGGATACAAACTCCCTTCCCACCTTTGTTGGCCTCTGGTATAGGCATAGGGATCTCCTCCACAAATGCTTCCCACTCTTTAACTTCAAACTCACTCACGCAGTGTTCAACTCTTTAAAGCCCCCAGGGGAAGGAACCTGCTTGCTCAACCAATCGCATTTTTCCCACTTCATTTCAATTAGAGATGTTTTCATTTCCCCAACCACAAAGCCTCTTGTTTACATTTTAGAATCTCATTATGTGTGTCTATATTCTGCGATTAAAACAGCCAAGGTGGCAAGCAACTACCTCCTGCAGATTTATACAAGAATATTTTGTCTCTCCTGTAGAATAGAAATACCTTGAAGGCAAGGACTATGTTGTTTTGACTTTATCTCCAGTGCCTTGTATATTTTCTATCAGCAGGTAATAACAATATGCTTATTAATAATAATAATATCATAATTAATAATAAATGCATCACTGTGTAGCCAATCCAGAAATGAAGGAACTTTTCTGAAAATAACTAGTCCCAGAATGACAAATATAGAGTCCGTTGTCAGTCCTGTGGCCAAAACCCTTCTAACTTGGTAAAACTCTTCTATACTCTGCTGACCTAACTTTCATCTTCACATCGCAATGGGACATCAGAGCAAATTTTGTACCAGACTTGTGATTTCATGGGTATGGGAATTTCCTTCCACCAATGCAATCAGTGCCCTGAAATTAATAGTATTAGAGAATTGTCTGAGGGCACTAAGAAGTTAAGTAGCTTGCCCACAATCATACTAAAATTTTGAACCCAGGTTCCTGAGGCCAGCTTTCCATTCATTTTGCCATGGTAGGTCTGTTGCTGTGGTTGAGTTATTTCAGTAGTGTCCAGTTCTTTGTGACCCCCATTTGGGGTTTTCTTGGCAAAGATACTGGAGTGATTTACCATTTACTTCTCCAGCTCATTTTACAGATAAGGAAACTGAGTTAAACTGATTTTAGGGACTTGTCCAAGGTCACACAGCTGGTAAGTGTCTGAGGCCAGATTTGAACTCGGAAGAGTAGCCTTCCTGACTCCAGGCCTGGCACTCTATTGACTGCACTGCCTAGCTGCCTCTACACATAGATCCAGTATAAAATACAACCACAGTGTTTCAGCAGATATGGGAGAAGGCATCAGAAATCTGAGATGGCTTAACCTCAAACGTATTTCTTCATCCTAATAACAGCTTACATTTATATAATGACTTAAGGTTTACAAAGTATTTTCTTCACAATAGTTCTATAAGGTTACTATTGCAAATATCAACACCCTAGTTTTATAGATGAGACAGCTAAGAAGGAGGGTGAAGTCCCATGCCTATGATCGCACAGGTTATAGGAGAGTGAATCAAGATTTGTATACAGGTCCCCTGATTCCAAGTACAGCCATATTAGGGAACTAAGCATGATTAGGGAGGCAGCACGATATTCTCATCCAACATCCTGGATCACCCTATAAAAGACACAAGAGCAATTGCAGTCACTGTATATTAACCACTGGAGGGGAACTACCTGGGCAGATGTATAAATAACCAAGAATCTGGAATATTTAGGAAAATAAAAGAGATGTTACAAATTTTAAAAATACATATCCAGAATGAAATACATTTGGCACAGTAGGATTAAAGGAAAGGGTTGGAAATCTCCGCTGGGTTTCCCCATACATTTATTAACTTATATTAATGACAAGCAACATATGGAAAGAGTTAAGTGACTTTAGACTCAAGTGACTTGCTTAAGCAAACTAAGGTTTACAAAGCACTTTCCTTGTGAAGCACTTTCCCTGTGAGGTAAGCAATATAAGGATTTTGTCTTCATGTTGCAAATAAGGAAATCATCTCAGAAAGATTAAGTACTTTGCTCAAGATTACATATGTAGTATCAGACTAGAACTTAGACTAGAATCTGACAAAGCTAGGACTCATTCTCCTGCACCGTTCTTACTCAGAACTTTATACAGCTACTTACTTATCTTTATGAGATACTATAGAATGATGCTCTAGTAAATGTTTAATAACTGGTTCTCTGTGGGGGGAGGGGAAACATATAAGCATGAATCATTTTTAAGTTTACTCTGCATCATTAACATTTTCTCATACAACCATTAAAGCACTTGGACCACCAACAAAACAATAAATTATCCCCTGATCTGTAACATTTGCCAATCTCTGAAGTGTAAATATACTTAAGCTAGAAATTTAATAATCGGTTCTTGCAAGCTAGTTTGAGCTGGGTCCAGCCCACCTTTACATTAAAATCTAATACTCTCTTGCACTTTTTAGTTAAAGTTTAACTGAAAGATGTTGCTATTTGTTTATCTGCATTGCAAAAATGTAGGTAAATTATGCTACCATTAATGGTAAGTATAGATCTAGGTAGCTAACTTCATGTGAACTCAGTGGAACCTAGTAGATTCTCATATTTAGAATTTTCTACACACAAAGCAAGAGGCATATAAAGATTCAGGAAAAAATTAATTGATCTGGACTATTGTTGGCTCTTATTAGAAGAAGGGAGTGGATGAGTGCACATATAAATAAACTGAAAGACCAGGATGTCCTTTTCCAGGAACTGGGGAAGGGATCTTAGAAGAAATCACATTTATATAGCCAGAGACAAGATCTGAGTTGAGACAGAGAATAAGAATTTCCTTAATGGCATTTGTCCTGTCTTGAAGGAGGATTTGCTCAGGTAATATATGAAACTTGTCTTTCATACTTCCTTCATCTGAAAGCAAGAAATGCCAGGTGAAGACTTTTCATTTTTTCCCCCTGAAAATGGAAAGTAAAGGGTAGTTACTTTCTGTGGAGAGTAGCATTAAGGACTATAGCAGTAACAACTCATAGAACAGTTACACACTCACACACACATGCATATATACCTGCATGTGAGTGTGTGTGTGTGTGTGTGTGTGTGTGTGTGTATGGTTATCCTGTCCACATCACAACTTTCCCCATTGCAGTTTCTATATATCATGGGTCGGCATAAGAAATTATATGGGAATTTGGGGGAAGTTTTGCAGAAACCACAGACAACACATGAAGCCAGCAGATGACTCAGAAAAACTTTAGAAACTCAGAAATGCATAAAGTATATGTATACTATTGTATAATATCAACACATTTTATCTTAATACCATTATAATTCAGACATTCTCTGATATGAAGAGAGGACCAAAAAATTTTACACAAATTTTCGAGATTGCAGGGGCACCATGCCCTTAATCCCTACAATATGGAAGGGATAACCATATATATGTATATGTGTATACATGTATATGTGTGTGTATATCTCACATATATATTATACACATGCCTCTATCTATCTATCTTAAAGTATTATTACTGTTTTGGAAAAATTCTTCTGGTTAGCTGCAGCTGACTTAGAAATAGGCAGACTGGGGGCAGCTAGGTGGCACAGTAAATACAGCAGCAGCCCTGGAGTCTGGAGGACCTGAGTTCAGATTTGACCTCAGACACTTAACACACACACAAAAAAAACTAGCCATGTGACCTTGTGCAAGTCATGTAACCCTGATTGCCCTACCTCCCCCCCAAATAAAGCAAAAAAATAGGCAGACTGTTGTTTACTGGGGAGAAGGCAAAGTATCAGAAGATAATGCCCTTTCCTGTGCCAGCTGAATAATAGAAGGAACTGTTGGGATCACATTCAGGAGTGAGCCTGTTCTCACAGGCCAAATGCTTACACATTGCCAAATCCACAAGTGTTTGTCATTTCTACACATTCCTTAAAGCTTTTTTTTTTCCCTGAAGAACCTATTCCTGTGGGACAGAGAAGCCAGAGCATTACTCATCAGAATTGAGCCCTTCCTCTTCTATCTTTCCACCAATGGAGAATATAAGCTGAGAACTAAGGGAAGAAAGATGGAGCGTTAGCCAGATGTAAAGTAAGGAATTGACTTTTTTTTTAAACTGAGGTAAATGGAAATCATATCATTGCAACCTACTACACAGTAGGTGGGCAGCTTGGTGGTACAATAGAGAGAGCCACCTGTCCCGGAGTCAAGAAGATCTGAGTTCAAATCCAGCTTCAGATACTTACTAGCTGTGTGACCCTGAGCAAGTCACTTAACCCTGTTTGCCTCGGTTTCTTCATCTGTAAGATGACTGGAGAAGGAAATGGCAAACCACTAGTTTCTTTGCCAAGAAAACCCCAAGTGGGGTCACAAAGAGTCAAATACAACTGAAATGATTGAACAACAATAATGTAGAAAAATAATGGAAAGGTAAGTTGGGGCCAGGTTGTTAAGGGCTTTAAAAGCCAAACAGGGAAATTTGTATTTCATCCAAAAGGCAGTGGGAAACTACTGGAACTTAATGAAGGTGGAGGAGGTGATATAGTACAACCTGACATGAAGGAAAATCCCTTTGACGGTTGTGTAGAACATTGGAATGAGAAAGAAGCTTAAGGTATCAAGACCAATTAGGAAACCACTGCAATACTTCAGGTAAGAGGTGAACAGGTCTAGAACAAAGGTGGTGATTGTGTGAGTGGGGAGAAAAAGAAGGAAGGGATGTCGTAGAAGAGGTACAAAAGCAAGATTTAGCAGCTAATTGGATATGTGGAAGGATGGAAATTGAATAGAGGTTAAAACCTGGGTTACTAATCTTGGAGTCTGGAAAAATGCCCTTGAGAGAAATAGAGAAATTCTGAGGAGGGCTGAGTTAGAGGGTGGAGTGATATATTGGATTCTGTCTTGTACATGCTGACTTTGAGGTGTCTTTGGTATAGGCAATTTGAAATCTCTAATAAGCAGTAGGTGATGTAGGACTGGAGCTCAGGAGAGAAACTAGGGTGGATATAGAAATCTCTAAGTCTTATCTGTATAGAGAGAATAATTAAACCCTGGATAGCTCATAAGGTCACCAAGACAGATAACATAAAAAAAGAAAAGAAAGCCAGGGCAGAGCCCAATGACTCTGCCACAGTTAGTGGGGCATGATAAAGATAAAAGACCAGAAAAAGAGACAGAGAAGGAGCATTTAGACAGATAGAGAATGAGGAAAGAGCAGCATCACAAAAATAAATAGAAGAAAGAACGTTCAAAGTGACCAACAGTGCCAAATGCTGTGGAGAGGTCCCAGGAGTGATAATTTAAGAGACAGATCTTAAAGAAGTACCTTGGGGCAAAGAGATTTAAAATAACTTGCCCACAGTGATACAGCTAATCCGTGTCAAGGACAGGATTTAAACCCTGACATGAAAGTCATGGCTCTATCCACTGCACCACTCTGCCTTTTAAATGGAAATTAAGTCTGGACATTTGACAGTAGCAATGTCCAATCAGTTTATCCTCCTGCTAAATAAGATTTTAAAAGTAAAGCCAGAGAGTACATTCATTGTTTCCATGATGCTTACTCAACGGCAAGTCATTTCCTTCATTCTGAATACTGTTTTAAGGCCCAGTTTCCATCTGATTTTTGATCTGCCTCATTAGACATTTAGCCAATATCATCATCTATCAAATGCCAAGTTTCCTTTAAATACTTTGAACCGAGGACTCTGTTCATCTAGTCAGTAGATGCAGTTTGTGACTAACCAGTAAAATGATAAAGTTCAAAGCCTTTAAAAAAAAGTCCTTTGTAAAACGTCTAAGTTTTCTTGGAGGGATGGGTAGCCCTATAAAAAAGAGATCATGTGACCATTATCAATGTTGGACAACAGTTACTTACAATAACAGGTATTTTAATAAAGGGAGGCTAAATAGTACTTTGTAGAGGCAGCTTGATGTTGTAGACAAAGGGGCTGGCTTTGTATTCAGAAAATCCTGGGTTCAAATGCTGCATCTGGTGATTCAAGTTGTGTGACCATAATCTCTCAGTATGCCAGGCAACTCTATAAATCTGCAAGTTGCAAAGCCTTTGCTAATTTACAATAGTGAAGGGAACTTTCGTGGAAAGTTGCCTATAACATTGGAATCAGTCAGGTTCCCAATACACACACTTTAAAAACAAACAAACAAAAAAAGCACTGAAAGAATTTTCCCATCAGGTCCTTGGCACAATACTTCACTATCCCCTAAAAGATCTTCACACTAAGACAATCTTCACACTAAAAATTTTATCTTTCATAACTGCTACTAAGTAAACTTTGGTCTGAGATTCTTTCCATCTGACATAAAAAGAATCAATTCAGTAAAAATAAACAAATAAGCATTGGTAAATATATATGTGATCATTGATTGGTATATTGCATCAGTATCTAATTCCATATTTAAATTGTGTAATTAGATATTATAGACCTATATAATCCATATGTATATCCATATACTTGTATATATGTGTATATACATATATAATCTTTATACATATATATGCAGATACTTAAAACATATATATATATATACACGTATACATATAGACAGATATAGATATATGTAACCTTTCAAGAGTGTGGATCGAAAGAAAAATGCTCATTCTATAATAAAAACAAATAATTTGGGAAATAACAAGAGGTAGAAAAGGGCCATTTTATTTACTAAAAGAATGGAATTGGAATTCTAAGGAGTGAAGGGTTACAGTCACATTGTAAATACCATTTGAATATATAATTTTTAAGTTTCTGTGCCTGTTTGCATATGGATGTGCTATGTGTCATTTTTCCATCTTGGTGAATTGGGGATATATATTCTATTTCTTTGTGCCTAACAAGACACTTAAGACATATTTGTTAAAGCAAAGAATTTTTCTGTTGATTAGTTGGGGTGCTGATTTTCAGCATTGCTTTTATGTCCATAGTTCTATAGTATCTAGATTAGGGACATGTAGATAGATTTAAAGGAGATTATGAATGTGGATGGGAAAAAAATAAGTCTTCTTTTTCCCACTAAACTCTAACTGAAGTTTGGCATTCCCTTAAATTCTGAATGTAGACAACAAACCAAAGTACTTTGTAGCATTGACCATACTATCAAAGGAGTCAATGCCACAAAAAAGGTTAAAACCCCCAGAGCAGGCATGATAGATGATATTGGTTAAATGTCTAATGAAGCAGAACCCCAGAGCAGGGGTTCTTGACCTTTTTTGTGCCATGGAGCCCTTTGGCATTTTGGTAGTTTATGGACCCCTTCTCAGAATAATGTTTTTTAAGTGCATAAAATAAAAAAAATGTATAAGATTACAAGAGAAGCTAAAGGCATATACATGCAGTTATTTTTTTAAGTCCACATACCCAAGATTAAGAAGTACCCCTGTATACAGACCACAAATCTTTAAAACTTTAATTCCAAGAAATCACTAAATTTTAATGATATGTAATATACACAAAGATTCTGGGTATTCTGGCCACATGTCCTCCAGCCATCTATTTTTCAGCTCATTCAGGTGATGATTATATGAAAGTAGTCTAATATAAGAAGCTTGCATAGTGGAGTGAAAGTCGTTGCTCAATAAAAATATCTCACCACCCACATAGATCTGAACAATATGGGTCAGAGTTCTGTAGCTACCTGTTCACAAATATCTCTACCCCCTCACATATATCTACATTTAAAAAGAAGCAGATTTCTTTTTTCTTTTTTTGGTTCTGCTATAAGATGCTCCTGCAGAAAGAGTGCTAGAATAGTGTATAGTGATTTCTCTTGATAATGAGAGCTTTCCTGTTTCTGAAGAGTTTCCATTTGCCAGTGAGCTGCTGCTGCCGTGAGCCTGATTGATATATGACTGCAATGGCACTTTTCCATTTGACATTCTCTCCCTCCCTTGCTCTCTCTCTCTTTCTCTCTCTCTCTCTCTCTCTCTCTCTCTCTCTCTCTCTCTCTCTCTCTCTCTCTCTCTCTCTCTCTCCTCTACACCCCCCCACCCCGCCTGGCTTAAACAACAGCCCTAACTTTTGTGTGTTGCAAATATAAAAGGAAAGCCATGTGACAGAGGGACAGAAGAACAAAGACATTTGGAAGTAACAGGACCTCTTTCTAGCTCTCAGAAAAGTCTGAGAAGAAACGAGCCCTGCATTTTCCCCAAGGTAAGCAGGAAAAACAAGAGCTTACTACTTTCCTAGCAAGTTACTTATTTCCAAACTGAGCATTTCATCTTCTTCTTAAATAAACACATGGTCTTTAAATACCATTTAAATGTGCATTCCTTTAATTTGTATTCATTTGAAGCATTTCAGTATTCGATTTTTCTTAAATTGCAGTGCCTTTGAAGTCTGTGACAGATCAAGGGAAGACACACTAAGTGTTCCTTTACTCTAAAAAGCAAGCACAGTTTTTATTTTGTGGGTTTAAAGATATTTCATTTGAAAACTGCCTGTATTTTAATATGTAATTTTGTAATGGTTCTTACCATGTGATCAGTTGAAAGGGGTATAGAAGGCACCACTCCTCCAGTATTAATTCATAGGCATCTTCTGCACTGCCTTTGTCCCATTACAATGGGGGCACTATTAATGCAGGACCCAAGTCCTGCTAGTTTAAGAGAGCTGTTTACTTTTATTGCTACTTATGTATGCTGCTGATCTCTTGCCAGTCATCTGCTGGAGTGCTTAGAATAATTTCAAACAATAGGCAATATTTATTTCTAGCTTTGTGTGTCATGCTTTGTAGGAACACTAGGAATCTGCACATTTACTGATTCTGATTTGGGATACTTTGCTGGGAAGGGCACAGCGCTCCTTAGAGTTGGGTATGGATTAATGTCCAGTTCCAATTGCATAAAAACACCCAGGAAATTCCCACTGCCGGTCCTGGCTATATCCCTAAGCACTGGTTATATTTAGTAGCCGGCTTACCCCGGAGGGGTGACAATTAACACAATGGGGAGGTCCAAGAAATAGCTTGTGCAAGGATGCTCAGACCCGGCAACAGGGTCAGAAACGCTAAGGGAAAACTGCAAAATACTTTCTTGGGAATACAAGGGTTTTATTTTGTTTTGTTTTTCAATTTCCTGAAAGCATTGTTTTCCAGTAGAAAAGTTCTCTCTCTTTAAATAGGATTCTCACTGTAGGAAGCATGAGCGTAACTCTTTTCTTGTTTGGGTTAAAAGAAGTGTTTGACTGTGAACAGAATGTTAATGTGTCAGAGTGCAGCGGAACTGGAGCTCATTGTAGTGGGTGAAACGCAATAAAACTTAATTTAAAAAGACAGGTCCCTGTGTTACTAAAAGTCAGGTAAGCGAAAGTCACTCAGTAAGGCTGGAATTTAGGAGAGTCCATCCTTTATAGTTAGAATGATTAGTTAAATTGTTTATTTTGTTTTCATTTATGACATTACATTGTTTGAATGACAAAAAAGGAATCCAATAGTGATAAATTGCTCCAATGGATGTGTATAGAATACCAGGTGCATTTATAAATCTGTAACTACACAAAATACGAACAATATACAGTGTCATTAATGAGGAGTGCATGTCAATATAGAGCTTCTGCAGAGACCATTGAAACCAACTTTTAAATAGCAGATGATTGAGTTAACTTCTATCTTATATGTTAAAATGATCTCTTGCATCAGAAGTACATAGCTTAGAAAGAAGCTAACAGTGTGTTTTAGAGGAATGCCTGCTCCTTATCCTTTAAAAATATAGGCTAATTGGGAAATTCCCTATTTCTCTAATAACTTCCTGAACAAATATGTTGAAATACACATCTGGTTTTTGATGTAGGTATTTTGAGACATTGGGGATGTGTGTGGCGGTGGGGTGGGGGAGGAGATAGTCAATATTATAGAATCACCATGAAAGAAATCATAAATTCCATTGCCTTAAGATTGTATGGTGATTCTTAACCAAAAACAAAGAAACAAAAATCATTATTGACTATGACATTTAACTAACTGAGTACTTTTGTGAAGCCATCATCCAGGTCAATTTTGCGTGATTTGCTCACAAATACTATCAGTACAGGTAAAGAGCAGAGGCAGAGGCTTAAATTCATGAGTATGGGGTGTGTAATTTATTCAGGGATGGAAACATGTCTGTTTAACTCTCATTTGTAATTCAAGTTTAAAAGTCAGTGCCAAGAGCCCATAAGGCAATTTTCAATAATACTTAACAGTTTCCAACTCATTCAGTCACTTGATCTGAAAAATGTGACGACTTTCACTGAGCACATTCACTGTGTTTTGCTGAATGTTTTCACCAAGGTTATTTCCAGAAGTTTAGATGCTTGTAACTGTCTTAAAACATTGCAGCTCTATTTTGCCTTTTGTAATGGCACCAGTTAAATTTCTGCTCTAAGATAAGGAGATGACCCTTGGAAATGGATGATTGAGTAATACCTTGCCTATTATGATAAGCCATGTTCCTATGTATGGGGGATCCCTAATCACTCTAACCTAGGAGTTATCTTAATTCTTACCTGGAATGCTGACATTCCTTCCCTTCTGACACCTATCATTTGATCCTGGGGTATTTATCATTTTCACAACTAATCTAGCCCAGAGGTTTTCAGAAGGGTTGAAAGAAATTTGGGAGAATACCAACTTGTCCTTTTTCTCTTCCCACCCTCACCCCCCCAACACCCCACCCCTGCCAAGATCTTGAAAACAACCATACTCTTTCTCTATCTGGGATGGATATGAGTCACCTTCTCTGAGGCTGACATCAGGGGCACTAGATGAATCATTCAACTAGAATCATTCATGGAGGGAGATGCAGTTACTATCTCCCACCACCAGTCCCACCCCCAAGGTCAAAACATATGACCTCTGGGACTGGCCTGAATTCAAAAGGTCCCTGGGAATTGGAAGCTGGAGGTTGTTCCCAAAACCCAGGTCTTCCTCAGAGCCACACACAGTGAGTGCTGCTTTCAAATCAGTGCATCTCATCTCATGTTCTCTGGAGCTGATTAGGTTATTTGTAAGCATCCCAAAACACAGAATCACCAGGGTCCACTGAATTGGTGCTTATCAGGAGATAATCAATTTCAGTGGGTTTAAAATGCTTATAACTTCCCAAGGGGGCCTAACTCATAACAATTCCTAGACCAGACCTAGCTGTTAGCCAGCTTCCCCCCTGCCGCTCCCCCCCCCCCCCCCCGCCATTTCTCTCCATGGCAGTGGGCTTGCATCATTTCCCTAAAGCTAACTGAGTACATTGTGGGGTAGAGGGGGGTCAGTACATATAAGGGAAAAGGGAAATAGGGATGTGAGGGGGGTGCTTACTGTTGACAATCCTAGACATGATCAGCTGTTATTTCCTTTTTATGTATGACAGTGTGGAACATATTAAAATTTCTCCAGGATGGTATGTTTGGAATCCCTCTGATGCCCCACCTCACCAAGTTACCCGAACAATAAAAGCAAGGTTGTAAGCCTTTGAACAGATGGCAGGCTATATATGCACCCCTCTTTCTTTTACATAATCTAACTGTAAAAAGACTCTGGGTACCCTTGGCACTGCCATGTCTCTGACCTCCTTACATATGTCTTTCCTCTGGAATCTCCTCCTTCTCTCCATGTAATCCTGGCATCTCTGTCTGTCTCTGTCTCACTCTGTCTGTCTCTCCCTATCCATGTCTGTTTCTGTCTATTTGTCTCTGTCTCACTCTGTCTGTCTTAATCTCTGTCTGTCTCACTGTCTGTCTGACTATGTCTCTCTCCCTATCTTTGTCTGTTTCTGTCTGTTTCCTTCTCTGTCTCTGTTTACTTGTCTCACTCTCTGTCTGTCTCACTTTCTCTCTGTCTGCCTCTGTCTCTCTCCCTATCTCTGTCTGTTTCTGTCTGTCTGTCTCTGCCTCCCTCTCTATCTTAATCTCTATCTGTCTCACTCTCTGTCTGTCTCTGTCTCCCTATCTCTGTCTGTTTCCTTCTCTGTCTCTGTTTGCTTGTTTCACTGTCTGTCTCTCTTTCTCTCTGTCTGTCTCTGTCTCTCCCCCACCTCTGTCTTTTTCTGCCTCTGTCTCTGCCTCCCTCTCTGCCTGTCTCTCTCTCTGTGTAAAGATACAGCTTTTCTTTACTTCTTTCCCTACCCATTCCATTACTCCTTCAACTGAGCCCCTTCTATTGTGAGTCCTCTCTTTATTCCATTTGTTTTTCTTTTTTTAATTATGAACTTGACATATATCAACAAACATGAGCATTTTCTTATACAAAGAACAGGAAAAGAGGACTATGTGTCATGCAAAACTCTATAACATACAGCTAATTTTTTTAAAGTATATATTAAATTTAACACAGTAACTCCAACACTGCCTTGTTTGCCTCTCCTTTCTGCCCTCTTCATAGATTTTTAAAAACTCATCATTAATGTTTACCTCTTTCTTTTTTTGGGGGGGGGGGCTAGGGAATATTACTATCACTATTTCAATCTTCCCATCACTCCCCCAAAACACATCCAAAAGCCCGAGCTTGTAACTAGTATATTCAATCAAAAACGAAGACATACCTTGGGCTCCCACCTGTTTTCAGGATGACTTAGGTAGAGCTCATCCTGGGGAGAGCCACTAAAAAGATTTTTCTATCTCTGTATTATCCCATACATGTCATTCTGGCATCAGTCACTGTTTGGATAATACACTTTGGGGGCTCTTAAAAATCTAGGCTTGAACCCACTTCTAAGCACAAGAAGCCTTGTGGCTCTGCTGCCCATTAGGACAGGTAAATTGGAGTTAATACTGAGGCCCTGGATTGGTCAAGATTAGCCATGATAATGTAAATGTTGAACACATCTCTGTCCAAGTGCTGAGGTGGGAGCTGGGTAAGAAAGAAGGGGTATTTTTCTTTAAATACATTTTTATTTGTCTCTTTTGTTGGTTATTACTGGAATTTCTCCCAGTATCCCTAGA
Source organism: Gymnobelideus leadbeateri (assembly GCA_011680675.1). Lineage (NCBI taxonomy): Eukaryota > Metazoa > Chordata > Mammalia > Diprotodontia > Petauridae > Gymnobelideus > Gymnobelideus leadbeateri. Next base: position 40,964 of record WOXC01007731.1, on the reverse strand, counting down.
CCTCTCCAATCTCAGAGAGGCATATAAATAATATAATGCTTAGTGATGGTATAGCCATATCATAAAAGCCATAAATAATATAAGAAAGAGAAAAAATTGGCAAAGTTGATCAATGCATTGAAAAAATTAGAAAACACATGCAATGTACCCCATGCATACATCTCCCACCACTGCGAAAGAGATGGGGCCATGCCTATTGTTTATAATTCTATAACATTTACTTTTGATGCAATGGGTATTAACGGGGTTAAGCTTGTAGAAATTGTAGTTTTCTTATTCTTAGGGGAGGTTTGAAGGAACAGAAATTAAAATTCCCTATGTCAAAAAGGATCCAGGATCACACATTGAGAGCTATAAGAATCTTCTATTGCAAACCCTTCATTTTTACAGATGAAGAAACTGATGCCCAGGGAGGTTAATTTACTTGCTTAATATCCCTTGGGTAGTAAGTAGCAGAACTAGTCTTCAAATTCAGGTCCTCTGACCACAAACCTCCTGTTCTTTCCACTAAACTCAAATGGCTCTGCCCCTTTCTTAATTTTTACCCTTACCCATCACCCTGTGAAGAGAGATGTGGATGACTCTCATTCTGGTCAACAAACTGGATTGTCATCACTAAGCCAATTTGTCGAAGAGCAAGTTGGGAATGGACCTTAGCATGAAACAAGCTGAAAGTCCACGGGGTCTTGAGAATCGAGACTTTGTGCTTGTTTTATAACAAAGCAACTGTTTGGTTTATAAGATGCAAATGGAAAGAATTGGACATCCCAATTAGATTTTCCCATTTAAGAGTCTCACACAGCCCACTGTGCTGTATTCATAAATGGTATAGCTAATGTCCTCTGAATGGAAAAGCAATCTCTGGTGCTGTTACCCTTTCCTTTTCTTTTCCTGGGGGCTTCAATACTCTTTCCTGAATTAGCTAAAGTCCATTAAAAAGCCCAAAAGGAGAAAATTTAACACAACTGAATTAAAAATGAGCTCTTTCCTTTCAGCTCTACCAGGAAAAAAACAACACCCTCCTCCTTTGCCACTTCTTAGGTTTTAATATGAATTATTCCATACAAGTCCCTAGAGGTTCTATTTAAAGACTCCTGGCAGCATGAAGGGAGAGGGTAAAAATACAGCCACTCTTTTGTCCACCAATGGTTTTCTTTGGGAGTGCATTAAGAACATTCCTATTTTCCTGTCTACCCCTGCCAGTGGCAACATTCCAGCTAGTAGTACCCACTGCTCACCAGTCAGGTCAGCAGCCATGAACTTCTATATTTGATTTCCACAGAAGACAAAGACAGGGAATCCTTTTGAAACCTGTGAGGGGCCTCAGGGGAGGGAAACATCAGTTGGCCATGCATACTTCATGCAGCAAATTGTACACACACACACACACACACACACACACACACACACACACACACACACACACTGAATCCCCACATCAGTATTTGGGGAAAAATTTGACTGAGTGTGTCCCTTAAGATGTCAACTTTACTGATCATCCCAAGGGAGAAGCTTGCCTTTCACCATTCACATACTCCCGCCCTGTCCCCTGTGCCTCTGGCTCAGTGGGGCTCAGAGCCAAGGGCTGACAGGTGTCAGGGTTTATTTTATTGTCACAGACAGTACACCCACATCAGGTAACCCAGGCTTCCAGCACCAGATGGGATTTACATTCTGGAACAAGCATTTGCTTATCCAAAAGAGTGCCGAGTTGGAGAGATTCCATGAATGGGGAAAACCCTTCTCCTCAATGTTTTGTTTTGTTTTTCCCCATTGCCTTTTTTTTCCTGGGGGGAGGGGGGAAGACAATTTGGACTATCATAGATTCCTCAGTGTGGAAAATTCCTTCCTTCCACTGATACAGATGGACAGCACATCTATAATTTATAGCTTTAAAAATACTGAAACTATCACTTCTGATTTCTAATTCTTCTACAAATAATCTTGTTGGGCTAAGTCTGGGATTTAAATACCAGAAACAGTAATTCAAATTCTAAAAATAAATTATTTTATGAAAAACAAAAAACATCACAGTAATGAAACTTTTCTTTAAAAAGTCTCCCAGAATGGAAACTTTCACAATTATCACAGATGGACAATTCCTCCAAAATATATAGCTTTAAAAATTTGTCTGGTCACTGAAAGGTTAAAACTTGCTAACGTCACATAGCTAGTTCATGTCAGAGGCAAGACACCAAGCTGGGTCTTCCTAATTCCAGGATCAGTTATTTATCCATTCTGCCATGATACTTCTCACAGTATTTTGAAAATCTTCCCTTTTGGAGTCTACTTTCTGTCAAGTTCTGACAAGTTTTTCAGAAAAAAGTTTTGCACCCTTATCTGATTGTAGTGTTTGGTAAAATCTTCTCTTTACATCTGATGGTTAAAATCTTTCTTCCAAGTCTAGGCCTAACCTCAACCCCTAAAAAAAACAACCAAAAGAAAAAGCTTTCCTCTGCCGGTGGCACTATTATTTTAAAGTGAAAGTGTGGCATGTAAACTTTAAATTAAAAAATGAATAAAGATGGTGGTTAAAATGTGAACTTTTTTCTGTCAAGGAGAATAAAAAGCAGAATAAAAATTTAACTGAGAAAATTTACCCTTACCAACTGTGTGGACATAGAGATACACATTATAAAGATAATATGAAAAGACCAAGTAATTTAAACCTTAATTGAGGTTTGGGATTTTTCTAATTTTAAAACAAGGAAAGATTTCAGGAGTTGATATTTTTTAAGATTTTTATTGTGTTTCAGAAAATAATTCTCTTTTAGAATTTGATTTGTTGTTTCTGGTATTTAAAAGCCCAGCAATAGTCCAACAAGATTATTTGCAGAAGAATTTGAAATCAGAAATGAGAGTTCTAGCATGCATTGTTCCAACAGTTCTGTGACTTTGGGGTTTTGGCAACTTGGGGAAATGTTTTTGATGCTATTTATTCTGACAGCCTCTGACACAAGTCTTGCTCAGATGTGACTATATTGAAATTAGGAATGTTGAATTTTGTTACTCATATCCACTGATTGGTCCCTCAAAAAGTCTATTTTAATAGTGAATGGAAAGATAAAGTAGTTTCCATTGTTAATGCTCACTCATTTCAAGAGCTACCTATAGTTGTTAGGTGAAGTTACCAACTATCCTGTAAAAAAAAAAAAAAAAGTTGTTACTGAGGCAAACCGAGATTCAGAAATACTCTGTTAGGAAGCAGAAGAAGAAGGGAGGGAAAAAAAACCCAGTCCACAGAAAAGCAGCCCCAGCTGATGTTGGACTGGAAGTCATACCATTAATAGGTATGGCGTTTCTCTTCCCAGGGACATTCCCCAGTTTCCAAAGCTCAAAGTATCCAGAGAGCTTAGGATGAAGGAACTTATGATAACTTGTTTCCTTGCATTTTCCTGCATAAAGATATATGTGTTGTACCATCATACATATATGTTACCATCTGGAGTTCTTGAAATTCTTGCGATTGGGATTTCAGAAAATCAGAACCTGCTTTTCCAAGGATCTTGCCAAATGGAAACTAGGAAGATGAGGTTGGGTCCTAATATGGCATTCCCTTCCTCACCCCTGGAGATGAACGAGCATTCTAACAATTATGCTTAGTCATATTTACCCATCTATCTTTCTTGAAATGACTGTCAGAGAGTGTTGGGCTGGCAAAGAGGAGGTATGAAATGTGGCAGTCATTTTGTGATTAGCTGTAAAGACACAGTACGCTTACCTTCTTCAACCCTATGGATCGTGTTAATACCATCATTCTTCATACTAATGACCACAGTAGCAATCATTATAATAGTACTGATAAGCTCATTAGCTCATAAACTAATAGGCAATAAATCTCTATACCACAGAGGCCTCTCGTAATCCTAGAGAATTCAATAAATAAGCTGCACAGAAAATGGAGCAATATCACAGATGAAACCATTGTCTACAATCACCCAGAAAAAAAAAAAAAAACTATCAAATCACAAAAACTTTTAAATGGCACTTTTAAATGGATGCTGGCATACCAAATACACATAATCTCCAAGCTATGTGGCATGAGAAGCTTTCAAAACCTTGAGAACTAGTGAAAGAAATCAAAGCCATGGAGCACAAGAAGGAGTAATGAGTATATGTCATGATGCTGTCTACTCCTGTAATTATTCTGCAGATGGTTCCACATAGACTTCAAAAGATGAAGTTACATCCCAATGCTTTAATTCTACAAAAATGACCAGTTACCAAAAGCAGTTATTTTATCCACCTGTATTATATTATTTATTTATTATATTAAATATAATATTGTATATAAAATTATATACAGTTGTTTTTAAGTTGTTTCAGTCATATCCAACTTCTTGTGACCCCATTTGGGGTTTTCTTGGCAATGATACCAGAATGGTTTGCTATTTTCTTCTCCAGTTCATTTGACAGATGAGGAAACTGAGGCAAGCAGGGCTAAGTGACTTGCCTAGGGTTACATAGCTAGTAAATATTTGAACTCATGAAGAGGAGTCTTCCTGACTCCAGGCCTGGCACTCTGTCCACTGAGCCACCTAATTCACACACTTATAGATGCCATATGTAGATATATGACATGTATATATAATATACATGCTTACATAACTGATATACAAATGTGTATGTATGTCTGTATATATGTGGATAACACCTTATCCCAGGACCATTTTTTATCTAAACTCCACTAAAAAAATAAGAACAAAATGAATAATAATAGCTCACATTAGCATAGTGGTTTAAGGTTTACAAAGTGATTTATAAATGCTATCTCAATGGATGCCCACAACAACCTGTGAGGTAGATGGTATTATCACATCTGAGACATAATTTAAACCTAGAACATAGTGTTGCTCCGTTGTTTGAGTCATGTTCGACTCTTAGTGACCCTGTTTGGGGTTTTCTTAGCAAAACTACTGGAATGGTTTGCCATTTCCTTCTCCATTTCATTTGACAGATGAGGAAACTGAGGCAAACAGGGTTAAGTGACTTGCCCAGGGTCACACAGCTAGTAACTGTCTGAGTCTGGATTTGAAATTAGGAAGATGAGTCTTCCCACCTCCAGGCTCATCACTCTATCTACTGCATCACCTAAGTGCCCTCAGTGCTTCTGAGCTTAAGAAATAAAACAATCATTTCTATAACATAGTAGGATAGAAAAAAAGTTGATTGTACATGAAACTGCAAATCTGTTATGTACTTGCCATTCCTTTTAAACATATAATGCAGTTATGTAAGTGGGGTGTTTTCCCTTTTTCTCTTCCCTTCCCCCATACTCCTGCCCTAGAGATGTCCACCATTAGACACAAATATGTATATATTAGAAATCATTCCATACGCACTTCTATTCATTAATTCTCTCTCTCTCTGGATTCAGATACCGTCTTCCTTCATAAGTCCTTTGTAGTTAATTTGGGTATTATAATAGCCAAATGACATAGACCCTCAAAGTCATTCTTAAAACAATACTGCTGTTACTATATACAACGTTCTCTTGTCTCTGCTCATTTTGTTCTTCATTATTTCACACAAGTCTATCCATGTTTTCCTAAGATCGCCAAGCCCATCATTTCTAATAGCATAGTAGTATTCCATCATGATCATATACCACACCTTGTTCAGTCATTCCTCACAATTTCCTGTAATTTTTTCTCTCACCTCTTTATCCCTTCCTGGCAATCAGTGGGGTTGGGTAAAGGGGAAAGCGCTAGATGCAGATGTTTCTGTGGGTTCTTAAAGCTATTGGACAGTGCCTTTCAAGGCATTTTTAGAGGAGTCAGCGTTATATAAATAAAAGCCTTGACTAGGCATTCCAGGATGCCATGAGCAACCTACTGATAAGGATTGCAGTACTGTATTTGTGAAAACTTGGTGTAGACTGTCCCCAACTTATGAACAGGTTATGTGCCAAAATGCATTTGTAAAATGATTTTTTAAAAAAGAATAAATTCAACAAATATTTACAAACTGTCTTCCATGACCATCTAGGTTGTGCAGTGGATAGAATATCAGTCTGGGAGTCAAGATGACCTGAGTTCAAATCTAGCCTCATATACTTACTAACTGTGTGACCCTGGGCAAGTCACTTAACCCTGTTTACCTCAGTTTCCTCATCTATAAAAGGAACTGCAGAAGGAAATGGTAAACAATTTCAGTATCTTTGCCAAGAAACCCCAGATGGGGTCACAAAGTACTGGACACAACTGAAACGACTGAAAAACAACAGAAAGTACCTTCCATGGTAAAACACCCATTTGGGTTCCAGGCAGGGCTGTACTAGATTTTTAAAAATTATATTTTCAGTTTGCATATTGGTATCTCAAAAATCAGCAAATGTTACAAATCAGGGTGCAACTTATTATTTTGTTGATTACCTATTCTAGATTTAAGAAAGTGGTGGAGAAAATGTTAATAATTCAAATTAAACTTAAAAGTATATTATCTGAGTATATTTTTTTCTCCAAAAGTCGGTTGTTAAAAATTTACCAGCCTACCACTGGTTCCATGGATGCAAAGAGAAAAATGAAATAACCCCCTCACCTTTGCAAAGAAGATATTATGTATGATATTATATGATACGACATTACTATATTATATTATAGTATAGCATAGTATATTATGTTAATATACACATATGTATATATATTACATGTACACACATATATGTATATGTATATGTATATATACATATATATGTATATATACATACAGATCAGCATAATCCAAGGTAATTTGAAGAGAAAGAGATTCACAGAGGAGGTAGCCTCTGAGAGGATCAGAGGAAATATCAATCACAAAGGAGGTCACCTTAAGGGATCAGTGTTAGCTTGAGCATTGTCCAAGAAGGAACTTCAGGCTTGGCATACTCATGGCACTGAATATGTGACCTTGCTCTAGGGGTTAATGTGTGAGGGAAGCAAGCTGAAAAAGTGATTGGTGGATGGGGCAGATAGGTAAAACAAAGGAGACAGAGAGGAGGTGACTGTGGCTGTGGCTATGAAGTTATTGTAGAGACAAAAAAAAGAATTTGAGAGGGTTTGTTATTATGAAATTATAAATGACTTTTAAAAAAGTTTTATCCATGTGATTAGGTGTGAAGTATAAATATCCATGAGTAATTTGAAGATATAAGGTTGTAAATTCTCAACCAATATGTTGAAGAGGGGAACTTGTGTGTGACCTGCATGGAGGGTGCAAATATGTTTGTATTTCTGCCACAGTTGAGTGACTGTTACCTATGTTCCAAGGATGGGCTAATTTCTCTCCTAAAAAAGGTAAAGGGATTTGAAGAATGCCCCTCTGTCCCCCAGGTCATTAGAGAGAATGAGGGGATCATAAAGGAAGCAGATAAAAGGCTCCAATGAGGGAAAAAATGATCCTAGTTGGAGGAGGAGGAATGACCTTTGAAAGGATAATGTACCATGGAAGACTGACACACAGAGGGGGAAAGGGGAAAAGGACAGCTGTACAATTAAAGCTTAAAAACACATTCAAGGCTATTCTTGAAAAAGAGAAATCTGAATGCTTTGAAGGGTAGGAAGCTGCTTGTTTTCCTAAGAATGTTATGAAAGAAACTCAGATCCATCTTCACTAAGGGAAAGAGGAAGAGAAGGAGAAGAGTAGTAGTCTTAGGCAGTTATTTTCCAACCTGATAACAACACTAGAAATGTCTGCTATGTTCCTGGGGGTAGATATTCAAGAAAAAAAAAGAAAATCCCGCAGATTCAATGCGTGACTATTCCTGATTCTTGGGGTTCATTTGGGCGTAATGACCAGAAGTGGTGGAGAGAATGTTAATTAGTTAATGTTAGTTAATTAGTTAATTAATTAATTAGTTAATGTTAGTTAATTAGTTAATTAATTAGTTAATACCAGAAGGAACCAAAAAAGTTTTATCAATGATTATGAAGTCTTGAACAAGAAACTGAAGACCATCTTGGGACAGGTTGTGTTTTATTCACTGTTGCCCATCTTTGTGCCTAAGGAATACATAAGAGAAAAACAGAAAAGTGAACAACTTAGTCAATCCAGACACATTTGTTAAGCTCCTATTATGTGCCAAGAACTGTGCTAAGCAAAAGAGATACAAAGGGACACAAGAAAAGGAAAAATACAGTCCTTTCTCTCAAGGAATAATAGGGGAGACCCCAAGCAAACAGATATATGCAAAACAAGGTAAATATAGGATAGACAAGGAATAATTAACAAAGATAAGGCACTAGAATTAAGAGGAGCTGGGAAAGATTTCCTGTAAAAAATGGGATATTTCTTTTCTTTTTTTTAAAAAAACAAATGCTTTATTAACTTCTGTTTTACATCGTTCATTTCCGCCAGATTTTGAGTTACAATCATTTTCCCCCCATTATTCCCCTACCCAACCTCCCAGAATAGTAGTCCCACAAGATATCGCTTCCTCCAATCTGCTCTCTCCCATACCTTCTCCCATACCCCCATCGACTTTTCCATTAGAGGAAGGTGAATCTTTGTGCCCCAATGCCTGCACATCTTATCTCCCTATTACAAGCAAAAGAGTATTAATAATAGTATTTATATATATTTGGAACATTTAATGTTGCGACCTCGAATTTCAGATCCATTTCCTTCCTCCCTTGTCACCCATTCCCTCTTGGGAGATAAGTAATTCAGTATATGTTGTACATGTCTAGCTGTGCAAAACATTATCATAGTAGATATATTGTACAAGGCTGCTTATAATTCCCTCCCACTCATCCCACCCCCCACCTGGTCCATTCCCTACATGATCCTGTCCCTCTTCTATAGTGGGTACTTCCAATCTCCCCTCACCCCAAGGATGCCCTCCCATCCATCATCCCTCCTCTCATCCCCCTTCCCCTTATCCTGCTGCAGGTTGAGATATCCCATTTAGTATGTATGTCATTTTCTCCCTGAACCAAATTCAATGTGAATGTGGTTTTGCCTTTTTAGCCTTCCTTATTCTCCCCTTCTTTTGCAACCACTTCCCCTTGCTTCTTCTACATGGGATAGTTTACCCTACCTGTCTCTCCCCATCTCCTCTTGCCACTTTCCTCTCTCACCTCATAATTTCATCCCTTGAGTATTCTCCCTTTCCAACAAATTCAACCTATGCCCTCTATCCATATATAACTGTAACCATATACACACACATTCACATATGTATTCATATGTCCACACCCCCTTCTTCCATTATTTTCATAGTGAGAAAGATATCATCAGTCACAGTTATTGCTTTTCCATATAGGAATGAAAATAGTTCAACTTTGATAAGTTCCTTTTGATTTCTTTTCCCTGATTACCTTCTCAGGCATCTCTTCCTTCTTGTGTCTGGATGTCAAATTTTCTATTCAATTCTGGTTTTTTCTCAAGAATGCTTGGAAGTCCTCTATTCCACTGAATGACCATATTTTCCCCTGAAACAGAATACTCAGTTTTGCTGGGTAGGTGACCCTTGGGTTCATTCCCAGTTCTTTTGCCCTCTGGAATATCATATTCCATGCCCTTCGATCCCTCAGTGTAGAAGCTGCCAGGTCCTGGGCTATTCTGATTGTGTTTCCACAATATTGAAATTGTTTCTTCCTGGCCGCTTGTAGTATTTTCTCCTTGATCTGGGGATTCTGGAACCTGGCTATAATATTCCTGGGAGTTTTCTTTTTGGGATCTTTTTCAGGAGGTGATCGGTGGATTCTTTCAACCTCTATTTTGCCCTCTGGATCTAGAACATCAGGGCAGTTTTCCTTGAGAATTTCTTGAAGGGTGATTTCTAGGTTCTTTCCTTGATCATGGCTTTCAGGTAGTCCAATAATTTTTAAATTGTCTCTCCTGGATCTATTCTCCAGGTCAGTGTTTTTTCCCATGAGATATTTCACATTGCCTTCTAATCTTTCATTTGTTTGGATCTGCTTAACAGCATCTTGATTTCTCATAAAGTCATTAGCTTCCATTTGCTCCAGTCTAACTCTGAAGGAATGAATCTCCTCAGTGAACTTTTGAGATTCTTTTTCCATCTGGAAAATTCGACTTTTTAAGGCATTCTTCTCCTCATTGCCCTTTTGGGCCTCCTTTGCCATTTGAGTTAGTCTATTTTTTAAGGTGTTGTTTTCCTCAGTCAGGCTGTTGACCCTCATGTCATACTTTTCCTGCATCCTTCTCATTTCTCTTTCCAATTTTTCCTCCACTTCTCTTATTTGATTTTTAAAGTCCTTCTTAAGGTCCTCTATGGCCTGCAATCAGCTCATGTTTTCCCCTGGGGCTTTTGGAGCAAGACTTCTGACCTCACAGTCCTTTTCCCGCTCTATGCCCCCAAAATAGGAGTCTAGGGTTGCATTTTTCTGTTTCCTTTGCCTTGGCATGTTGCCACTTGACTACCTGACTTTTGGGCTTGTTGCCACACTATGGCTTTAAGGCCAGATAGAGGAATTTTCGTCCTGAACATGTGGGGGGCAACTTCCGTTTCTGGCAAGCTGTAAACCCACTCACGACTTCCACCCTAGATCACAATCCAGATCCAGGGAGGTTAAAGCAAGAGCGATTACCCCCCAAGACTGATCGCTGGATCTCCCCACTATTTGTAGGCTGGGAGCCAGACCTGCCTCTGAAAACTACAAAATGGCGTGTCTCCTCAGGGGCTTCTAGCCCCCAGGGGAGGGAGCTGACGCATTCCCCAAATACAGGTCCCGAAGTCCATAGGACACTAACCTCTTACTTTGTCCTAGGCATGTCTATGTTGATAATTCTGGAGTCCCCACAGCTCCTGGTGTTCTGGGGTTCCTCCAGCTGGCTGCTGGCCCTGCCGCCCTGGGCCTAAAACCTCGGCTCACGCGGACCTGGGCTCGGCTCGGCTCCTGCGCTCTGCGCGCTGCCAGGTCCCAGACCTCTGCGCTGGTCCTTCCTGCAGGGCTGCTGGGCTGTCCTCAGCGGGAGGTTAGCTTCTCTGTGTCGTTCTGTGGGTGCTGGGGCTCCAGAAGCTGTTCAGAGTCCCCTTTTACATAGTTTGGGGGGAATCTGGGGGCAGAGTGGCTTGGATGAGCTGTTTCTACTCCACCATCTTGGCTCCGCCCCAAAAATGGGATATTTCTTTTTTTTTTTTTTTTAAAGCAATTGGGGTTAAGTAACTTGCTCAAGGTTACACGGCTAGTCATTTGATTTATGCGTGGGTGCTCATTTTCTGAGGCCGGATCTGATCTCGGGTCATCCAAACTCCGAGGCCGCGCTCTTACTCACTGCGCCACCTAGCCGCCCCTTTAGGGCAATTGGGGTTAAGTAACTTGCCCAAGGTTACAGGCTAGGTTTTTGTTTGTGCGGATTAGGTGTCGGAGGCCGGCTCCGAACTCAGGTCCTTCTGATTCCAGGGCCGGCGCTCTATTCACTGCGCCACCTAGCCGCCCCATGGGATATTTCTTAAAGGAAGCCAGGAAAGTCAATAGGTGGAGTTGAAGAGCAAGAGCATTCCAGGCATGGAGAACAGTCAGAAAAAAATGCCCAAAGACAAGAAATGGAGTTTCTTGTTCAAGGAATGACCAGGAGGTTAGTATCATTAGACTGAAAATGACTGCAGTGTCATGGAGGGGAGTAAGGTACAAGGAGACTGGAAAAGGAGGAAGGGGCTAGATTATGAAGGGTTTTGAATGTCAAGCAGAACATTTCCTATTTGATCATGGAGGTAATAGGAAGTCACTGGAGTTTATCAAGTAGGGGAGTGACATGGTCAGATGTGTACTTTAGGTGGCTGAAAGGAGGATGGATTAGTGGAGAGACTCTTGAGGCAGGCAGACTATTGCAATGGTCTGGGTGTGAGGTGATAAGGATGGTGACAGTATCAGAGGAGAGAAGGGGACATATAATGAGTCATGTTGCTGAGGTGAAATTGACAGGCCTGGCAATTACTTGAATATGGGGCATGAGAGATCTCTGAGAGATAGAGGATAACACATAGGTTGTGATCCTGGAGGACTGGAAGGATGATGTTGCCCTCTATGGTAAGAAGGGAAGATAAGAACAGGGGAAAATTTAGGGGGAAAGATAAAGGATTTTGTTTTGGACTCTTTAGTTTAAGATGTTCACTGGACAGCAAGTTTGAGCTGTCTAAAAGACAGCTAGAAATGTTAGATTGGAGGTCAGCAGAGAGGTTAGGGCGTGATATGTAGATATGAGAACCATCAGCATAGAAACAAAAATGAAATCCATAGGAACTGGTGAGATCACAAGTGAAGCAGTGTAAAGAGTGAAAAGAAGAAGGCCCAAGACAGAAGAAGCCGTAGAGACACTGACAGATAGAGGGTGTGATCTACATGAGGATCCAGGAAAGGGGACAGAGAAGGAGCAGTCAGATAAATAGGAGGAGAACCAAGAGAAACTAGTGCCCTAAAAACCTAGAGACAAGAGGTGATTAAGGAGGAGAAGGTGACCAAAGTGTCAAAGGCTGTTGAGAGGTCAAGAATGAGGATTAAGAAAAGACCTTTGAATTTGGTGACTAAGGGATCAGTAGTAACTTTGGAGAGAGCTATTTCAGTGGAATTTTAAGATTGGAAACTGAGTTGTAAAGGGTTGAAAAGTGAGTAGGAGGAAAGGAAGTGTAGGCACCTATTACAGATGGTCTTTTGAGTAGTTTAGCTACAAAAGGCAGAGAGGTCTAGGATAATAGTTAGCAGAGATGGAAAGATCAAGTGAGGTTTTTCAGGATTGGGGAGACCTGGGTACATTTGTAGCCAGTAGGGAATGAGCCAGGAGAGAGAGAAAAATCAAAAATAAGTGGAAGGCCAACTTACCAAAATGAAGGGAAGGTTGGATTGGGCCAAAGAGCTGACTTTAGAGTCAACTGTTTGAGAGTGAGATTTTTATGTTTCTAGATCACAACATAGGATTGACAGATTTTAGCCACTGACAGAAGACAACTAACAGAGGCTGATAAGAATGTATTTGATAAGTGTTTTGCAGATCTCATTTGGAGACTTTAAGATAAGAAAAGATGGGAGGGGGAAAGGATGCAGAAATATTGCTTGTGTATATTCTCAGATCTATACAATTAGATACCATAGGGGGTACCCTCAAATAAGGAAGAATAGAATCTGAAATGCAGGAATTCACAGGAGACAAAATCCAAGAAAGGAACCAGTAGTAAAACTCATGATCTCAAATGTCTATACTGAAACTTTAGGCAACAAGCAAGAGAAACTAGAGGTTCTATGAGACAGAGGAAATTTTGACCACATAATAATCTTTGGATGCTTAGTGGAATGAAATACATGACTGAACCATGTCAATGGAAGAACATACCTTATTTTAGAAAACAGATTAGACCATTGGATGGGATTGCATTGTAAATTAAAAAGGTTTGTTTATATGAAGAAAAACCAGGGAAGGGAAGTATATAAGAGAGTATTTGGATAAAGGTCAAAGGAGAAACAGAAGTGATATTGTCACTGGAGTAGACTACAGACCACCTGGACAACAAGTGGAAACAGTTTTGGAAATAAATCAAATGCTCAGTGCAAAGGCATGATATTGTAGTGATAAGAGGAACTTAAATTATCCAGACATTTGCTGGAGTTCTCTCCCTGACAAAGGCAGAACAGCTAATTACTCCTCAACTTGTCTTAGTGATGATTTCATTCTTCAAAAAGCAGAAGAGCCAATAAGAGGAACTTCTATTCTGGATCTGATTCTCAATAAGATGGAGGAACAGGCTGCTGAAGTGGAAATAGTAGGAACCTTGAAGGCAACCGAAAATTCTATCCCAGAGTTTGTGAGGAAGAGAGGAAAACTGGGCATAGGATTATAAGTACTCTGGATTAGGGGAAAACAGATTGCAGAAGGTTCAGGAAAAAGATAAGTGAGATCTCATAGAGTAAAATATTTGGGGGAAACCAGCCCGGGAAGTATGGGAGATGCTTAAGAATGAAATTCTAAAGATGCAAATGAAACTGAGGAGGAAAAATGAGATTAATATGAAGAGACAGATGTAGATTAAAAGAGAACTCACCAACCAACTTTATCTTTAAAAAGAAATGTACAAAAGATGGAAGCAAGACCAGGTAACAGATGAGTGTAGGACAAGCCTCTAAAAATGGTATTAAGGGGGCGGCTAGGTGGCGCAGTGAATAGAGCGCTGGCCCTGGAATCAGAAGGACCTGAGTTCGGAGCCGGCCTCCGACACTTAATCCACACAAACAAAAACCTAGCCGTGTAACCTTGGGCAAGTTACTTAACCCCAATTGCCCTAAAGGGGCGGCTAGGTGGCGCAGTGAGTAAGAGTGCCGGCCTCGGAGTTGGGATGACCCGAGATCAAATACGGCCTCAGAAAATGAGCACCCACGCATAAATAATGACTAGCCGTGTAACCTTGAGCAAGTTACTTAACCCCAATTGCTTCTAAAAATAAAAAATAAAAAAAAAATAAAAATGGTATTAAGAATAAGAAAGCTCAGAATGAGTTCGGGCATGTATAGGAGGCAAAGACAGCAAGAAGAGGTTTTTAGTTACATTGGTAGATGGAGGATCAAAGAAAGAATGGGACTTCTGCTTAAGGTGAATGGGACAATGATAATAGAATGACAAAAGAAACTAGGCAGAGTTGCTGTTTTTATTTTGTTTCTGTTTTTCCCTGCAAAGTAGAGAAAAAAGTTTACACCAGAAATGATAGCACAAATAGTACAAAAAATAGCTAATGAAGAGTTGATATCCAAGATGTCACCTGGGCCAGGTGAACTAGCTCCTAGGGCCCTTAAAGTACTGGCAGAAGTGATTCCAGAGTCACTCCTAGTAATTCTTGAGCGACCATGGAAAATGGGAGTGGAAACACAAGACTGAGAAAGGAAAATGTCCCAATTCTCAAAAAAGGGAATAGAACGGAGTCTGCAAACTACATGCCATTATGCTTGGTTTTTCAATCCTAGAGAAATTTTTGAGAGTAACATTAAAGAAATGGTTGGCAAAATCTAGAAAGCAAAACAGTGATTACCAAGAGCCAACATGGGTTCAACATGATCAAGTCATACTAGACTAACCTCATTTCCTTTTATTTTTGCTGGATTACCTAATTAGTTGAGGGGAATGCTATAGATATAATTTACTTAAATTTTAGCAAAGCTTTGAATAAAATAGTTAATATTGTTCTTATGGAAAAGATGGAGAGATATGGATTTCACCAGAAATTGCCAAACTTTCTTCATTCTCAGTGCCCTTAGTGTCTCAGGAAATTTTACATGGCATTGCTAGAACAACAACAAAAAAATGCTTAATGGTCTCATATTTGAGTCCAAACAATGTAAAAAGCACTTATGTCCTAACAATTTATTAGCCATATTATGGCTAGATTTAGATTGAAAAAATTATTCTTAAATAATTATAGTTAACAATGGGATGTGTGCTTTTGTTGGGCACTGCATAGCTTCTCAAATCTTGAAATAAGATTAGACACTACTGTCTTCATTTATGTTCCAAATTAATTTTCATATGAAACTTGCTTTTATCACTGATCAATTTTGCCCTGTGCTATTTAACATTTTGTTCAATGATTTGGATAAAAACTTGCATAGGGTACTCATCAAATTTGCAGGTGTTGGGGCGGCTATGTGGTGCAGTGAACAGAGGACCAGGCCTGAAGTAAGGAGCACCCGAGTTCAAATCTGCCTTCAGACAACTAACACTTAATAGCCATGTGACCTTGGGCAAGTCACTTAACCCCAATTGCCCTGCCTTCTCCCCTCCAAAAAGAAAAAAAAAAAGCCATCCCTTGAGGGGCGGCTAGGTGGCACAGTGAGTAGAGCATCGGCCCTGGAGTCAGAAGGACCTGAGTTCGGATCCGGCCTCAGACACTTAATTTACACACAAACAAAAACCTAGCTGTGTGACCTTGGGCAAGTTACTTAACCCCAATTGCCCTCCAAAAAAAAAAAAAGTGCTGGGCCCCAGAGTTGGGACGACCTGGGATCAGATCCAGCCTCAGAAAATGAGCACCCACACACAAATAATAACTGGCTGTATAACCTTGAGCAAGTTACTTAACCCCAATTGCTTTAAAAAAAAAATTTTCAGGTGTCACAAAGATGGGAGGGATAGCCAATATGCTGAATGACAGACTCAGGATCCAAAAGGATTTTAATAGATTAAAGTTGAGGGCTATATCTAATAAAATAAAATCCAATAGGCATAAATGTAAAGTTTTGCCCTTGGGTCTGAAAAATCAGCTCCACAAATGGAAGATGGGGGAGACGAGGATAAACAAGCAGCCCTTCTGAAAAGACTGTTTGTGGACTGCAAGCTTACTATTTGTCAGTATTGTGATGTAGTAGCCGATGTGACTCCTGCAATCTTGGGATGAATTAAGATAGGCATAATTTCCAGGAACATGAAGCAGCACTCTCTCCTTGTTAGATATCGTCTTGATTATCATTTTCAGTTCTAGGCACTTTCATTTAAGAAGAACATTGGTAAGCTAGAGTATGTCCAGAGAAGACTAACTAGGACAGAAAAAGGTTTTGAGTATATTTCATATGAGGACTAGTTAAAAGAACTAGACATGCTTAGCTTAGAGAAAAGGAAAATGGGGAAAGGAGGAGGAACTTAATAGTTGTGTTCAGGTATTTAGAAGGCTTTCATATGGAGGAAGTTTTAGACTTCTGTTTGGTCTCATAGGGCAAAATCACAATCAAAGCCTGTTGCTGAACATAATAAGAGCTAGGGAATCAATTTTGGTTTCATGATGTTAGGGGAATAAAAACTTGTAGTTGTTGGGCTATAGGTGTTACAGTGGACAGAGTGTCAGGCCTGGAGTCAAAGACTCATCTTCATGAGTTCAAATCTGGCGTCCAACACTCAGTAGCTGTGTGACCCTGAATAAGTCACTTAACCCAGTTTGGCTCAGTTTCCTCATCTGTAAAATGACCTGGAGAAACCACTCCAATCTTTCTGCCAAGAAAGACCCAACTAGGGTCACAAAGAGTCAGACACAACTGAAACAATTCAATAACAACAGAGCTGGGAGTGGGATGGGCTGCCTGCAGGGGCAGTGGGTTTCCTCTCCTTGGAAGTTTTTAAGTAGAGGTTTGGTGATCCTTTGTGCATGGATTGGATTATATCAGGTGGCCACTGAGATCCCTTCCAACTCTCAAATTCTGTGTTGAACATTTTGCAACATGTATGGGTCACAGAACGTTAGAGGGGTATGACTTTACAGGTCATCCAATACACGGCCTCATTTTACAGATGTTCAAATAGAGACCTACAGCAATTAAGTGATTTGACCACAGTCACTCAGATAAATAGTAACAGTGCTGGGACTAGAATTTGATTCCAAATTCAGTGGTCTTTACATTATACAATCAAGTAAATTCTTAGGTCATCAAAACTAATAACCATAGTAAGAATCCCTTTTACAATGTCCAAGACACAACTGAGTGACTTGCCTATCTCCCAAAGTAGTATGTTTCATTTGGGGACAGCTGGAGACATTATGAACATCTTCCTTATATTATGTTTTCTTCATATTTCCTTGAAATCTGCCTTTCTTCAACTGTTGTGGTGTTATGGAGAATAAGTGTAACCCTTTTCTCCATGGCAGTCTTTCAAATACTTTAAGACACTTATAATGTCTACACAGTCATTCTCCGTCCTCCACACTCTATAAAGTCTTCCTTTCATAAGGTTAAACAATCCAAATCCTTGAACTAATCTATATATGGCACCTCAGGGTACAACATACATACACTGTAAACACTGAATTTCTATATACTCTTTTAGTCTAGTATCACACACAGAGAGAATTATTAGGGTGTTTACCCATTCCTGATAAGTAAAAATATAAATTAGAATTAACAATATAATTTATTGAATAAAACTAGAGAGAAAAAGACATGAAAGACCAGAAAACAAAGACCTGTGATGATGAAAATAAGTGATATCCTCAAAGCTTGGGTATGATCATGAAAACTGAGGTATAAAGACTCAACAAGAGAT
The DNA here is from genome assembly GCA_011680675.1 of Gymnobelideus leadbeateri. NCBI lineage: Eukaryota > Metazoa > Chordata > Mammalia > Diprotodontia > Petauridae > Gymnobelideus > Gymnobelideus leadbeateri. The sequence goes on along the minus strand of WOXC01007731.1, from coordinate 23,012 downwards.
TTAGATTTGACAATTTCAATTTTTCTTCACCCATGTTTATTACATTTAACACTGACCAAATAGGAAATGTCAAGGTGAGAGATGCTTATTAAGTTGAATCATGTTCAGTTGTGTCCAATTCTTTGTGACCCTATTTGGGGTTTTTTTTTTCCCAAAGATACTAGACTGGTTTGCCATTTCTTTCTCCAGCTTATTTTGAAGATGAGGAAACGGAGGCAAACAGGATTAAGTGACTTGCCCATGGTCACACAGCTAGGAAGTGTCTGAGGCTAGATTTAAACTCAGGAAGATGAGTCTTCCTGACTCCAAGTTCTACCCACTGCACCACCTAGCTGCCCGAATAGATGCTTGACAGTTGTATAATGGACTAGAAACAACTTCCTCTTCATGTTCTCTATTTCAGCATCCTTATTTGGTAAGGAGTATTATTTATTATGATTTCCCCCAGCAATCTTCCTCATTAATTTCTCCTCTCTCATCTTTGCCCTCGTTTCTTCATTTCTTTTGCTCAAAGATGAATATATATGGCAGTAATTGAAGCTACCATTCATGGTGAGATGGCTTTGAGAAGACACATAGTCAACTCTATCATAAAGGTAGAATAGTATTTTAAGTCCCATAATTTTTTATGTATTTTCTATGCAGAACAGTTACATGGTGAGAGTTTTTTTCTTCCTCCAAATGGAATGACAGAAATATATGAGGAAGGACAATGATAAGCTGGCGAGAATCCAGAGATGAGCCACCTGGATGCTGAAATGGCTTGAAATGATGCCGAATGAAGGGGTTTGAAAGAACTGAGTTTATTTAGCAAAGACAAGGCTAGACAACAGGGGGAGGGGATAAGATGTGATAGCTATTTTAAAGTATTTGAAGGGCTGTATCATAAGAGAGGGATTTGATTTATTCTGCTTGTTCCCAGAGGTCAGAATTAGTAGCACAACTGAGTCCCAATTAGTGTGAATAATGAATCCCTTGTAGTAGTTGAATGTATTCAGACATTCAGACACTATTAGAAGTTATAATTATGTAAAATGTGGTAATTGGTTCCAGCCCAATAGAAATATGTAGTATGAATTCAAATAATGTGACCACTTCAGGGGGAACTCTATTACTTGCACTAATTGGAACCTAGGTGCAATTGGTGGGAGAGGAACATTTAGGTTCGATGTCAGTAAAAGCTTCCTAACAATTAGAACCATCCAAAAATAGACCAGGCTTTCTCTGGAGATAGTAAGCTTTCTCTCATTTCAGATATTCAAATAAAACCTACGTGTTAATTTGTCTGGTATATTGTAGAGGTCATCCCTGTTCAGGTATGAATTTGATTAGATATTCACTGAGGTCCCTTCCAAATCTGGAATTCTGAGAAAAAATGGCTGTGGCAGAGGGAGCAGCAGTGCCTTTCAAGGGACCCAGCAGAGTCCAGCCTGAAATAATGACCACAGCTGCTGCTGCCTAATGGCCTGCCATTGTTTTGAGGCCTAGCTCTTTGGCTTGTCAAGCATTGTGTTACCACTGGGCCCTGTCTTGGCTGCTACTAAACATGTAGCCCAATAGGAATAATATTAAAAAACATTCACTGAGTGTGCTAAATGCTTTACACAATCCAACACGCTGTTTGCAGTTTATAAATTAAGCACCATGGGAGAAGGCATTCCATTTATTTTTTGAGGCATTTGTTTAACCAAAGCCAACCAGAGGACTCTGGGTATCTAGGAAGGGACTGGCTAGCAATTTGTACTCTCAAATTTCACCTGTTTCCTTGACTTTCTAATTTTATTGCAAAAATCTGTCTACAGATAACCGCCTTTTTGCACTTCTAGTCATCAAGTTTTTTAAGTAATTTATTTCTTTGGAGAGACAATTGGAATATTATTGAATTTAATAATTGGAAGGATCTCAGTGGAGATTCTTCATATATTTGAAACATATCTTTGAAAACAAATCCTTAAAAAGCCAAAGAAAAAATCCTGACTACAACATACTGAAAAGAATCATTCAATCTTTGCACGAAGGTCTACAGTAAGGAGGGTACCGCTCCCTCCCAAGACAACCTGTTCTACTTATGGAGAGTTTCTCTTTTTATTTGAGATTTTTATTTTCAGTTTCAAATTCTCTCTGTCCCTCCAGTCCCTCCTTCATTCATCGAGAAGGCAAGCAAAACAATTTCTATTATATATGTGAAGTCATGCAAAACATTTCCATGTTAGCCATGTTGGGGGGGGGGGGATCAAGAAAAAGAAAGAAAGTGAAAAAGTATGCTTCAATCTGCACTCCGAGTTGATCAGATCTCTCTCTCTGGAAGGAGGTAGCATTTCTCATCATGAGTCCTTTATGGGGAGTTCTGATTGTTAGGAAGTTTTTCTTAGCCTCAGACTTAAGTTTATTTCTCTGTAACTTCCATTAATTGTTTCTGGTCTGGAACTAAGCAGAACAGGTCTAATTCCTCTCCTCTACATGACAAGACAATTTTGTCCTCCCCTCCCCCTCTCCCCTCCACCACCCCTCTCTGTGAATCTTCTCTCCTCCAGGTTAAACATCCCCAGTTCCTTAAGTCTACCCTCATGTGATATACATTCAAGTAGCAGATAAGACTAGATTGAAAGTTAGGAAGACTATGATGACATTTAGTAGTTGAGTAACCCTGGATAAGTCATTTAACCTCCATGAGCCTAAGAGGGTTGGGGAACCTGCAGCCTAGAGGCCGCATGTGGTTTCCCAGCCCTTGAAGACAACTAACACACTAGGACTTGTCTCTTAATCACAGAGGCTGTAATATGCCTTGGTGGTGGGAGCTATCACACTGGGAACTACCTACATGGAAGACCGCAGGATAGTATTTAAGTAGTTATTGGGAAGAGTATCACCTGCCTTCCTCTCTGTTAAAAAAAAATAATAAAACTACATACCAGTGAGAGCAGAACAGACACAAAATCTTTTGGGACCATGATTTGTCATTTCATTAGCTCAATACAGAAGTTAAGTTCAAGGAAGTTAAGTCTGAATTAATCATTTAGGGCTCACTTCTTGGCATGAGAAGAGCTCAGCAGAAAGAATAAGTCAGTAATCACCCCTCCCTGTTTCCTCCCTGCCTGCCCCTCCCCACCCCAGAAGTGTAGCTTAAGCTTGCAATAAGAAACGAAGGGATTGCAGTTTCTTTCTAGGGCTTACTCTTTAGAGGCAACAGAGGAAAAGTTTAGTATTACTAAGCTTGATTGTCAACCTTATCCACTGGTTTTGAAAGACTCTAATTCAGATAATATATAACAGTTTCAATATATTTTATGGTATATATTTATACACACATATATATGTAGAAGGCACTTATATATGTATATGTAGAGAGACAAGAGACAGAGAGGTCTAATTCCTTTTATAATACTTTAAAATATCTATGTAGTGTGTACCCTACTGTAAGTCCCTTAAGGAAGAGAAGATATCTTAAAAACAAAAAAACAAAAGCCTTTCCAGGTTCAGCATCTAGCATGGTGCCTTCTATGCATTAGGCATGAATTGAATCCAGCCAACTGAATTAAATTGGCTGTTTCAAAACATCACATCCACCGTTGCCACCACCAAGAAGATCCAAAACGATGGGCAACAGGTTTTAAAGGCAATTCTGAATAAGCTTTCAAACTCAAAATTTCCAAAGGAGGAGCTGACATTTATTAGTACTAAAAGCCATCTATGGGGAAGATGTGAATCCCAAACCTCCTCTTTTCATTGCCAGGTGAGTCAGAGCCAGGATGAGGCCAGCTTTGGCACTCTCTGCCCTCTGTAGTTTGCTTAGCCTGTCACTGAAATAAATTATGTGAGTACAGCATGGTATCATCTGCCAGTTTGGAAGGTCAACATACGTGAAAGCGAGCCTGTGGGCATAAAACAAACTCTTACCCAGGAGACTAGGGCTCTTTGTGAACTTGTGCTATGCTATACCACTCATGGATAACAGGTGGGGGATCTGGGCACCAGTTGTTTGGATTTTTTTCCCATTAGTACCACTTGAAGAGTAGTTCTAAAAAATAGGCATTACCTCTGACTATAGTGGTTTCTTGCTAGAGATATTAAAATGCAGGCTTATTGTATGGTTTCAACTCATTGTCTTGTCTGCTGTGTGGAGTCTTGTATCTACAAACATACAGAGAAGTACTACCATAAATGGCAGCCTCCTGTCTCTGATTAAGACAAGGATACCCAACATTTCAGGGTTGTGAAGCTTGCTATCACTTGCTTTCACAAAATATGGCATTAAATTTTTTTTTAAACAACAGTTGATTGACTTTCTTCAGCCCTTTAAACATCTGTGATTTCATCAATACTGATTTCCTTTCAAACAATATAGGTTGTAATCTCCCCTAAGACTTGGTATTTCTGAGGCCAAAAGGTCATTATCCTATGTTCAACCTGGTGATGTTACTCTGAATTGATTTCAATTGGTCCACATACCATAGATATCACTGATACTTGAGGAGACCTTTTCAGACTGGCAAGACCTACCAGCTTAAGCTCTGCTGGCATAGTCACCAAGTATGCAGTATTGCCTCTGTGTCATGATGAAGCATTGGAGCAGGACTTGAATCCTCCTTGAAAAATAATTTAATTTGGAAAATGGTATAATAGCTTTCAAGATATATCAGATATACTCCAGAGCATCACATAATCAGAATTTTAAATCACTGGTTCACAGAATCTCAAATTGAATGGAACATGGGGTTATCTAGTCTAATCCACAACTGAACATAGCGCTATCTCTGGCAAGCGACCTTTCAGACCCTACTACCTTCCAAGGCAACCATTCTCCTTTGGAAGGCATTAGACTGCTTTTGCTTACATTTGCTTAAATTTCTCTTTGATCCTCCCTGGCATCTGTTTTCTTGCTCACTTTGGCTAATTTTGCTCTGGCCCACTTATTGGCTCCTCTAAGTTGTATAAATGGATAACAACAAGAGTAATAGAAAAAATAAAGATTCACAGATTGTCAGAGCTGGAATTGACTTTAGATATCATAGGACTTATTCATATTATGTCACTTCTCGGAACTGCTTTCCTTCCATTCCCTGACCTGGCGGGGAATGTCTTTTGCCCTTTTTGGTTTCCCTAGCATTTCCTCCACTCTGAATCTCATCATTTCTTCTCTGAAATCAAGAGTATTGGTGTGTTACATTTGAATGCTGACAGCAAGAAGCACCAATCTTAAATTGCCCTGGATCTTTACCTTTTCACTTTGAAACAGCCTTCTACTTTGTCAGAAACTTTCCCTTAGTTGTAGAGCACTCCTATTTTAGATTTTAAAGTAAAAGCAGAACTCAAATGCTGAGGCTTTGGAGTTTTAAAGGAAAATTGACTCTTTCTGGTAGGGAAGTAGTCTTGCATTAGAGTATTGAATGGCCACTGATGATGGCTAAAGATCCCAAACTGCACCCTATCCCTTTTATGCCCTCTTCATTAACATTTCTGGGTTCAGTCTTTTATCTCTGAAATGGAAAAAAAGATTGTTTTATTTGAGACTACGAACGGGTTTGGAGTTTTTTGCTTTTATTTTTTGTCTTTTTTAAAAATTCTGGACCTATGGTTTTATTAGCAGGAAACTCCTAGTGAGGAAATTTCTATACTAATCTAGAGCCACAACTGTTCTTAATGTTTTTGATCTTGGAGATCTGTCTGTAACACAGAGATATTAAAATCATGCCCCTGGTCACACAGCCAATATGTGTCACAGTCATAGTTTGAATCCTGAACAATTCGTTGTTTTCCCCACCCTCTCCCCACCCTCCCCCTCTTCTGAATCTCCCCATGACTGTGGAAGGTACCGCTATTCTTTCTATCACCAGACTTACCTCTTGGATAAGTCTCCAGTAGCAACCTCCAGCAAGATTGAATCAGCTCTGAACTCTGAACTCCTCAATACTCCCCTGGCCCTGGGAGCCCTCCAGGAGATCAGTCTGATTCAAGAGCAGACTCTGATCAGAGTTCCTCTCAGATCCTCCCTTTAAGGTGAGGGCCCAGTGAAGCCACCGCATCATCTCCCACATGGGGGCAGGTACTCACTTCACCAGCTTGTCAGCTTCTTTTAATTTCATGTCTTGTCTTCCCCAATTAGATTGTGAGCTCCTTGAGGGGCCCTGACTCATGGAAAATGCTAACAAAAGTTTATTGACTCACTGAATGACCCATGTTCCCAACTTGGCGTCCTCCTAGACATCCTATGACCTAATCCCATTAACCCACAAATAGTTGTGATATTACTTCCTCTCCATTCACAGAGCTGATAGAAAACATAAATCAAAAAAGGTATACAAAAAAGAATATACACCAGATAATGTACAGAGTGAATAAGCTCTCCCACTGGGAACAAGGTATCTTAGTTCAACCAAGAGAAAAACAGTCCTAGATCTCACCTTAGGGAAATGCCTGCAAATTCTCTCAAGGGAGGGAAAGGATAAAAGTCTTGGATTCTCTACATACATACATGCATACATACACACATGTATGTATATGTGTGCATATGTGTATGTGTATATACATAAGTATAGATGTACATATAAGTATATGTATTGCAGATATGTTACATATGTGCATATGCACACCCATACACATATATATATGTATAGTATGATTCCCATGGTGATGAATATGTTAGAACAACATATATTTGGATTTTAAAAGGAAAATTGATTCTTCCTGGTAGGGAAGCAACTTGCCTTGGACTACTGGATGGCCACTGATTATGGCTAAAGATCCCAAACTGTACATCTCCCTTTTATACCCTCTTCATTCTTATGTCATATAAGGTTATATATATATATATATATATATATATATATATATATATATATATGTTATATGATTCAAGACACTGTATATGTTCTATTTGTTATATAAAATATTATATATCACATTATAGGATATAACATTATATATGTCAGTCCTATCATGTCACATAAGATGTTATATATGTTATATAATGTAATATAATAGATCTTATGTTAGTTATAGATATAGTTATAACTATGTTATAGATATAATATACGTGTCAGTCCTATTATGTAACATAACTATTATGTTATATTGCATTATATGATATATGTTAGTCCTAACATATAACTATATATACATACTTAGATAGATAGATAGATAGATAGATAGATAGATAGATAGATAGATAGATAGAAAGATAGATAGATCAGTTTTTACATATCATTCATCAGTATGGGATTCCACAGTGCGCAAACTACATCTATTGCTTCCAACTAGCAGCTGGTCTATAATTGGTCTATGATTTTAGAAAGTTGCCTCGAACACTGAGTGGTTAAGTGATTTGGTCATGGCTATAGCATTAATATGTATCAAAGACACTACTAGAGCACACCCCTTCTTGACCTCAAGACAAGACTTCTTTCAACTTTGCTATTCTATCTAATCATGGTTTTTCTGTACTATACTTATAAAGTAGCTTTTTAAAAAATTTTCTAGCATAAGGATTTACATTTAGCCCTACAAATTTTCCTCTCATTATATTTGACCTAATGAAAAGATTTGGCCTGCAAAGATATTTGTTTTTCTTGACTCTTTTGTTCAATGTGATATCTATCTTCCTGGCTCTGGGTCATCTGAAAATGTAGTAATAATCATATCATTTGTGGCTTACCAAATTATTGATAAAAGCCTGAAATAGCCTATGGTCAAGCACAGAACCCTGGGACAATCCACTGCAAACCTCCTTCCAAGTTGGTATTGAGCCATTAGTAACTGTTACTTTTTGGGTCCAACCATTATAACAGTTTTGAATCCACTTAATTTCACTATTTCTATCTTCCCACCTTTTCCCCAAGAAAAAACATGAGAGACTTTATCAAGTGCTCTAATACCATCTAGGCAGACTCCATCTGTACCATTCCCCAAACCTACCAGTCTAATAATCTTGTCCAAAAACAAAATGAGGTAAATCTGGCAGAATCTGTCCTTGTTGAAGTCATGGTGGTTCCTTATTATCTCTCCTCCCCTTTCCATATATTCACTAACTCTCCCTTTAGTAATAGCAATCAGGACTGGATCTGAAATCTCACTGACATGGGGAACACCAAGTGAGGAAACTCCCTCTGTGATGCAGTAGTTGCACCTTCTCTGGAACTTAAGGCTAATCAGAGAAGAGACTTACTGAGTGTCACAGGTTCAAAGCCAGATCTCCATGTACTATACTACATTGCCTCCCATTAATGATATTACCAAAACTGAATGTAAGTTCACTGGCCTATGGTTTGTCGACATTATTCTATTCCATTTTTTAAATTGAGATATGGTAAGTGACCTTTGAAATAATATGAAATAAATATTTCAGTATTGGAGGAGGGCACATGTTATCTCAATTTGCACTTTTTCTCTTCCCCATTCCCATGTAGCTTCCATACAAGGTGTTCCAAAAGTCTTAGGGTAGCTATAAGCTTTCATAGCTAGAAACTCTTAGAATATTCCTCATATACATATATAATGCAACATAAGAAATATAAATCTATATTCAAATTGTGTATATACTTTTTGTTGTCCTTAGCTTTCTTCATCAGCCTCACCTCAGTCTGAACTTGAGCACTCATGACACTGTGATTTGAGCAGAGTGAAAGCATTAAAAACAGGGAAGCATAAGGAAATACTTCTGTAGGAGCTGAGTTAAGCTTTTAAGGATGTAGCAAATCCTAAAAGGTAGAAGTGGAAATGGAGCATGTTCCAGGCATAGGCAACAGCCTGTGCAAAGACCTGAAGCTAGGGTGCTATGTTAGGTTCAACAAATAACTAATAGGCTAGTTTGGTTGGAATTTAGAGTGTATGAAGGAGAGAGGCATAAAATAACATTGGAAAAGAAGATGGTGGTTAGATAGTAGAGGACCTTGAACATCATGATGAGTGAGATTTCATTTTATCCTAGAGGTAATAGGGAGTCACTGAAGATTTTTTAGCAGAGGAGTAACATGTTGAGACCTGCACCCTAGGAAGATAGTTGGTGTTGTGGATAAGAAGGATTCTGGAATCAAAGCCCAGTTGGAGGCCATTACAAAAGGCCTGGGGAGTCCAGATGAGGAGACTCTGAACTAGGGAAGTATCTGTGTGGCAAGGAATGGGGATAAGCAGATAGATGTAAAAAAATATTGAAATTGATAAGACCTAGCAACTGATGGGATATAGGGGATAAAGAAGAAGGTGATTCTATAGTTATAAGCCTGCCCTAGTAGAAGGATGTTGGTACCCTCAATAGGAAAAAGGGATTTTTGAGGAGCAGTTTAGTGGAGAAGGTAAGACACTCTTTTATCTTTTTCTTTCCTTTTTTGACAGTTTGAGTTTGAGCTGCCTAGGTGGCATCCAGATGGAGATGTCCAATAGGCAGTTGTTACTGAGACTGGACTGGCATTAAAAGAGATTAATGATTAATTTGGGGAGTCATCTGTGTAGATATAATAAGTTAGCCCATGAGATTAGATCATTAAGAGAGAGGAGAAGAAGGCTTATTAAGACAAAACTTTGCAGCACACATACACTTAGATATTTCAGAGAGGAGACAATTCACTAAGAAAAAAAAGCAGTTGTATTGGTAAGAGAACAGAGAGCATTGTCATGAAAACCAATGGAAGAGAGGGTCATTAGGGAGTTATCAATCTCAACGGCTGTAGATAGGCCAAGGAGAATAAGACTGAAAAAAAGAGCGCTGGAATTCACAGTGCTCAGATCATTGGTAATCTTGGAAAGAAGAAATGTTGGTCACTGGTAGCATTAGAAGCCAGAATGCAAGGGGTTGAGAAGTGAATGGGAGGGGAGGAAATAGAGACAAAGAGGACATGTGACTCTGGGAGTTTAGTTTGGAAAGGGGAGAATAGATAAAGGATTATAATTTGGGAGAATAGCAGGATAAAACAGCAGGTTGTCCTTGCTTTAAGAATGTACAGGACAGGAGACAGTGAATTAGTAGAGATTGGAAGTGAAAGAATAGAGCCAAACTCCTTGATAATGCAGGAGGGGATGGAATGACTGGAAGACACTAGAAGAGAGAATGGAAGAGAGGTTGGCTTTGGCAAGGAGAAAGGTCATCTCTTCCTCAAATACTGTTGCAAAGGAGGCAAGGATGGGTGATTTTGTAAGGAAGTTTTGGGGTATGGAGTAGGAAAAGAAAGGGAGATTGCGGTAGATGGCTTCTATTTTTTCAGTAAAATTTTATATACAGGCTTTGATTAGGTTGCTCCTTATGATTTACCTCTCATGAGATGTTTGAATGACCGTGGGGCAACTTATTTCTTCTCTTTTCCATTCAACAAGTGCTGATAGAGTCTACCACATGTAAGACAAGCTTAGTGTCAAAGTTTCTGTAATTTTTCAGAAGGGAAAGAAACAAGTTTTTTCTTGCTATTGAAAGTATGTCTCCAAATTTTCTCTGTGTTTCTTTTCTTTGATGTAAAGCTCCATTGTCCAGAACAAGAACTGTTGTTATTGCTTAGAATTTATTGTTACCAGGAATGGCCTTAGAGATAAACTGCCTTGGGTTGAGGGGCTTATTAATTTACAATGAAACAGTACATTTAAATTTTCTTTTAGTTTTATTGAAGTCTTTGGTTTTTAAATCACATTCTTTTCCATATATACACCACCAAACAAACAAACATGTATCCATACCGATACTTGCACCCACCTCCACACAAACTTCCCCTTATAACAAAGAAAATTAATGAAAATTAACCGAAACAGAAACCATGTCTGATAGCCATGCAACATCACTTGTCCATAGTCTACATCTCTATAACTGGATAAAATAGGATGATACATTTCTTTATCCGTTTTCTGAGTCCAAATTCTTTCATAATAACTAAACAGCAGAACAGTAAACTTTACTTATCAATTGGATTTTTTTTGTTTTCAATTTTATTTATATATTTTTATTTTCAGAGATTTTATACTTAGAGTTTTTGATTTATTACTTTTTTAGTTTTTTTTTTCCATTTCATGGCCCACTTATTTGTATGTTCTTTTTTTCTTATGTTGATCAAAGTGTTTAGAGACATAAATTTCCCCCTAATGGTTGCTTTGGCTGCACTCCAAAAGTTTTGGCATAACGTCTCACTGTCATAATTTTCTTTGATGAAATCATCTATTGTTTCTATGTTCTCTGACCCACATATTCTTTATGATTATATTCTTTGGGCTCCATTTAAATTTGAAGGCTTTCTCCAGATGCCCTTTTAAAAATATTTATTATTACTTTGTAAGGATTTGCTTAACATTTCTACTTTTTTGCATTTGCTTGCGAGATTTTTATGCCCTAGGACAGGGTCAATTTTTGTAGTGGTATAATGCAAGCTAACAAATAATTATTTTCCTTTCATATTCTATTTAATAATCACCAGAGATCAATCATATCTAACTTTTCTAGAATTTCCATTCTAATCCTTCACTTATTTCTTATTCATCTTTTATGTTAGACTGGTCTAGGTCTGAAAGAGGCATATTAAGATCCCCAACTATCATAGTTTTTTGTCTGTCTCTGTACTTCAATGCACATATGTGCATGCACACACACATATAAATACATATACAGGTGGTCCCAAATATGTGTGTGTGATAGCAGCTGAAACTTCCTTTATCTATGAGAATTATAATTAAGAATAGGGACTATCTTCTCTATTCTTATCTTCAAGACCTAGCACAGTGCTTTGCAAATACTAAGCACTTAATAAATGCTTTTTTCACTTATTTATTCCATGCATGAATTCCCCAACAGTAGGAGGATACTCAAGTATTCAATCTATGATATCATCATTTAAGGAGGCCCCTCCAATTCTACAGATTGCAATCTATCCTTGCCTGCACATCCTGTTTGGATTTTGTTCATACCATCCCAAAATTTTATTGCTAAGTGTGCACTTCCTATTCTAGAGACCTTCTATAATTTCTTGTGACATCATTAAGGTAATCATGACATACTCTGGCTGGCCACTTGTCATCCCTTGCTCCTCTCTTCCTGACAAACAATTCCTTGATGATGTTTTTTACTCCTGTTCCTCTTCAAGAGTTTCTTATTCATCATGTATTTCAACCTGCTCAAACCTACCATGTACTTCTCCAATGCCCTCTACGAAATATTCAGTTTAATTCTTCAGAGGCAATGGAGTTCCCCACCTCACTATCACATAGCAACAACAGCAGTAACATGTTAATGTAATACAGGGTATCGCTCTACAAGATTATGAGTTGCCATACCTACCAACTTTTCTCTCTACTCCCTCTGGACTTCCTCGTTCAACCAACTTATTTCATATTGGCAGCCAAAATGCCATCAATAATTCATTTTATCAGGATACTAAGAATAATTGTTATGTAGTTGATTCAAGTCTACCCTCACAAATATAGCTCCTGAGTCTTCGTCAATGTTTCCCATTTAGATTAGATGAGCCAATACGATAGCATTAATTCTTAGTTATGAAATATTTACTAAATGGAAGGCAAAACAATAATAATCATAATATAGCCATCCATTCCTAAAATGTGGGCTCTATTCTCTCACCAATTCACAAAGTGGGTATGGGAAGAGTAGGCACAAACTTACAGAAACCTGTCAAGGAGGTACATGGGTAGGGAAATTCAACTGCTCTGGTCAATTCATGACTCTGGACTGCAGACCTTGAGGTCCTTGATCTCCTTAGGGAACTGCCCCACAATTCCCTGCTAGGTAGGGCATTTCTCCACTGAATATTTGATTTAGATCACCCCTTGGTTGGGCTCTAAGGTAGTGTTATTTTCTTTTAGCAGAAGAAATAACTTTAAGGCTGATGTCCAAAGAGCTATTTGTTCTACTCTCTTGACTGAGATCTGAAAGTTTTTTTTTTTCTTTCTCAAGTCATTGACAACAGCAAAGGGCAAAGAAAACAAGTCTCAGAGGGATTTTCCTTCTCTCAGTCCATAAGAGTTAGTAAAGAGAAATTCCCTCCTTCCTCTCCCAGCCTCCCATCTCTGTTAAGTAGCAGAAATTCTTGTTCCTCCAATCAATTACCAGTAGCAATGCTTTTCTTCCCATCAGCCCTTTCAGTCAGTAGAACTTTCTTTCCATTCAGCTCAGACTCCTCCCTCTTTCTATCCTCCCAACAGATGTAAAACCTGTTGCATTCTAGCCATCTCAGCATAGCCTTTTCCAGTTTTCATTTTGATTGCTTTTCTATGAGTCACCCACTCTACTGGGCTCAAATTCCTTTAAAGTAGCAGAGAGAAGGTGAAGTTCTGAGTTTTCCACTTATCCAGGCTCAGCTGGGCTTAGCTCGCCTCCTCCATTCTGCTTCTTTCAAGCATCCTACTGATGCAGTCTCTGCTTTGTTTTTATCTTATTCCTCATTTCTTTATCTTTTCTCATTTATTCTTCTGGGTCAAACAGGTTTTCCCCTTGAGAAATGACTCACCTCTATCTTAAGGTGAGAACTCCAAATTCATATTTCCTTCAGATAAACCACAAATAGGCAACATATAATTGTCCCATATTTACCAAAAGTTCCAATTATCAGTTTTTCAAATACCAACTTAAAATCCTATAATTAATTATATATTAGCTACTGAGAAACAAGATAGTTCAGACATTTTTTGCCTTCAATAAAGATCTGTTATTTGAAGACAGCATTTTTCCTCAGGTCTTCTCAAAACTGTCTGTTTCTAAATACTTTTCTCTAAGGGGTTACTATCTCAGAAATTCTCTCAGAACTGATTTCTTTCCATTTCTACAAATAATATTGTCCAAATCCAAAAAGACTTCAGTTGAAGGTTAAGTGTTAGCAAAAGAGATATGTGATTTTCCAAAAGCAAACCATCCAATTCTCCTTCACATTGTCAACTTTAAGTCCAATTCATTGTCTATCTGTACCGTTTGTTCCAGAGAGGCATACCATTGAACAAGCTATATAAAATATCCATCCAAATTCTTGTTGAAATCTGGGCAATAGACTATCTTCAATTATCCAACTTATAAACATTTATTAAGCACCTTCTTTATACTTGACACTGTGTTAAGTTATTTATCTACTTGTGTTTTTTATCTTTCTTATCTTTCCTGTGTTTATAGACAGACCAAACTTATTTTCATAATTATTGATCTTTTACAGAAGGATCTACAATATCCTAGAGCTTGATGCAATCAATACAATGTTATCATCAAACAGGGGAATCTGGAGGATGCATAAAACCACATAATCAAAATTGGATACAGAGCTATAACTAGGATAGGTTGTCCAGGTTGACAACCAGGATCTTGGCCAACGGCACTAACACTCAGAAGATGCACTTATTTCCCATGATATTTCCTCAGCTACACAGCCTACATCAGAGTGGGCCCCTTGAATCTTCATCTCAAATAATCCTGCTTCCTTGCTCAGTCGTAGACTGCTAACCTTGAGGGACCCATTACTATAGCGACTCTCTCAAGTTCCACCTTCCTCCATTGTCTTTTCTACACACTGCCACCTCTCCTAACCTTCTTCTCTCAGGATCTGAGAGAAAGCTGTGACTACACAAGACTGGGCTATATTGTCCATGACTGGACTCCTTCCTTTCCCCAAATGAATTTGTTCTAGGTTGTCAAAATTTCTAGTAGATTAGAAAGGAACTAAAGAGTACAACCTTTGCTCAAGTTGTGGATCCTGTCTATAATACACCTGATAAAGGTTTTTCCCCCTAATATTGAAAATTCAATTCAAAATATTCAATATTTTACCCTAAGCCATCTGTGCTCTTACTCTGTTACATTGTCATCAGTGTTCCACATATGGGAAATGGCTGACAACCTAACCAAGGTTGGCCTTTGTAAAGCAAAGTTAACCAGCTTATCAGAAGGATAGAACCTGTGATTTTGGCCCCATTGGCATTACGCCTTGAAAATTTTTGTTATCCATAAAGTGGGAACTATTTTCTACCCTCAATAAAGAATAAATTTAGAGTCATCTGTCTCAAGGGTTTAAACTTGTAAATACTATGCTTCTTTAATTAGGACATAATGCCATAGCCCTTAAATTTCCCAAATTTTTGAAAACAGTTTAATATCATTCATATATATGTATATATGTGTGTGTATGTGTATACATTACATATATACACATACACAAACATATAGATATAAATCTGGCTTCTTTTTGTTTTATGGCACTCATACTTCCCATACAGCTCGAGGGTTTTAGAATGAAATACTTTGGGGAGACTTCTGTCCTCTTCTCCTTGTGACAAAAGAACTTGTAATGACATCAATGAAGAGCCTCTACTCCACTCATCATTTGCCCTTCCAAATTTCTACATGCATTAAGAATCAAGAGAATCTGCAGAAATGTGTGATTTTGCTCACAAAGACCATATGTGTTTCCCTTTAGGAATTTTAAAATGCACTGAGGGGGGCAACACAAAGCAAAATGTATATTTCAGATGAAGCATCTTATCCAAGTGGATGGCACACAGAAGTCAAAAATTAGGTGGGTGGATACATAGAGATGGGAAAAAATGAAGTCTTTAACTGATACAGAATGAGAGCTGTGATTTATTCCTAAGGGATTGCTTATTACTCTTGACCCTGAATCGTCCCTGTTTTCTCAGGGTTTTTAGAGCCAGATCTCTGGTGAGTTGAGGCTGTCACTGACGGCTTAGTGAGAAACTGGACAAACATCCAAAAGGAAAAGAAATGAGACCACCCAACTCACTCACATTTATGGCTATAAAAGAAATTTGGTCTTTCACATGGGGAACAAATTATACTCATTCTTAAGAATATGCTTTTAACCAATTAAAGCAACCACATGTTCCCATTAAATCAGAGTGTGCCATTGGATTGGGGTGAGGATACTCAGTGAATTACTAACTGAAAATTTGGGGATGGAGGTAGAGGGGAGGTGTAGCCTAAAGGCAACTTACCTCTATCACTAAAGTAACTTGAACTAAAAGTGCCTTGAGATGAACTTCTTAAGATCTACTATGACAATGACTTTTGGCCCCATAAAATATTTTTAGATTGCCAGTATGCTATTACTACTATCATAGTTGTTCTTATTGTTGTTTAAGATAATAATGTACTGGGGTGGCTAGGTGGCACACCAGCCCTGGAGTCAGGAAGACCTGAGTTCAAATCCAGCCTCAGACACTTAACACACACACACACACACACACACACACACACACACACACAACCTTGTGACCTTGGGCAAGTCACTTAACCCCAACTGCCCTGCTTTCCCCCTCCAAAAAAAAAGGATAATAACGTACTAGTATAGTACATTATTATAGTATGTATACTACATAATTATAATATATAATGTTTTACTCCATTGAAAAAGATAAAAATAAGGTAATCATAGTAATAAGACAAATAACAGCAATGATAATATACTGGTTTTAGAGTTTGAGGCCCAAATTCTATTTGTGTCTCTTCCTAGCTGTGTGTCTGTGGGTAAGTCACTTCCCTGGCCCTCAGTCGCCTCATCTGTGAAATGAAGGGGTTGGACTCTAATGTCTCTTCAAGTTCTAAATCTCCAGTCCTCTAATCCTATTGGTTTCTTGGAAAGGTTGTGTCTGACAGATGACTTATATTTTCATTCCAGCTGTGCAAGGGTTGCTGTGAAGGATTACAAGAAACAAACCTTTTTGCCTTTTCCCAGTGCCAAGGAACACAGCATCCAGAGGACAATGACAACCAAGAAGCCTCAGCCAGATTTTGCATTTTCGCTGAAAAGAACTAGGTGCTAAGATTTGAAGGTGTTTTTTTTTTCTTTTAATACTCTACCTCCCTCTGCTGTTATTACCGGGAATTTTTTATTTTATTTTATTTTTTTTACAACAATGAGAAATCATGTACTAGCAGCATCAATTTCAATGCTCTCCCTGCTGGCGATCATGGGAAATACAGACAGCAAAACGGACAGTGCCTTCATGATGGACTCTGACCCTGGGCGCTGCATGAGGCATCATTATGTGGATTCTATCAGTCATCCTTTGTACAAATGCAGCTCAAAGGTAAGTGAGTTCCTGTGAAAAGGTCTATGCCTGGAATTTTGTCACCAGGAACACGAGGAAAAGAGTCACTATGGGTTTTCTGCTCTGCTTTTTGTTTTATCACATAGGGAATCACAATCTTTAAGTTTGGCTGCTAGGGTACCAGCTTCAGGACAAAATTACCTTTTCAAGGGCTTCCTGCTGTGTTACACATTTCTTGAGAAAGACAGTGTCATTGGTCATTGGGTGCTCTCAGAGTGTTGGCTTTGGAAAGAAAGGAGTTGGTGCAATCCTGACTCTGCTACTGGCTCCTGCGTGACTTTGTGCTTGTCATGCCATCCCTCCGGGCCTCAGTTTCCTCATCTGTAAAATGAATAGGCTGTACCATATGATTGCTAAGATTCCTTCTGGCTCTAAGATCCTAAGGATTTCTAAAGTCCTATGCAGGTCCTGGTTTAATGGAAGCTATGTCTATTACCCAGAGATTTTGTGAAGAATGTGTGTTTGCCTTGAGGTTGTGATTTTATAGGTAATGGATTCTTCTGCTTCTAAAACTTAAAAAAAAGGCAAATAGTGTTTATTTCCATGTTCTTCTAGTAGAAGCTGAAAGAACAAATAACAAAGAGGAAATAAGAAAACCAATCATAAAGAGAGACAGCTAGGTTTTTGTCGTTCGGCTGTTTCAAACTCTTTGTAACTCTATTTAGTGTTTTCTTGGCAATGATATTTGAGTCATTTCCCATTTTCTCCTCCAACTCATTTTACAGATGAAGAAACTGAGGCAAACAAGGTTAAGTGACTTGTCCAGGGTCACACAGCAAGTAAGTATCTGAGGTCAGATTTGAATTCAGGAAGATGAGACTCTAGGCCCAAAGCTATATGCACTGCACAATCTACCTGCCCTAACTACAGTCAGGAATCCACAATCAAATACTTAATAGCTGTGTGACCCTGGAAAAGTCATTTAACTTCTGCTGGCCTTAGTTTCCTCATCTGTAAAATGGGTATAATAATAGGGCTGTAGTGAGGATCAAGACCTGCTCTATAATGAGGATCAAATGAGATAATATTTGTACAGTGCTATCTATTTTACTATTGGTATTTATAACTTTATGTTATTTATATATTATTTATTATTATTATTGTTAAGCTCTGAAGTTTAAGTCCCCGGGGCCCTGAAGAATAACAATAAAATTGCATCACTTCCTAACTGTGTGTCTGTGCGTAAGTCACTTCACTTTCCTGGCCCTCCATTTCCTCATCTGTAAAACAATAATAGGATTGGCCTCTAAAATCCTTTCAGGTTCTAAACCAACAGTCCTCTAATCCTCCTGGTTTCTTGGAGAGTTTAAGTCCAAAAGATTATTTAAATTTTCATCTCAGCTGTGCAGGGGTTGCTGGGAAGAATTATAAGAGCAAACCCTTTTGGTGGCATGTTCTGAATTGGTGGAGTTAACCCATCTAGATAGATATAGAATCAATGCTTTTGAGTTACCAGGTTAATTCAGAGGTGTGTAAGGCCAGCAAAACTCCCCAGTGAGACCTGAACCAGCCTAAAATGTAATCTAGACATGTTTTTTTTTTTTTAAAGCAATTGGGGTTAAGTAACTTGATCAAGGTTACACGGCTAGTCATTATTTATGTGTGGGTGCTCGTTTTTCTGAGGCCGGATCTGATCTCGGGTCATCCCAACTCCGAGGCCGGGCTCTCTTACTCACTGTGCCACCTAGCCGCCCCTTTAGGGTAATTGGGGTTAAGTAACTTGCCCAAGGTCACATGGCTAGGTTTTTGTTTGTGTGGGTTAAGTGTCTCAGGCCGGCTCCGAACTCAGGTCCCTCTGATTCCAGGGCCGGCGCTCCATTCACTGCGCCACCTAGCCGCCCCTAGACATGTTTAACAAAATAGATAAAAATACAGTATAACACAGGTAGTGTTAATTGGTTAGTTTTAAGTCAATATGCAGCCCATAGGAGTCTATTTCTATGTTGAGTTTGACCTGGTTTAAGCAACAGATACCAAATACTGTACTAGGCACTGGGAACTGTTCTGAACACTGGAAAGGCAATGAGGTGTAAAGGAAAGCATATTATGTAGAACCCAGAAACCTCACCTCAACTCTGACCATGACCATGAGCTGAACCACAGCTCAGACCTAGTTTCACAACAGCAGTAACAATGCATTATCAATGTGAAACAGATTGGGGCAGGGCAAGTGCTTTGTCACTTTAAGCTTCTCTATTGATGTGACTATGGATTAGGTCATCTTCTTATAAAGGCTTAGTCTATTACACATCCCCCTTGACTCAATCTCATGGAAAAGTTTGTAAGGGGGAAGGCCTTGGTCAAAGGGCCTTGACACTTGTCCAGAAGGGAGAAAGAGCACAGCAGTTAAAACTTGGTTTCCAGAAACTGTGACTTTGGTTTCACTTGAGGGTCTCTGCCACTCAACTTACATAGCTATACTTCCATTTTGCCATTCATGAAAATAAGAGTGATTCTGACTAACCTTGGAGATGTTAATTTTTAGCCATAGTCAACCATATAAATATTCTCCAATAAAAATGGAAAATATTTTAGAAATTACCACCTTAATGATAATATGTATGGATGATACTGACCACTAAAAGTAAGGTCAAACTGGTTTCTGTTAAGCACTCATATTTTTATTAAGCACTCACCTTTTTCTCTGATTAGCATTTAAACTTTCCGAATGATTGTAGTCCAATGAGGTGACATTTATTTTTATTTTTGGTGAGGCCAGATTCTAAGCGAAGTTGCTTTGGCCATTATGTGGCTGTGGGAAAGGATACACATTTTCCACTCTAAGAAAAGCTCTCTGACTTTTATTTTTATTTGAGAGACTCAAAAACAGGGCCTAGGGTAACAAAATTAAAATTTAGCATGGCCACAATCCTTGTTAGGAAAATCTAACTAAAAGAAATTGACAATAAGATAGAAAGGCATTTTTACAACTGTAATGGTTCAAAAATGACTGGCCTGAGTATGTCACTGGAGTATTTTATTTGCTGGTTTTTCCCATCACCCTTGCTGAGGCAGACAGCCAAACTATTTGAACTTTTCTCTTTTGCCTAAATTATTTTGATAGAATCATTTAGGGCAGACTATGCTTTATTTATCTTTACAAATAGCAGGTGTCCAACAGATATTCAATAGGAACTGACTCACACCTGGGAAACTGTCTCTCATGAAAGCCCCCAGAAAAGCTGCCCTAGATTTGAAACACTCAATGTGTCAGCATCTACCATAGCTAAAAAATCCTCCAACATGTTTACTTCAAGCAGTCAATTATAACACACATTTACTTCAAAACCAAACACATTTGGTTAAACAGCACAGCAAATAAAGTGATAATTTTAAAAAATCCCTCCATGTTTGTGTGGAGTACTCTCTCCCATATATAAAGGAAGATGGATAAAGAAGATGCATATGACTAAAGATGGTCCACATGAAATGAATATGTATGTACATACATACACACATACATGCACATAACATGCACATATTTACATGTGTATTGTGTATGCATGTTTATCTATATCTATCTGTATATATCATATATCTGTGTGTTTATATGTGTGTCACTTTAAGTTTCTCTATTGATATGATCATGGATTATGTCTTCTTATAAAGACTTAGTCTATTACACATCCTTCTTTACTCAATCTCGTAGAAAAGTTTGAGGTGAAAGTGTTGTGGTTTGGGGTTCTAGGCAAAATTCAAGGGTATAAAGTGGATCTGCCTCCAAAGAATTCAACCACTCAAGCCTTCTTTCAGTCAGAGTAGTGATTTTATTATGCACCAACTGGGTGGGAGAGATTCTAAGGATCTACACAATTTAATAAGGGTAAGAGTACTTGATACAGAAAAAGATAGGCAATCTGGATGAGATCAAGAGTTGGCAAGTAGCCTGGGGAGGGCCAGGTGCAGACAATGAAAGTTGGGGGACAGGGTGGAGGGCCAGGATGAAAGGACAGGTGAAAGGATTATATTGGGATGGGCCAGATGCCTCAGGGAAACACCAGGGCTGAAATGTATACTAAAGTTCGAGGACTGAGGGTCTTTCCCTTTTTAGGATTCAGGTCCCATGACCCTGTCAGAAGGCCTTGGTCAAGAGGGCTTTAACTGGGAAATCATATTCTGTACAGAAAGGAGGAAGGGTGAAGAGGGATAGATGGATGGATTGATAGACAGATAGATTTTGATATAGATTGAAAGATGATAGATATAGATATAGGTAGGCAAATATAGATAAACATAAGTCCTGTGTAAAGGAATACATACCAGGAATCCATGTAACTAGGGGCACACATGTAAAAGGCATACATATAAGGGACATGGTGACCAGGTCAGCCCATACCCAAAGTGTTTCAGGAATGTTGATGTCCTTCAGTGGCAGCATCATGCTCTCTGCTACTCCTATCAACTAAGCTAAGCACCCATTTCTATTTTAAGTATAGGATCCACGTTCTTCTATGGGCATTTTTTTCAATGTCTCTGGTAGGCATATCCACTGGTCTGTTGGTTGTTCAACTTCTCTTAGGTCTCATCTTATGGGCTTTAGTCCCTTAGGACCATCTAGGAAGTCCTTATCTCCTCTTTGCTAAAGTAAAGTGACTAGAGAGCCTCTCCCTAAGTAAATGCATGCTAACGTTTCTTTAGACCATAGTAGAACACCCAGCTAAGGTCAATAGACATAAGCCGGAGAAAATATCCCAGACAAAGATTAAATCTGTTCTTTTGACTTCCAGTTTCTGGTCCTAATTCAAAGTCCATGGTGCCAGAAAATGATCTTATCTGGGGTGAAGAATTTCTTGTAACTACATTTAACCTCTTATAGGAAACCTGTGTTCCTAAACCGAAGGTTGGGGATTCTAAAATATTTGTCAAATAGCATAAAAATGTATCAAGCAAGAAAAAAATGTTAAGCAAAGGTGAGGCCAAAAAGTGACTCCCACTCTTCTTATCCACATTCTTGACTTTGCTAGGTACATTTGCCATCAACAAAATGCTTGATTCTGTGCTATATTCTGGTCAGCACAAAACTCTGCTACCCTCTACCCTCCCACTCATCTCCTGTTGTCTGTCTTTATTTCTTTCTTTCTTTCTTTCTTTCTTTCTTTCTTTCTTTCTTTCTTTCTTTCTTTCTTTCTCTTTCTTCCTCTCTCCTTTCTTTCTTTCTCTCTTTTTTCTCTATTTCTTTCTCTCTCTTTCTCTCTCATTTCTTTCTTTCTCTCTCTTTTTTCTCTTTCTTTCTCTCTCCCTTCCTTCCTTCCTTCCTTCCTTCCTTCCTTCCTTCCTTCCTTCCTTCCTTCCTTCCTTCCTTTCTTTCTTTCTTTCTTTCTTTCTTTCTTTCTTTCTTTCTTTTTTTCTTTCTTTCTTTCTTTCCCTTCCTTCCTTCCTTCAGTTCTTTTTATAAAAAAGCACCAATCTAATGCTAAAATTGTGAAGAGAAATGTCAGACTCAGGTAGAAGCATTTGGGAAATGAAGGGAAATGGAAAGGCAAGAGAAGCAACTAGATGAATAGCAGATAAATTATAACAGAAAAAAATACAATTAAACTTCATTAATTTACATTTCATTAATTCACAGTTTATAATTATTTGTACAGGAGTTAGGCTAAAGTTTAGCAAATTATTCTCTGAGTAGATACTTTCAAATGTGAAATTATTCTATTGAATGCCTTCTTCTTAGAGCAGGTATTCAATCCAACAACGCAGACTGCAGTTTATCCAAGCCTGTCTATCCTGTGTAATTCTTGTTCATGGCATCCCATGATTTCACCACAACGGCTCCTCCCAACCTACAGGGCAACTTCTTCATTTCTCTTCACATTTCAAAAACACAACAGATCACAGGTTACACCTCAATTAACTCTTGCTCTTATCGCATGACCGACCAATCTCCTCTTTTACTCAGACATTTCTTTGATGACATTATTTCCTCTGCTTCTCCATCATCTTTCTTTTGTAATATTTGGAAGCCTGTTTGTGCCCACCATACATTTATC